>JAJKFI010000043.1:9511461-9527649 GCA_029204185.1 Lerista edwardsae | reverse complement strand
CGCCGTCTTCCCCACCCCCGGGGGTGGGGAAGACGGCGAAACGGACCGGAACACGACGGGCGAGCTGCCGCTCACCCGTTCCCCCCGCCCAGCGTTCCGGCTGAATGACGACGCTGGCAGTTTGGCCTCATCTGCCACACCCACACTGTACATTGCATTTCTACCCCAAAAAATAATGCCAAGTTTTGCATAGGTGTCTGATCTTCATGGACAATAAGTACAGATGGACTACGGCTGGCTCAGAAACATATGCCTGTTGACTGGATAGCGGCTCCCATTAATTGCTGTTGTCCAAAACCTGCTGTTAACAAACATGCTTTGAAGACAAATAAGAGCATTACATGTGTGCCAATTATGCATGTTCAGGGATCTTATGGTCTTTGGTCATGATGCAAACACCCACATGATGCCGCTATAAGAGGAAGGGACTCAGAGTCAATTCAATTCAATTACAAACAACTAATTTACTGAAAAAAATTAATATAATGACTGGAAGCAATGATGTCAAATACAAAAATCAATACAAGCAGTTTAAATAAAGCGCACAATTATAAAGCTGTGGATAACTATGCATGCTGAGGACACGATACTATCATATACTATGGCCAATATGAAAAAGGTAAAGGTTTCCCCATGACTGACTGGTCTAGTCGTGACTGACTGTAGGGGGCGGTGCTCATCTCCGTTTCCAAGCCGAAGAGCCAGTGTTTATCTGAGGACAAGTTTCCGTGGTCGTAGCCTACTAATAATGTAAGGAGGTTACACAACCCATCATGGCCTATAGCCCATGATGAACTTTTCCTCCAGAAATCTGTCCAATCCCCTCTTATAGGCATGTAGACCAGATGCCATCACCATCTCCTGTGGCAGGGAGTTCCACAGATTAATTACCCTGCTTCAAATCTCCAGGACTGGACAGACCTCACACTCCCTACCTAATAGTCATCAGACCAGTCAACGATGACTCCCATTTCATCAGGATTCTGTGTCAGTCAATTCCCTGATTTTGCAAGCACTGAGCAAGTCTTGGCCCAGCGGTGGGGCGTGTAGCAAGTTTTTCCACAAAGATACGGCTGGCAGCGAGACTACCGACAAGTTAATGCTCCATGCCATTTTCTTTTACACATTTATGTGCAAGGCAGGTCAGCTCTTTCAGTGGCTCTTCTCGGGGATCAATCCATCAAAACAGGTGATTAAGAAGCGAAGAGGAAAAGTTCGGATGTAACCCCTGAATACAATGGGGTAATAAAACACAGTGGTGCTGATAGCCTGGGAATATGACACTCTGGCACAGGATGAGTTCTTCTATTTTGGGAAACGGAGACTAGTCTGAACATGGCCGAGGGCATCCTGGAGCTCATTAATCTGTATGGGAATGACGGAGACAGGATAAAAGGTCTGATAAGGCTTTCCTCCAGCCTTTTCCTTGCAGAACATTGGCCCTGCAGCCGCCACAGCTATCTCAACTCAATAAGGCTTTATTACATTTCCTCCCGGGACTTATAATTGCCGTCTCTGTATGGGCGATACGATCATCTTCCTTTCCTTTCAAATTTCCATGGCCTTTTAAATGAGAGATTACAAAGCCCCTGTCTTTTTTGAACTCCATTGTTGCAGGGAGGGTTTTTTCCCCCCATGAACCAGTCAACAAAGGGGAATTTTTTTTAAAAAAAAAAAAACAACCACTATACTGAATGTAATACGCAAGTTGAAAGACAAGGGAAAATAATCTTACAGGCCCAGATCTTCAGAGGTCAGAGACAGCTGCTCCTGGAAGTACACCGGAAAGTAGGAAGATGGATCAGTTTGGCACGGGGCTGATTTGGTGTGCAGCTCTGCCTTCATGGCTGTCAACGTGATGTCTAAGAGCACAATCCTAACCTGGAGTTAGGCTGGCAGTTAGGCCAGCAACATTTGGCCGGCACAAGGGACACCATAAAGTGAGTTTGGACCACTCTCAGAGTCAGAGAGGCCAGCACCCAGATGTGTGCCATTCTCCCTGACTCCAAGAGTGGTCCAAATGCACTTTACGGTGTCCCCAAACATTGCTGGCCTAACTGTGCCGGCCTAACTCCAGGTCATATATTCAAAATAATATATTAAAAAATGCACAGGACCCGACAAATGCCCCCTTCCTCCTCCCACAGACTTAGGAATTCCTTACTTGGGAATCTCCTATTCTGGGATGAGGAAGAGGGGCATTCAGTCCACTGCCATTGGTGGGGTTTGGCCTAGAGCAGTGTTATTCAAACTGTGGGTCAGGACATCTTGGAAACTGCAGACCTTACTCTTATTATATTACTTTTGTGAGTGTTAACAGTTTGAATTTTCAAGTGAGGTTTTTTTTTAAAAAAAAAAAATTAAATACTACATACTACATTAAATATTACATACTACATTTTTACATACTATTTTGTCCTAATCTTGCTTTCTGTCAGGGATATTTCATGGTTGTACAATTGCTGCAGTCCAAGAATGCCAATTTGCATTTCAGGAGTGTCATTTTATTATGTTACAATGACAGCACTTCCTGCTTGATGATGTCACTTCCCGCCATAACATCATTCCTGGTTAATGACATCACTTCCGGTGAGTCCCAACATGAGTGTCATTCAAAAACGTGTGTCCTGGTCTCCAAACTTGAGAGACCACTGGCCTAGAGGGATATCAATGGCAACAGGGAGCGGGGACTAAGCAAGAAGTAGATCATCTGCCTCCTTACTATGCTCCATGCTCCATCGAAGAATAAGGAGAGAGAGAGAGAGAGAGAGAGAGAGAGAGAGAGAAGCAGGGTTATTACTGAAGATCATTAGACCTGGAGCACAAAATTATTCTTTCAGTTTAAGCTTTCATTTAAATGCTGAATTAACTCTCTCAATTGTGGGAGTTGTGGGAGTTTTTTCCTACAGAATCTAGCATAGTTTTCTCCAAGAAAGGCACTCTAATGCATCCTGTTGATATATCTTGGACTGCCATTAAATGAATGGCAGTATCTTTGAGATACAGCTGAAGGTAATGTGCTTGGCAAGGAAGGGGTCAAATTAGGCCAATGAAAAATGCTAGCATTTATATTATAAGCAATGTTGCTGCATTATAAATAAGGCCACATGATGCATTATTTATACATTTAATATATTGGGCCTGCTTATAAGTTAAGTTTGCCTTCAGTTTAGTGAAACAGCTCATTGTAATGGGAAAGAAGGAAAGGAAAGAGAATGAAAACATATACAAACATTTCTAAGAGAACAGACCTCAGAAGTTGTTGGTATTTGGGGGTGGGGGGAAGAGACCCATGTGAAAAAATGCACAGTTTTGAAGCTCACAGGCAAAACATCTGAGCTGCAGACATTGAAGGAGCTCTGCTCTCTGTTTGCATTCAGAAAGTTTGACTGGGTATTACTTCAACTCTCACCCAAACTGTGTGACCCTCTGACAGAAGGAAATATTTTTTTCTGAGCCTCTTGACACTTTCAATTCCAATCATAAACTGTTCTAGGAGAAAAAATTCTTTCAGCCATGAAAAATGTTTTAGAACATTGTCAAAAAAAGCAGGTTTCACATCATAGTCAGGGCAGAAATGAGGCCCTTCCCATTTTTTAAACCCTGCTGAACACAATCACTCATGTCCTCAGGTCTTTTTTCAAGCTGGAATAAGGGTTAATTCACAAGGCCACTCAGCTCATTACCTAGCATGTGGTTTCTTTCTCTTGTCTCTTTAACCTTTTCCTTTTTGGCCAAGGTAAAAGTTAGCAACTAATGTTAAAGTAAGCTCAAAGGATTGTTATTATTGTTGTTGTTCAGTCACTAAGTTGTGTCCGACTCTTCGCGACCCCATGGACCACAGCATGCCAGGCCTCCCTGTCCTCCACTAGCTTCCGGAGTTCGCCTAATTTCATGTCATCGCTTTGGTGACACTATCTAACCATCTCATCCTCTGCTGCCCCCTTCTCCTTTTGCCTTCAATCTTTCCCCACATGAGGGTCTTTTCTAAAGAGTCCTCTCTTCTCATGAGGTGGCCAAAGTATTTGAGCTTCAGCTTCAGTATTTGCAAATAACATGCAGGACAAAGGCTTGGGATTAAGGTTTTATTAATTTCAACAAATGAAAACCTGAAGCAGGGAAAACAAAATCTACTCTCCCCAAGCATGCTGGCAGTAGGTATTTGGGGGAAACAGCACTAGCCATCTACCTCCCCCAGACCAGTGGTGGGATTCAAATAAATTAACAACTGGTTCTATGACGTCATAGCCAGAGCCAAAAAAAAACCCCCGAAGCCAGCCGAGGTAAGCGAGTGGGTGGGGCCCGGCCATTTAACAACCGGTTCTATAGAACCTGAGCAAACCCCCTGGATCCCACCACTGCCCCAGACCCCCATCCAAACATCACATCCTAGCTCAAGACCTCCACCAATCAGAGATTGGGTTAGCCTGTCACAGTTGTCAGACAGTCCTGGCTTACCCCTTGACCTTGGCTACCTTCAGGTCATATGTAAGCACCACCTGTCTACCCAGCCAGCACATGACCTGCCACTTGGAGGGGGGGAGCCAGCCTAGCACTTAACCCCCACCACCCCCACAAAACCCAATCAGTTTCAAAGGCCCTGCTGCAGGTCAAACAAAAACTGGTCCCAGAAGGTGAGAGGTGCACCCAACAGTCTGTATAGGGTAATAACCCCACTCCCGTCCTGGGACACCACCCGCCTCAGATAAGCGTTGGTCTTATGCCTGGCCCCATCAATCACAAAGCAGTTGACTGCCTCACATCAGACTCTACGGGGAAGCCTGCATAGTACTTTCTGATATTTTGACATTGGACTTGTTGCAGTTGAACGTAGTCAGGTTCTAACAGGTTTCCAGGGAAAAGGAATGGCGTGATCCAGGAAGGTTTCAAGGTTTTCAGAAACCACAAGGTAGGCCATTTTTCTCATCAAATTCTAGAAGAATGTAAGTGTAAGAATGTAACAGCAGTTTCATTAAAACACACTGTGGCACCTTGGCAACATACTAGTTAATTGTGATATGAGCGTTCACAGGCTGTGTCCTATTTTAATAGAGTTTGCTGTTGGGCAGAAAACCTTCAAACGTTTAGCTGACACAGAATGCCTGGAAAGAGTTAGAACTACCCTACTTTTTCGCTATTGACGCAGGCTCTGATCAGTGCTCAGCCCAATCTTTCTTTGAGCAAAGAGCACTGCATAAGAGAGCTAGGAGCATCATTTAAAGATGATGAGCCCTCTGGGACAGGGAGGCATTTTCTTTCATTTATTTGTGACATAAATTGCTTTGTGAACTTTTTTTTGTGGGAAAGCGGTATATTTTTAATCCTGTAATAATCATTCATTATAATGTACATTGATCCAATGCACGCAAGCAGAACAGTGGAAATAGTTCGGGATGCTGGTGTTGCTTTTTGGAATGCTCCTCTATGAAAGGATTCCATGCACATGGAAAGTTTGCACATCCGAAAGATCTTCTGTAATGCACTCCCAGCAGGGCAAATTCTTGCTGGCTTGCTTACTTATAGGCTAGCACTTCAGCTGGTGATTCTGCACTTGAATCCTGAACTCTAACCAAGTCATCTCCACCTTGTGGTGTTCGGTCAGTAACTATTCTGATCCTGGTCTCTCTGTACTTGGCTCTCATCCTCTCTGCTTTGCCCTGCAATGAAGGTGCGTCACCCTCAGGATTCACCTGTGATCAGGCATTGGCTAAGAGCAGTGCCGGCCCATCCATGCAGTCCGATAATGCATGTTGCATCAGCAGCCAACACTGCTCATTCACATGCACGCACGCACGCACGCACCCTAACCAGTGATGTCATCCGTCAGCGCCAACAACCGGAACACACGGTTGAGTGGCAGCTCCCCGCCCCCGTGCAGAGCCTGGCCACATCTCCCAGTGCCCCGGAATAGCTCCATATCAGAGCGAATCAAGCGCAGGACAGGGCAGGTGGGCCAAAAAGCGCGCGGCATTTGCCGCGCAATGGCGCCCCGTCGCAGCCCATCCTCGGAACAAGCGGTATGGCGTTCCGGACCGTCCTGCCCAGATGACATCGCTGACCCTAACTCAAATTGCATCAGCTGGGAGAATTAGCAATGCTTCTAGAGCAAGAGATAAAATGACACTTTGGGGGATTGTTGATGCACCTGGGCAGTGCAAGCAACCTGAAAATGCCTCAAAATTAGGCAACCAGTGAACATGTACCAGTGAACATGAGACTGACAGCGCAATCCTGACAATGTAAACGTTGCGTCAACACTATGTCATTAGTGCCAATGAGGAGCCTCCCTTGCGTTAGCCAAACTCAGCTGGCGCAAGGGAGGTTCTGGGTGGGGGTGGGTGGGCTGTGGACAAGCCAACAGGCATTCTGGCCCGGGGTGGGGCGGGCCCTGGATTCAGCCATAAGGCTGAATCCAAGGCCTCATCCCGAGGCCGCGCAGCCCTGATTCGGGCCGCGTGGTCTCCTTGGATCTGTGCCTGCTATTTAGCAGGTGCAGATTCGAGGAGCACATCGGGGAAGCTGGAGCCTACCCTATGGTAAGGGCATGAACGTGCCCTTCCCATGGGGAGGCTCCAGCCTCCACAATGCAGCATCAGATATGGCGCCAGCCGGCCTCGCCAGTCCAGCGCTGCATAGGATTGTGCCCTGAGCTTTCTAGCATATTAGAAAACATAAGAAAACAAGAAAAAGGTGCATTTTCTTTCAGTTACTGTGCTTAGGAGATCAGTTACAGAGCTTTAAATGGCTGCAAGTAAAAGAAAGCCATCCTTTATGTGTTAAGGACATTCATAACAGGGAGCAGCTGATTCAGGGGGGCCTTTCACCCAGAGTCTGTCTCCATCGTCTCCCTCCAACCTGCTGCCAATCCAAGCTGCACTGATCTGCTTCCCACTCACTCGACTAAGAAGCAGATTATTTTCCTAAACCCAGAAGTGCAGGACTTCCATTTAACTTACAGGGACAGCAAAAGAGTTCTGTGTGAGAGTGCATCAGATTGCACCTCCCCTGGCTAAGCACTCAGTTACCCATCCAATGGCCCATCTGGCCAGGCCAGTGGCAGTGGTAATGCTAAGGGGCATCAGGAGACAGGCAGAGAACAGCACAGAGCAGCGGTTCTCCAACTGTGGATCCATAGCCCACCAATGGGGCATTACCCAATTTTTGGTGGGACACAAAACTGACAAGATAGATTAAGCCAGTAGTATTCAAACTTTTTAGACCGGGATCCACTTTTTAGGATGGCACTCATGTTGGGACCCACCGGAAGTGATGTCATTAACCTGGGAGTGATGTTGTGGCAGGAAGTGACATCATCAAGCAGGAACTGCTATCATGGTAACATAAAAAAATGACACCACTTAAATGCAAATTGGCATTCTTGGACTGCAGCAATTGTACAACCATGAAACATCCCTGATAGAAAGCAAGATTAGGACAAAATATGATGTAAAAGCAGCAAACTAAAAACAAAATTTTTAAAAAAGCCCCCACTTGAAAATTCAAACTGTTAACACTCACAAAAGGAATATAACACGAGTAAGGTCTGCAGTTTCCAAGATGGCTGCTCCCAGCTTTCTGCGACCCACCTGATAACTGTCCTGACCCACAGTTTGAATAACACTGGAAGCCTGCAGAAATCCGGTTCCTGTGACGATGGGACTTGCCTCACCCCTAAATCAACAGAACTCCAAGCACACACTCTATACAGATGCAAAAGGACTACAAGCATCCAGACTGCAGCTGGCTGGGTTCCCTCCTGCTGGCTAGATTCTTGACAGCCACATCAATCAGGTGCCTGTTGGAGTTTCTCAACAAGACTGAATAGACTGTAAGTGAGCAGCCTCCGCAACACAGGCGATGCTCTTGACTCTACATCTTTTTTCCAGCTGCAGGTTGGCCAGAATGCTGCTGTTCTGACTCTTTGTGTTGTTCCCGCACAGGAAAGCAGGGAAGTACATTGCCAGACTCCGAATCCATGTTTAGCGACCCCCACTTTGTTATTCTCTCTATTTACACAGTTGCTGTTTTGCTTCATCTTATTCAATTGAATAAGCACAAGTAGAAGGAAGAAGACTTAAAAGGACTGGAACAAAGACCCAGACAGACTGGGGGGCGGGCGGGCGGGGGGGCTTACAATACAGAGGCTTCACACATAAAGGCTTGTTTATTTGCCAAGTCAACCTTGACCCAGAAAAATCCCTTCAGTCATGAACACAGCACGTGTAAACCTGGAACAAAATCAAATGCCACTTGTTTTTCAAACTATTTTTAGTTTGTAGATGACAAAGCAGACTTTGAGCAGATGCCCCCAAATAGCAAAAACCAAATCCTTCTACCAAGGATAATGGTCTGCCCTACCAAGGGCAGGAGGGTCTGGCAGAGTGGAAGAGTTGCCGCCTCTGAAGCCTGAAGGTCACCTCGGATGGCGGTTCGAGCCAACCGGAAGTCACCGTGAACTGCCAATAAACGCTGCTGACAGAGATGAGTCTCTCCAGTGGGTGAGAGGAGTGGAGATGATGACCCCTCCAGTGAGAGTGGAGGAGTGCCTGTCAAGCCATGGGAGTGTGAGCAGCCAGATTGATGCTGGACTATGAAGGAGACCACCTGGACTGTAGTGTTCTTGAAAGATAGAACTTGTGATTGTAACAACACCTATATGGGGGTGAGAAAAGCCTGCCCATGTAAACCGCCTTGATTATTAAAGGAGAAATCCAATGGCCAGAAAGGTGGTATATAAATACTGGTATTATTATTATTATTATTATTATTATTATTATTATTATTATTATTATTGAATAACCCATTAGAAAGGAGTATTTGACAATTTAAATGCTGCTTATCATTATTATTAATAGGATAAACTGACAAGATGGATGTCAGTTATTAATAACTAGCCTTTTGTTACCCGGCGTTGCCCGGGGGGAGAAATTAGCCCAAGCTTCTATTAGGAGAAGGAATGAATACAGGGACACAACCAAGCCAAAGAGCGAAATGAAACGGTCACACTCACTGAACAATGTCTGCAGGTCCTGGGATAAGGTAGCACTGAAGCATGAGAAACAGGAAGAGGTGGCCAGCTAGCTCCCTGGAAATAGGCCCCTCTCAGATCCAACTGAGATCCTCTCAGATCCATGATCTCTGGATCATTTGCAACTCTTTGCAACTCAGGCAGTGCAAAGCAGTTTCACTTTCGTTTTGGATTAGTCCCTGTGTATCACATAACCTGCAGAATCGGTTGTGACCACAGGGTGGCAGCAGACCTCTAGTCCAATGCAATCCCCTTGGTTCCTGACGATCTGTCCCCCCTCCCCAAAAAACGGGGGGCTGTAGGGGGGTCTGACCCCCGCAGTGTTTTTTGCCAGGCCGCAAGGTACGTGTGTGCCAGGTTTCGTGCGGATCGGTGCCAGCGTTGAGAAGCCTATGCAGAACATACAAACCCAGCCACACAGATACATACCCACATAGATACCCACACACATATATACCCACACACACACCCACGTCCGTTTTTATATAGAGAGATAAGGATAAGCAGCATTTAAATTGTCAAATACTCCTTTCTGTAGGGTTATTCTAACACACTCCTTTAATATTGCCAAAAGGAATTGGCATCAAAAGTAGTGTCCCTCTTGGAGCAAATAGCAGAAGTGATCTGAATCAGGATTTTGGCAGGGCAAAAGATTAAATACCTTCTCCCACAAACAATGCTGTGTTCCTGATCCAATTTCTTTATAGCTAATATTCCAAACTACAATGCAGAGCCACAAAACATATTTAAAGAAATATCCGGTTTGGACCTCCATTTACAATTACACAATATGGAGTTTCCTAGGATTTATGCTCAAATAAGTGTGCATGGTATTGCAACCAGAAGCACCTATGTCTGGCTAATTAATTGTCTCTATGCACAAACTAGCTCTTGTAACAATTAAATGGGATGCAGTAATGGGCATGCATGTCTAAGCAGTTGTTGGGGGATGGTGGGAAATGTCCCGGGGTGCTAGGCAGGAGTGTTAAATCTCACTCTTTGTACACTTTCCTTTCATTCCTGGTTACAAGAACTTTTTTTATTATTTAAAAGATTTCTACCCTGCCTTTTTCCACAATGAAGGGCGCTCAAGTCTGCTTACAATAAATAGATTAAAACGACATTAAAACGAACAAGACATCAAGGGAGCAATCCTAACCTGGCGTTAGGACCAGCACTGCTGCAAGCATTCCGTAAGGCATGTCTGCGCCACATATTCAGTCGCTGGTCAAGCACCAGCTTAGCTCTGCTAAGGGGTATGCACAGTGGTGTCATCCAAATGATTTAGGAACAGGTACTCACTTTTGATTGGCACTTGTCGGGGTCCGCCCACTGGAAGTGACGTCGTAAGCCGGAAGTGATGTCATGATTGTTGCCATGGATGTGATCATGTTTGTAATAACTTCAGCTTGTGGTTAGTGTTGATTTAACTTCTATTGCTTTGCTTTCAAGAGATGCGTGTATATACATATTTTGCTTCAACTGTTCCCTAGTTAAATAGCAGGGGCCAGCTTCAAGTGGGCGGGGCCAGCTCAACTTCTAGGAACCGGTACTCGCGTAGTGGTGCGTAGTGGGTGCATGACATCACTGGGTATGCACACGAGGCACACTAGGGGTGTGCCAGAGACAGGCAGGAGGCGTTACAGAGTGGCGCTGGGGGTGGAGACAGGACACAGCTATTGGGCCATATCCCTATCCCCAGGCTGGCAGCCCTGATTCGGGCCACTCCTGGCCACATGGACTTGCACCTGCTCATTTGCGGGTGCAGATCCCAGCAGCCCCACAGGGCTGGCTGGGGCTTAACCTGGATCAAAGGGAAAATAATAGATGCTTTTGAATTATGGTGTTGGAGAAGACTCTTGAGAGTCCCCTGGACTGCAAGGAGATCCAATCGGTCAATCCTCCAGGAAGTCAAGCCTGATTGCTCCCTGGAAGGACAAATCCTGAAGCTGAAGCTCAAATACTTTGGCTGCCACATGAGAAGAGAGGACTCTTTAGAAAAGACCCTCATGCTGGGAAAGATGGAAGGCAAAAGGAGAAGGGGGCGGCAGAGGATGAGATGGTTAGAGAGTGTCACCAAAGCGATGAACATGAAATTGGGCGAACTCCGGAAGCTAGTGGAGGACAGGGAGGCCTGGCGTGCTGTGGTCCATGGGGTCACAAAGAGTCAGACACGACTTAGCAACTGAACAACAACAACAAAATGTGCTCTCGCTCTCGCTCTCCCTGCTTTCAAGTTCATGAAAAAGATAACAAAGGCATATCATCCATCAAGAGCTGTATACTCTCCTGATCAGGTTCCAACACCCTACTCCTTGCAGCTATAAACAATCTGGTGCATCATGAGACACCAGAAATGAGGGGACAGGAAGCACAATTCACTCATTCTTCTTGTCTCCATACTTTTGAGGAACATGCAAAGTATTACCTCAGTTGTGTGGGGAGTAAGGGGGGGGGAGAATTATCATGTGAACCAACTAAAGCAGTGGTTCTCAAACTGTGGGTTGGCACCCACCAGTGGGTCGTGAGCCAATTTCAAGTGGGTTGTGATGTACCTTGAGCAGCCATATTGAAAATATTAAAAATATAGGAAGATGGAATGCTGGAAAGGGGTAGGGCTGTCTGGTGGTTTTGCTTGTGTCAAAGTTGTAAACAGGCTTTTTTTCCCCTTTCTGATTCACTTTGCTATTGGAAAATGACTGAGAAATAACCCAACTTATTGCTGCATTCTCAGGAAAGCAGCAGGCTCTGGCATCACAATGACGGCACTTCTGGCCATGACATCACTTCTGGCGGGTCCTGGGCAGATTGTCATTCTAAACATTGGGTCCTGGTGCTAAAAAGTTTGAGAATCACTGAACTAAAGCATGCAGACTCCAAACTGAAAAGGCTTTCTAGAATAACAGAGTATCCTGGAATTCTGAACTATTTTTGCCTTGCAGAACTGAAAATATAACTAGATTTTCTCCATTATAATTACTGGGGGGAAAAATTCACCGGATACTGCAAGCACTCGCCAACATACCCTCCAAATGTAAGTGTTTCTATTAAGCAGTCATTGGTGGCATGAAGATGCAGGGAGAGGCAGGAAGTGGAGGGGAAAATTTCTCTCGGCACATTGTAACAGGTTGTTAAATATTGCCACTCATGATGGAAAAGATAAATTTCAAAGTGCTGGAATGGGTTTTAGGACCCTGTTAATAGAAATTAGAGGGAAATCTAATAGGAAAAGACAGAGAGTGAACATTCACCCCCATGGCTCCCTGGGGAAAACATGTAGACTGAGAGATGACACTTTATCTCTCCAAATCCCCATGAGTCCAATAGTCACAGCATTCACCCTGCAAATAATAATAATAAATATGATCTGAAGCGACTCCAGCTATTCCTGTCTTAATAAATGGGCTGAAATAGTGGCAAATTCAGATACAGAGAGCATCTTTTCAATAAGAGTGGATAGGGTTGTTAATAATGTTAATAGAGTATCATACAGCCTCTCACATTGAGGCTCATACAGCCCATCATGCAGTTTTATTATTTTTAATAACTATTCTCCTGTGCTCTTTTTACGCCAACCCCCCTTGCTGGAATATACACCCTCTTATAGCGCTATAGTCTGCCATATGTTAGCTGTGTGTCGGAATTGAATCTTGGGAGTTTAGCCAAATTAATTGTATTGCGACTTCTGATGAGCTGTATCAGCAGCACCATCAAGACATGGTACACAAGCTGTGCTTGGCAGAACACACATTTGTGCTTAAATTTATGCTGTATAATATGGAACTCAATAGTGTCCCTAGAGCAGGGCAGGGCTCTACCTTTTGCAAGTTGCCTTAGCTTGCTGTGTAAATCGTTCCTCTCCCTTGCTGTCATAGCCATGAAGCAAAGTGGAGGCATTGCTTTCCCCGCGAGGACTGGCTGCGACAGCAAGGGAGAGGAGTGGTTTACACTGCAAGGTAAGGCGCCTTGCAAAACATAGTGCCCCACTGCCTCCAGGGATGCTAGTGATAGAGCTGACTTGTCTTAGAGCGCAATCTTAAACTGGAGTTAGGCCAGCATAAGCTAGGCCAGCAAAGTTTGGCTAGCACAAGAGCCACCATAAAGCATGTTTGGACTACTCTCGGAGTCAGGGAGGATGGCTCATGTCTGTGTGCTGGACTCGCTGACTCCGACAGTGGTCCAAACATACTGTATGTGCTTAACATAACCCTTGTGCTGGCTAAACTTTGCTGGTTTAGCTTATGCCAGTCTAACTCAATTTAGGATTGTGCCCTTAGGCCAACGATGGTATCTGGTAATGAAGATCCAGAACACTGGGCGGGACTTACATGTGATTGGCAGCCCGTCTGTTCCGTTCCGCTGCCTGCCCGCCCGCCGCACAGGCTGCCCCCGGTTGGCGCACCCCACCGCTGCTCACCCAGGCACCCAGCGTGCCCCCCCCCCGTCCCCCCGGCAAGCAGGCACCCCCTCCAGGGCCAGGACAGACCGCATGGCGGGTGGGCAGGCAGCAGAACGGAATGGACAGGCTGCCAATCACACATAAGTCCCGCCCAGCATTCCGGATCTTCATTACCAGATACCATCGCTGCCTTAGGCAGTCTACAACTTTGCATGACCTGTGTAAGATGTGCAACCATTCAAAAACTTAACCTGGATATGGATTGACTGTGTTGACTTGACTGACACTTGCCTTTGTAAGAACAATAGACCAGAAGAAAAACACCTGTTGGATTTGGCTCACATTGTTCACTGGTAAAGTCCATCCACCTGACCAAGGCAGAGAGGAAGCTCCATGGACCTGGGATAAGTTTCACAAGTGTTGGAGTCACCAATGAAAAAGTAGGATTTGGGAGCAGGAGGAGTGGACTGATGGTTGAGCTGCTGGTACTTCCTGAAACTAAGCAGAAAAATCCATGGTCTTGTTTTTGGATGGGAGGGGAAATGCCAGGCTGTGACAAGCTGCTGTAACCCTTGTGGCAGGACAGAGTCGCTGTGTGGCTGATTAGCCATGTGGGGATATGTGAGAAGGCCAGCCGGCAAAAGAAAGGAGTACAACCTTGAGGAGCTGTCCAGGCTTGACTTATGATTGCCTGGTGAAGCTCGATGGCACGCGGTCAGAGGGGAGAACCTCTGAAGGCTGCAGACTGAGAATTTCATAAATCACAGAATATTGCAAGTTTGTAAAAATCCCATTGAAAAATGGTGGTTTAAACTAGCCTGCCCATGTAAGCCACCTTGGGCACTTGCTTCAGCTTGGGAAAGGCGGGATATAAATTCTTCAAATAAACAAACAAAACAAAGAAATACCTCAAATTCCTATAAAAGGAGGCTGAATTTGTTTTGTCTGAATAGGACTGAATAGGCAGTCTGACTTGTTGAAAAAGAACAAGGTCCATTTAGGCCAGCAATGGAAAAATGCTTCTGCCAAGTTTGCAAGCAGAGTGCGAAGGCCGTGGAATCCCACGCATGGTATTCAGAGGTATATTGTCATGGAACGTAGACATTCTATTTAGCTGCCATACATTAGGCGGGATCCAATTCAAAATATTGAACTTTCTTTTTTGAAGTCTTGTCCCAACACTATTTATTGCCCATTAAAAAAAAAAAAATCTTGTCCATTATAGGCACTATTTTCCCTGCCCTGAATGCATCCAACATGCTGTCTCTATCAAACTCCTCTAGTTACACTACTGCCAAATAACATTGCAAAGCTGCACTGAAGAAAGCGCCACTCTAGCTATCAGGACCAAGTATGGAAGACTTTAGGCTTCCCAGAACAGGCAGGTGCTGCTATGTTGATTCCCAGAGAATCATAGATTGCAGCTAGATGTTGTGCTGTTTGGGGTTTTTTTTTAATGGAACAAACCTAATTTGTTCCTATAGACTTCTAGTCACTTACAGGAAGCCTTCCAGGAATTCTGGATGTTGTTAATAAAGCTGCTGCCTCCCCACTTTGATAAGATGTCTGTGTGGACTAATTGACGTTTCCCACGATGCATTTCCCTTCATGTGTGTGTGTGGTTTTTTTTAAGGGTATTCTCCAGGTGTCAACATTCTGGCAGGCCTGGGGGAGCGAAAGGCAGATGCTGCTTACTCGTGCTGTCTCTCCCTTGCTCTCTCTGTGCTTTTTGCTTTCAGCTTTGCTGCCCCTAAGATGCACTTGGTTAGCAAACAGGCTGGCTGCATGATTAAAGAGGGGGAAAAGTGCTCACTTCTCCAGTCTCACCCATGGATGCAAGGAAGAAACAATCAAGAAGCTCAAGTGTTTTATATCACAGTGCTTTCCTTGCAGAAGTTGAAGGGGGGGTTAGAGGGGAAAAAGAAAATTATAGAGTAGCAGAGAAATGAAATGTTTGAACAGAAAATAATTTCCCTAACTCATAGCCTGCGGGCATAACCTGTCATAACTCTGCATCAATTGAACAGTCAGGGAGTTCAGGTTTTCAGCAGCTTACCGTAAACTCATATGCTCCATCACGTCATCCTTGCGTGATAGGCATTTCCAGGTTTTAGAGAAGCCACTGCTTGGAGCTGGGTGTGTGTGTGTGTGTGTGTGTGTGTGTGTGTCTTAGGGAAGGGGGGGGGGGAGTACAGCTATCTAGAAGTGTGACCCAAATGAGCCACAAGACCTCAGCCCTTGTGACATGCAGGTGATGTCAATTGCGGAGAGCAGCACATGTTTTGCCCTCCCCCATTATAAAACTAAGGGTGCAATCCAAGGTGCCCACTGGGCCGACGCATATGGCCTCTGATGGCCCAGTGCTGTCGTGAAAGTGCCATAAGGTGCACTGTGTCAATGCAAGCAGTTGCGTTGACACGATTGCACCAGAGTGATCTGCTGGTAAGCTGCCCCTGTGCTGGCCACGTTTGTCCACCACAGGGGCTTTTCTGGACGTGAGAGAAGGTGAGCGGGGGGCAGAATGAGCCAGGGGTGGCCCAGGGAAGGGGGTGGAGCTCAGATGCGGCCATTAGGCCACATCTATCACCCTGATCCCCAGGCTACATGGCCCTAATTCGGGTTGCACAGCATGCTCGGATTTGCACCTGCTAATAGCAGGTGCAGATCCGAGTACACCCATCAGGACAGCTGGCACTTACCTTGGGGTAAGGGGACAAATGTTCCCGTGCCCTGTGAAGGCTCCAGCCTGCTCCTAACCTGC
>JAJKFI010000043.1:9456171-9467482 GCA_029204185.1 Lerista edwardsae | reverse complement strand
TTTTTGCCCATTTTGAGGCTGCCATCTTGGAAATGACCCAGTTCTGGTACTCTGACTGTAGGGGATTTTCTTTCCTGCCAATACGCACACCTCATACTGTCAAAAACAGTTGAGAAACCTTCTGGCCTTATTGTTTGCGATTGAAATGCTATCCGTAGCGGACTAGTTCTTGCAATGCTTGTGTCCCTTGTGAATAGATGTGTTTTATTTGAAGGATGTTTTTAGTCCTCGAACCATTATTGTTTGGCACAAGTGACAAAGTTGAGGAAGAGCCTTAGAGATATGCCCTCTAAGAAAACTTAGAGATATGCCCTCCCTTAGATCTGCCTCTGAATATATCCACTTTCACCAATTCATATTTCCTCCTCCCCTCTGCTTCCGTCTGCACTCTGGCACAAGTGACAAAGTTGAGGAAGAGCCTTGTTGGTTTTGTCAATTCAAGAAAAACTCACCATTCCATCCTTTTTCTTTAAGGGAGACTTGCAAAGACCTTATAAAGGCATCTAGGTCAGGTACCATCAAAACATCCTGTGGCAAGAAGGATGCTACAGATTAATTACAGATTAATTACACTCTAAGTAAAAACATAGGGTTGTTTTTTTGTCTAACTCTCCCACCACACAATTTTAGTGGATGTCCTGGTGTTTGTGTGAGAGGGAAAAGAAAAGAATCACTAACAACACTTAACTAGTGAGTTAAGTAGTTGATATAGTATTATTCAGTTCACACAGGAAATAAATTAAGAAGCCTGAAGGAAAACTTCCACATTACTTACGTGTACTACCGACAGAGGTAGACTTTACAAGTCTAATAGCCGTATGCCCTTAATTCTTATTTAGATAAGCTATAAGAAGTATAAAATGACTGTGGCTCTTACTATTTAGCATATTAAGGTCTGGGAAATACACAAACGAAGCTTGCGGCCCTTGCTGCGTGGAAGAGCCAATTAGGGCTTGTTTTCATCTATGTAAAAAATAAATCTTAATCACCTCTTTGCGCAAGACAAATATGCTCATTTTTAAAACTGATCTTTCCTCTTCAACAATTCCCACACCACACAAGCAAATGCGTCCCTATGGGCTACCTTACTGGGAAATGCATAAATGCTGGATACTCAGGAAATACAACCCAAGACAAAGGGAGATGCTCGGCAAAACTAGTCATTACCTCAAAATGAAATATATGAGGTTAAAACCTTATCTCTTCTGCACACATACAACCCAACCACAGAATACTGTAAGAGAGCAACTTACATGACCCTTTATTTTCAGGTAATCAACTTCCATTGCATCATAACTGTGAATATATTTAAAACTGCCAATGGGCATATTCTGCAAGAATGAGGGTGAGATTTGGACCTATGCCAATGAGAAGTTGATCTACGTTAAAGAAAGCTGAAACTGTAAGTAATCTGATGATGCAAGTACAGTATTTGATCATTAAGAACTGCAACATAGACAAGGCTCCAGATTATTTACCAATGCAGACACCAGGCCATACGAGTCTATCCACACTTCAGTGTCTCAATTTTCAATTAGTCGTGGCACTTCCTAGAAATTGGTATTTTATGGTAATTCTTGTAATAAAACTGTAGGTATGTTCTCTCTCACCCACAACAAAATCCAACTTCTTATGTAGCCCAAACTGTTTGTTTTTGGTATAAAGCAATCGGAGCTATTTATTTATTTATTTATTTATTTTGAAGAATTTGTACCCCACCTTTCCCATACCGAAGCAAATGCCTAAGCTTACGTGGGCAGGCTGGTCTAAACCACCAGCCTCAGCAGGCAATCGCAAGTCAAGCCTGGACAGATCCTGAAGGTTGGATTCTGTTCTTTTGCAGGCAGGCCTTCTCACCACATTCCTGCACTGGCTAATCACCCCACAGTGTCTCTGTCCTGCCACTACAGTTACTGCAGCTTGTCCCAGCCTGGCGTTCTGTCTCCCATCCCAAAATAGACCACAGATTCTCCTGCTTAGCTTCAAGGCAGTACCAGCAGCTCAACCATCAGTCCACACCTCCTGCTAACAAATGTATTTACAGCCATAATCCCAACCACCATTTTTCAACAGCCTTCAGCAGTTTTCTTCTTCCCAGGCAGCACCAGAAAGCAAGTGGCTTCTTCCCCTTCCCCAATGAACTCTCAGTTCACCAAACAAGAGTTACGTATTCTTTACCACAATTCTGAGCACCCACTGCTAGAAACATCTAGCCCCTTTCCAAAACTACAATTTCCCTGCACTTCGGCAAGGAAGTGAATATTAATCAAGGTTAAATCTGCACTGTACCTACAGTACAGTTCTTAAAACTGATCCAGTTTCATCACTTGTTTCTGATCCAGTATTTTTAGGGTGTGCGAGCACACATAGAGCACAATCCTAACCTGAAGTTAGGCTGGCACAAGTTAGGCCAGCCAAGTTTGGCCGGCACAAGGACCACTGTAAAGCACATTTGGACAACTCTCAGAGTCAGGGAGGATGGTGCACATCTGTGGGCTGACCTATCTGACTCCAAGAGTGGTCCAAACATAGTTTATGGTACCTGCCAAAGTTAGAATTGTGCACACGTGCCGCACACACAGAGACATTAATGCAATACAGCATTATTGTGGGAATGTGTCAGGAAGGAATTCAGGTGGATTCCTGATGATGTTATCATGTGATAATGCAGCTAGATGACCCCAAATATGATATGAATTATCAGCGTCTCAGAAGGCAAGTGTATCATTCAAGCCAGATCTAACTGTGATAAAAGTAGGCCGTAGGATTTCCTTCTATGATGTCACTCATAGAAGGGCAAGGATGGGGGGGTTTAAATATATGCTGCTTGTATTTTTAATTGCCCTCTGTTTTCCCCGTGCATAGTAGCACTATGAAGCAAGTCTCATGCCTATGGGTTACATTTGTATTTCACGCAGGCATTTGAGAGTCAATTCCCTCTACTTAATGGACACTTAACATGCTACGGATTATTTTTTGGTAACACTTTATTTCAGATTTCCCATCATTATGAATTCATTTAGCACTGGAAGTAATAGCCCTGCTCCTAATGAATTCATCTGGTATTAATATGGCTTTCACAAGTGTGTCCATAGGTGCCCGAATGCAATTTAGCATTAGTTAAGCGAGAGTTAATGGACACTTAAAGTGCCACTTATTTTCTAAGTGGTCCATAAAAAAAGGGAGACAAAAGCGTGCCTGAGTAGTACTCTCGGAATATAATATGTGGGCTTCCCTAGCAAATGCTGAAATTGGTCTGCACAAAAAAGCCATGAGAAATATTTTGTGGATCAAGTCAAGGTACAGCTAGTTTGCATTTAAGTACCAACACAGAACAACCAGCTGCTTCTAGAAACATGGTGTAAAGTGATGGCCATTTTCTGTAGCTTGTTGCCACATCAGATATTTAGAGGTCTACTGCCTCTGAGAGCTCAATCCTAACCTGGAGTTAGGCTGGCACAGTTAGGCCAGCAAAGTTAGGCTGGCACAAGGGACCTCGTAAAGTATATCTGGACCACTCTCGGAGTCAGAGAGGCCAGCACACAGATGTGCGCCATCCCCCCTGACTTCGAGAGTGGTCCAAATGTCCTTTACATTGGCCCTTGTGCCGGCCAAACTTTGTTGGCCTAACTGTGCTGGCCTAACTCCAGGTTAGGATTGTGACCGAATCTGAGAGCCCCATTTAGCTATACAGTATCTTACAGTATTTTAAAAAAACATGCTAAGTTAATGATCATCATAAAAAATGTATGGTCATGAATTTCATATGTTAATGATGCCATGTATGAAGAAGTACTGTACAGTATTTCCTTTTGTTCAGATTTCCTCACAAATATGTTTCATTTGATGGCCTGCAGTTCTGGTCTTATGACACAGAGGATAGGAGATTCCCTCTTTGTACCATTCAGAATGTAAAAAACTCCTATCACATCTCCCCTTAGTCAAACAGGCCTGCCCCAGTATCCACTGGGGTTCAGTTCCAGAATCTGCTGTGGATACTTGAAACCATGGATACAGGGGGTGCCTGTTTAAAGATAGGGGAACATCAATGGTTTCAGTGAAACAAGGTAAAAAAAGAGGTTTGTTTAATGTTCCCCTATCTTTTTAATAGGGATGCGGTGGCACTGCGGGTTAAACCACTGTTGCTGAACTTGCTGACCGGAAGATTGGCCGTTCGAGACGGCATGACGGAGTGAGCTCCCAGCGCTTGTCCCAGCTCCTGCCAACCTAGCAGTACAAAAGCATGTAAAAATGCAAGTAGATAAATGGGTACCACTTCAGTGGGAACGGTGGGGTATACATTCTTCAAAATAAAAAAATTAAATAAAAGATTCTCCTTAGCCAGAGTAACACTCCAGAAGCCCCAGTAGGTCTACTCAGAGCTGCAACAACGAATCTGCTGGCATAACTCCCTTGGAGTTAGGAGGCCCTTGTAGTGCTGACTGGGCAGAGATATGGATTATAGTCCAGCCCAGTGATGTCATTCAGGGGGAACGGACCAGAACGGGCGTTCCGGTTCCTAACGGGCTCCGTGGCTGGTTCCGGGTTCCCGACAAGTGCCAATCAAAAGTGAGTTCCTGTTCCTAAAGCATTTGAATGACACCACTGGTCCAACCTAAATGCCAGATCCTGGCTCCACCCCCTCCCTGGATCAATCCAGCCATGGGCCCGTCCTCCCCCATTCTGTTCTGCCTTCCTCCCACCCATCCTCCCCAACCCCCTCCCTAGGCCGGCTGACCATTGCAGGGCCAGGTCCTGGTGTAGGGAAGCCCAGCGAACATCCATGCACCAGCCTGCCCTGCTCCTGAGTCATCACAAATGACTGTGACAGCACATTTGTGACACTTGTAGGCTGACACACGGGGCCTGCCTGCAAGTTTGGATTGCGCCCTAAGCGTACTTTCTAACGATAATGTAATTATTTTGCAGGGACTGATGACAGAGCAGTGAAAAAAACCAACGAAAACTCCTAAAACAGACACGGTACAGATTGCACGACCAGCCAGCACTTCCCACCTTTCAAGAAATCACGTTGCTGACAACATTTCCACAACCAAAAATTAGCTGAAGTGTTCAGGACTCCTTGGCAGCTAACAGCAGGCGACTTCTCGGATGGATTCCCTGAATGGGTTCTATTTTCCTGTGGCTCTTAACAAAACCGCAAGTCTTGGTGCCATTACAAAAGCCCTAACACCTGCAACGATCACGGAGGCATGCAGTCACCTATTGTGCCCCCCCCAAGAGGCAATTTTCCCAATGAGATTCAGCATCAAAGTCTGATAACTGCTGAATGCCAACTGCTTTGTATTGGCACAGTCAAATTTCCAAAAAGAACCATGGATTGTCATCCTTAAACAGCTAATTGAGCAGCACAGAGACTCCATGTCCTTTGGTGGAAATATTCACAATTCATTCCTTTAGAAAGACAAGCTTACAGCAGAATGCTCATCATAACACAGCTTGTGGTCCTAGGAAATCAGGTGGACAGCTTATACTCAAAAAATTTTATATTACATATATTCAACAAGTCAGGACTGTGATGCGCAGGCACTCAGACCCAGGGGCTAAATAGTCTTCTTTTGGGAGATGCACCAAAGCCTGAATCAATGGAAAGGCAGTTGTTACTCATGCCATTTATATATAATTTCTCAAGGCTTCTGCTGAAGGAATATCTTGTTTTCTGAATACTCAAAGCGCAGTATTTTGTATCTAGAAAAATTTTGTCCAAGGCAGTGCATCACACAAGCTGCAGTACCTGCTGTGGCAGAACGGAGTCACTGTGGAGCTGATTAGCCAGTGCAGGAATGTGGTGAGAAGGCAAGCCGGCAAAAGAACAGAATCCAACCCTGAGGACCTGTCCAGGCTGGAATTACGGTCACCTGCTGAAGCTCAATGTCACACAGCCAGAGGAGAGAACCACACTGTGAAGGCCACATCTGGGACTGAGGATTCGGTGAATCGCAGAGTACTGTATATTTGTAAAAAAAAAAACCCCATTGAAAAATGGCGGTTTAGACTAGCCTGCCCATGTGAGCTGCCTTGGGCATTTGCTTCGGCATGGGAAAGGCGGGGTATAAATTCTTCAAAATAAATAAATAAAATAAATCTCCGTTGCTCTGCTGTTCTCTAAGGGGGGAGCTGTGACTCTCTGGTACCCTTCCAATATTCTTTATACTACTCTCTCTCTCTCTCTCTCTCTCTCTCTCTCTCTCTCTCTCTCTCTCACACACACACACACACACACACACACACACACACACACACACACATTCTCACAGAAACTATTTTGGTTTTTTAGATGTTTGGATGAACTCCCCTGATCCATAACCAGTGGTGGGATTCAGGGGGTTTGCCCGGGTTCTATAGAACCGGTTGTTAAATGGCCGGGCCCTGCCCACTCGCTTACCTCGGCTGGCTTCGGGGTTTCCCCCCCCCTCCGGCTATGACGTCATAGAACCGGTTGTTAATTTATTTGAATCCCACCACTGTCCATAACCCAATTATGGGAGCACTAAGAAGTATCCATTCAGGTTCCCTCCCCCCATTCTGAGCCCTTTCTGCCATTTTATAAACAAAGCTAATAAATGAACTTCTTTCTAACTCTTTGCATGCCATGTACATCTCCTGTTCTGTGCTGGGCAAACATCCAAGCAAGTTTTTAAAGGACGTGGGATTCTACGCAGTAAGATCGTGCACCCTTGCAGTGTGGGGGGGGGTGCATATCACGCTGTATTATTGAATCAGGACTTGTAGAAGAAGATAAAACGCCACGGATAAAAAATGCTCCTGACTAAACTGGCAATCCCATTTTCCATAGGAATAAACCTCATTGCTTTTAGTGAAATTTACATTTGAGTAAACATGGTACAATTGAGCTGCCTACGCTCATTAAACATCTTCAAACATATACATTAGTTTACAGACTAATGTTCCTTCCCTACCAGCTCCTTTTAAGGGCCAGGTATGCATTCTGGAGGATAATTGTATAGGAAGCTATAATTGTCTCGCTGTGCTATACAGTCCTCAACTTAAAGCTCTCCTGCACTGCTTACCTGAGAAAACGGCCACTGCCTTAGAGCACAATCCTAACCTGGAGTTAGATCCAGCACAGTTAGGCCAGCAAAGTTTGGCTGGCACAAGGGACAACGTAGAGGAACAACGTAGAGTATGTTTGGACCACTCTCGGAGTCAGGGAGGATGGTGCATATCTGTGTGCTGGCCTCTCTGACTCTGAGAGTGGTCCAAACATACTATACATTGTCCCTTGTGCACTGGTCTAACTGTGCTGGTCTAATTCCAGGTTAGGATTGCTCCCTCAGTGCAAGTTCTGTCTAGATCAGCAATTTTCAACCTTTTTTAATATCGTGGCATACTGACAAGGCCCTAACATTGTCAAGGCACATGGCACTGCTGGTGGGTGGCTCACATCCCCAATGGCCCTACTAGTAAATGGCCCTCTTCTAAACTCCCCAAGGCATAAGGTAAAGGTAAAGGTTTCTCCACGACTGAATGGTCTAGTCGTGACCAACTGTAGCGGGCGGTGCTCAGCTCCATTTTGTAAGTCGAAGAGCTGGTGTTTGTCCGAGGACAGGTTTCCATGGTCATGTGGCCGGCATGACTATACGCTGAGGTGCATGGAACACCGTTACCTTCCCACTGAAGTGGTACCTAGTTATCTACTTCCATTTTTACGTCTTTCAAACTGCTAGGTTGTCAGGAGCTGGGACAAGCACCAGGAGCTCACTCCGTCACGTGATCTTGAACTGCCAACCTTCCGGTCAGCAAGATCAGAAGCAGCGGTTTAACCCGCAGCACCACCCAAGGCATTCCAGCAGACCATTCACAGCACACCAATATGCCACAGCACACTGGTTGAAAATTGCTGATCTAGCCATACGTAGTGGAAGAATACTCTTTAGGAACACAGAACCTATTTCTGAAAAAGCTGAACTGCTTGTATTTCATTTTCTGCACAGGCCATACAAACACACAACCCATTTTCCTATCCTGAGAGAAAGAGTCCATTCTTAAGGGGTATTCTGGATTTGCCCTGACAAAAATTGCACAGCCTGCAATCTCACAGGTAAACAGGCAAAGAGATTCCGAACGAGGAATGAACTCCCATTAGAGGTCAGACTGAAATCTGCCACATCTCAACATGTCTGATGTCACAATATGACTACTGAAGGGAATAAACTGTACGAATACTGGGTTTCTATGAGGGGAGAATGTTTTTCCCCATGTTGGCTTCAAGTCAAACCTTGTATCTTTCATGTATCTTGTTGCTTCTGGTTTAATGATCAGGCTCAAGGGCCTGATGGTTTAGGCAGCCCTTCCTCATCCTAAAAACAAACAGATATGTATGGCTGCCAAGATTAAAGTAATTAAGAAATCCTGAGAAAGGGGGCTATAGAATGTCTGATAAGAATAGCACTCATTAACCGCAGACCATGACTTTCTGGGCCAATACTCTTCCACCAGTCTAAACTGTGCAGTTGGGGACTTTGTATTGCAATACTGTGTGTTCTAATCTACAGCATACGGATAGCAGCCAAGTCCGCAAGCCAGAAAGCAGGACTGTAATGACTGGGAGGCCTGAACTAAGGGGTCCTACTGAAGAAGCCCTTGTTTCAAATAATAGCTGAGTGTTGCAGGCACCATTATAATTAGACTTGGAAAAGCATCTGCATTCCTTCCAAATTTAGTTTATGATTGCTGGAGAAAAAAAAAACACAATGTAACTCTGTCCTGAAGGTATACCATTCTCAGAAACTATTCACTTCCAGTGCAGAAGAGCCTTCATTTTGGAGATCGGGGGAGTTGTGATTGGCTACAGGAATCACATGATGCCTTTTTGAATTACTAATATGGTCTCTATACGAGTTTATTGACCTTCCTAGTTACTATACAGATTGCAACATATACCACAAAATATGGCAACCATTTGCCCACCAATGGCCTTCCCAGTAGGGGCATGACCAACACCCCAAATCTCCTTTACTTGAAAAAGAAATAGCCACTTGTCCAGATATTTAGAGCGCAATCCTAATCTAGAGTTAGGCAGGCATAGATAGGCCAGCAAAGTTAGGCTGCACAAGGGACACTGTAAAGTATGTTTGGACTACTCTCAGAGAGGGCAGCACACAGAC
The DNA here is from genome assembly GCA_029204185.1 of Lerista edwardsae. Taxonomy (NCBI): domain Eukaryota; kingdom Metazoa; phylum Chordata; class Lepidosauria; order Squamata; family Scincidae; genus Lerista; species Lerista edwardsae. The sequence continues at coordinate 9,458,333 of JAJKFI010000043.1, read as the reverse complement.
ATGCACCATCCTCCCTGACTGCAAGGGTGATCCAAATGAGCTTTACAGTGGCCGTTGTGCTGGCCAAATTTTGCTGGCCTAACTATGCTGGCCTAACTCCAGGTTAGAACTGTGCTCTTAATCACAAGTCTTGGCTTCCATCACACTTTTGACAACTCTTTGGAAAAATCAGGGCTTGTATAAGGAGAAGCAATGCTAAATGGAGGGCACACTTCCTCCCAGTAGGTTCTCAACCAGAGACTCTGCTTGTCCCTGCTAGAAACAGCAAATTGCAACAAAGCATTTGGGGAAATGGTTAGTTTGCCCAATCATCTCTTCCAATTTCTGTAGTGAGTAGACCTGTAATTTTATCCCAGATATGGTAACCGCACCTCAGCAGCAAGGAGTTGGGTTGGCACAAGGCCTCTAGTCAGGATTCTAAAGGTGGGTGGGCAACTTTTTTTTCAGAATGGGCAATTATGTAGTGTATATATACTGATTTTTCAAAAATGCAAGGGTGAGCAAACTGCTGACACAGGGTGGGCAATGCCCACCCTAGCTCTTCTCTGGCTTCAGGCCTCGTGGCAGTGACATTTTGGAAGATTAAAATTCAAAGCAAATTTCAGGGATCTGCCCATGGGGGAAAAAAATCTGAGAATTTTCAAAGGAAGCTAAATGAGTCTGGTTCACTTTGCATCAAACTTTAAACATTTATAGTGGGCCTTCAGTATTCATGGGGAAATACATTCCAGGTCACCTAAGGATACTAAATTCCATGGATAAAGAAACTGGGGGAGGTGGTGCAGCGTCACAATTACTTACCTGGCGGCCTCATGCAGCCTTCCGGCATCTCGGACACAACCTGAAGGCACTTCCAGTTCACACTTGTGACTTCTAGTGATGTCTGGAGGTGGTTTAGAGCACAATCCTAACCTGGAGTTAGGCCAGCACAGTTAAGTCCAACGAAGTTTGGCCAGCACAAGGAACACCGTAAAGGGCGTTTGGACCACTCTCGGAGTCAGGGATGATGGTCACATCTGTGTGCTTGCCTCTCTGACTGTCAAAGTAAAGTGAGCTAGGCTTCAGCCTGTCACCATTGTGGGGACTAGCCTAGCCCCGTTTCTTCCCATCCCGCTTCTCGGTACCGAGCAAAAGGAGCTGGATTTGTTGTCTGGAATCCCCAGTGGCCGAAGGGGCTAGACAACATTCCAGAGTCCGGGTCTTGCTGGCAAGGCCAAACCTTATCAAGTACCAGCAGCTTTAAACTCCTGGTTGAGAGGAGGGAGGAAGCAGAAGCAGGCAGCCAGAAGGAGGAGGGCTGAGGGGTGTTTAGGAAGAGGGAATAAACTCAGAGAGTTTGTTGGCTTAGAGAGTGGTCCAAATGCACTTTACAATGGTCCTTGTGCCAGCCAAAATTTGCTGGCCTAACTGTGCCAGCCTAACTCCAGGTTAGGATTGTGCCCTTAGTCTTCCATGGTTTAGTGTTCTATGACAATAGCAACACTAGCTTAGTCGTCAGGGTGTCTGGTTCACTTGGGGGGGGGGCAGTAGTCCTTTTCCCATCTAAAATAAAAAGAACACATTTCAACCAGAGTCCTTGAGAAAACAGCATTTTCTTTGGAAGTCTTGTAACCATGTGACTGAGGGAGGCGGAAAGCCAGGAAGGGGGGGTATCAGTGCTCTTTTCCAATGTTCTAAAGAGCGACATCTCCACTTAAATATATACATAACACGGGATTTCATCATTTATTCATAAGGCTATTTCTAATCTAATTCTTTGCATATTATCCAGGGGTGAGAGAAGTCGCACAGCAAGAAGAGAGGGTGTGTGTGTATGTCTGTTTTTTTTCCCCTTTCCAATACAAAATTGTCACATGAAGAACCTCCGATTAATATGCAAAACACAGGCCACAAATAGATTCATAAATAAATGATCAACTGTGGCTGCTGCTTTATTTACTTATGGACTTATGGAACGTGGAATTCTGATTGAATCAGAATTGCTATTTAGAGCAGATGAGAGAGCTTAAAAGCAGTAATTCTCCAAGCACAAGCCTGACTTCCCCAGAGAAGTGGACAGCCATTCCCTAGGAAGTTCCCAGACTGTTCACCCATCCTGGAAGCCAAAATGCAACAAAATAAATAAATAAATAAATAAATAAATAAATAAATAAATAAATAAA
>JAJKFI010000043.1:9436224-9456161 GCA_029204185.1 Lerista edwardsae | reverse complement strand
AAATAAATAAATAAATAAATAAATAAATAAATAAATAAATAAATAAATAAAACCCTTTAAAAGTTGCACAACTGAGGAAATCTCAGCAGGTTCACATTGCTGGGGAGGGATGAGAAAAGTGACACCTGTTAAAATCCTCTTCACGATACAGATATGAAAGATCTTGACCTTGCACCTTGTCTATCCTATCTCTGCCTCCTCAGTGGGTGTCTTAGGGCCCAATCCTATCTGAATCCCCTGCCACCAATGCACTTGCTGAATCCTGCCCAGGGTTGGGGACGTTTCAGAGGTCTCATCAAAACAAGGGACTCAAAATGGCCGCCATTGGTGTGCTTCAGGTGCCACCATATGGCCATTTAAAATAAGTCCTAGTTAGGATTGGGGTGCCCATTAGGACAGAAATGCCTCTAATTCCTGTCCTATAAGCTTCACAAATCAGTTGGCCCGCACCATCCTACATGCATTTTTTCAGGCCTGCAACTCATCACAGAAACCTTCTTTTCTCCCCGTCCCCAAGTGTGTTCCTCTCATGAAAACTTGAAAGCTTTTTAATTGCGAAGCGTTGCAAAGCAGCCAGTGAACTGGGGTTTTGCCTAACATCCAGGATCTATGAACCAATGTCAGCATCGCTAGTGATGACTTACCTTGCTGCAGCTGTAGCACGATCCTGTGCCCAAGGAGGGCACGCTGGCTCTCCATCATTTCAGAGACAATCCCACATCCTCCTCTGATTTTTACTTACGGGAGGCACAGCTTTCTATTTGCCTCCTAAAAGACAAAAGAAGATAGGAAGCCGCTTTATATGGAGTCACACCATTGGTCTGCCTGGTTTGAGATTGTCAAGGCAGCTGTTGCTCCAGGGTTTCAAGCAGCGATGTTATGCTGCCGGAACGCTGGGTGGGACATCCGGGTGATCGACAGCCCGCCCGTCACGTTCCTCAGTGTTACGCCATTTGCGTAACATACGCAAGCGGCGTAATTGGTTACGCAAATGGCGTAACGCTGCAGAACGCAACGGACGGGCTGTCGATCACCCGGTTGTCCCGCCCAGCGTTCCGGCAGCATAACACCGCTGGTTTCAAGCAATGATTTCAGACCATGAAGATGGCCATTAGGTGCAGCTCTCCAGGGTTTCGGGCAGGGGTCATACATCTCAGCCATACTTGGAGATGCCAGGCACTGAACCATGGGCCTCGCTACATGCACAGCATGTGCTCTATCTCTACTCTACCACTATGGCTGTCCCCCTAATTTCACATGCACTTTCTCACCATCCATATTAATTAATTATAATTCCAAAGTCTGATGGCAATCCCATTTATTTCAAACCAGGTTTCATGTGCTGGTTAAGTGGGAAGCCATATTTATTATTAACTATGGTTACCACTGGTGCAGGTGAAACACTAAACCATGGTGAAAACCAACAAAGAAAAGTAGGCAGAATTCCCCCCCCCTTTTTTTTAGAAGGCTAGATCTGGAGGAGTTTCCAAAGACTGGCTTCCAATTTACAAACCATGATTTGCAGAACACCAGCAGGATGTCCATTTTGGGTCTTCTAATTCTCATATTAAATATGTGCACACATTTCTAGGCATGGCAGCAAGTCCATTGGTGCCATTAAAATGTAACATGAATAGTGGCCATGACCTCTATAAGCTTTCAGACCTGGAGTTCCAAGTGTTACCAGGGGGAACTGTGGAGGCTGATTGGCTTACCGACCTATCCCACTGAACGTTTTCTTGCGAGAATTAAAGTTCTCTTCTCTGGCGTCAGAGGAAAGAATGAAGAGAGCATGAGAAGTGATGGAACGCCTGGGAGTTGATTCCAAGCCCATGAACCCTCCCCACTCCCTTCAAAGAAAGAAAAAAAAACCCTTAGAGCATTTTTCATATGGCAAATCTGTGCTGCCAACTCAAGTTTCACAGCTGAACACTCCCAAGGTACCAGTTCTGCAATTCAGAGCCTGGCTGCTCTCCCTTGTGCATGATGGATAGCTTTAAAATGAAGACACGATGAAAAGTACCAGCTGTCCAGGTACATGCATTGGATTAGCATGGCTGAGCAATGCTCTCCTCTATCCTTGCACTTTTTTCTGGAAGAGGGAGGAACATGATATGTAATGATTTTGCAAGCTCAGACGTGTGATGCAAAGTTATTCATGTGGTCTCCAAAGAGCCACCCTTTGTTTGAGGGTTAGAAAAGTGTTCCTTAACCTCGATGAAACTTCACCTTCTTGTCCTGCATGCCAACTGGGTGGATTTAGACTCAGAGCACAATCCTAATCTGGAGTTAGGTCGGAACAGTTAGGCCAGCAAAGTTTGGCCAGCACAAGGGACACAGTAAAGTGCCTTTGGCAGTCTCGGAGTCAGGGAGGATAGTGCACATCTTTGTGCTGGCCTCTGTGGTTCTGAGAGTGGTCCAAACATACTTTACAATGGTCTTTGTGCCAGCCAAACTTTGTGGTCTTAACTGTGCTGGACTAACTCCAAGTTAGGATTGCTCTCTCAATTCCCATTCTCATAGGCTTTGAATAGGTACTTGTCATGGCAAAGACTATCACATTTTTGTAGAGTTGAGTTAAAAATATCAGGACATAATCCTATGCATGCTCAGAAGTCCCATTGAGTTCAATGGGACCTACTTTCAGGTAAGTGTGCATTGGATTGCAGCCTCAATCCATGAGATGATGTAATTAGACCTGGGACTCCAAACTACGGCCTGTGGGCCAAATCTGGCTCGCCACAAGATTTTATCTGGCCTGCAGCAACTTAAAAGATTTTACATTTTTACTCATTATATATCAGTTCTCAGTTTAAACATGGCATTGTTCTTTTGTAAATGTCACATTTTTCTCTTGTTCTGAATCATATCATGCTGATTACAAACAGGATCCAAGTAAAACTTATTCATTTAAATTTCATTCATACATTTATAAAACTTTTTTTTTGTCCCACAGAAATCTGTAGAATACATGATCTGGCCCTCCTACTGAAAAGTCCAGGCAACCCTGGATTATACTATTTATTTGTTTTTGTGATACACAACAGATACATGAAGTTCAGTGCAGCTTTTGATGGTTGGTGTGTGTGTGTGTGTGTGTGTGTGCGCGCGCGCAGTCTTCACATTCTTAAAAGACGATATTTAGTAAGTTGCTCTACAGTTCAAAGGTTTTGAGATTTGCTTCTTGCTTCTCCGTGTGTCAGATTTTTTTGGGGGGGAGACAAAGCTGAAGGAGAATGTGTTAAGTGTTTTTGAGGCTGCAGCTACAAAGAAAAAATCAATACTTTCATCATGGGGAGATAAAATAAATGGCACTTTACATTTAAAAAAGGATTGCACTGGAAATTAGGGCTGCCAGGATCAATCCAAAAATGTCTTGTGTACCATTACATTCACTATCCTCCCCAGATTCTAGATGCAGGAATCTATCCTTCCCAGACCTTCTGATGGTGGAATCCTAACCTGGAGTTAGGCCGGAACAGCTAAGCCAGCACAGTTTGGCTGGCACAAGGGCCAGTCAAACTGCATTTGGACCACTGTAAAGTGTAAAGTGCATTTGGACCACTATAAATTGCATTTGGACAACTCTCGGAGTCAGGGAGCCCAGCACACAGACATGCACCATCCTCCCTGACTTCGAGAGTGGTCCAAACACACTTTACAATGGCCCTTGTGCCAGCTAAACTTTGCTGACTTAACTGTGCCGGCCTAACTCCAGGTTAGGATTGTGCCCAGAAGCAGTTTCACTTCCCAGAACTTCCACACCCAGTTGTGGGGAGGGGAGTATCTGCAAGCAAAACCTCTTTCTACACTCTGATCACTTTCATCCATTGTGGTGATTAGAACAGAATCTTGAAAACACTTTTGAAATGCTTTTTCCCCACTGCCTTGGGACTCCACCACTGTGGTTGGCAGCTATTGGTGCCTTTTGCAGAACACAGTAAATGCAGTATCTTCATGTATAATAATTGCTTTTACATTTCCCCCTCTCCCTCCTTGTTTTAAACAGTTCGCCTGAAGGCTTTTCAATTGTCCAGGTGCTTTTAGAGAATTAATTCTTGGCGCCACTTGCTGCATACAGTTCTTTGCCAATGTTCCCGTTATTAAAATGATCTTTAAACTGATTTTTAAAAAAATAGTTATTTTGACAGTATTATTTTTTTATACAACTCAAGCAGCAGAGGTTGGGGGCATTGACACATTTTTATTATTAATAATAATTATCTGTAATAGTATTGGGTGCATTCTGTTTTCAGTAATCTGACATTCGAATTAAAAACAGCCCTTGGCCCAGGGCAGCAACTCCCAGTGCATCAGTACAATCGAGATATTTACAGCTCCACAGAGAATAGTCCCCGAAGCATTTGTTCTGTAAATGAACATTGACAGAAAGGTCTTGCCCTTACTTATGAGCATTGATGTGCCGATTTCTGGATTCACTGTTTCCAGTTATTGGGCAGGTTTTACAGCTTTTCACAAATGCGTCCTCGGTAAGATCTGTTGCCCAGAGGACCGAGAGTTGCACATGTAACATTTAGCAAAGAAAAAAAATTCCAAGTCTTGCTTTTACAGACTCGCAGACTACATATGGTACCCATTCCACCAAATCAGATGATACCCATTCCAGTCCTAAGGGGGCGGGGAGGTGGAATGCTGAGTGTTACAGAGCCAGATCTCCAACTCGGGAATGGCTCTAGAGGCAAGGGGGAGGGACTGCATTACACAGGAGCTCAGGCTCCTGCAACACTTAGCATTTTGCCTCCCCCACCTCTAGAAATGCCACTGGTCATGGATTCTGTTCTGTGGTCTGTCTTCAAATGCAGCAGGCACTGAAAGCCTTTGCAAGACATAAACATGCCCACATTATTATTATTATTATTATTATTATTATTATTATTATTATTATTAATAATAATAATAATAATAATAATAATAATAATAATTTAATTTAATTTAATTTAATTTAATTTAATTTATACCCCGCCTTTCTGCCCATAGGCACCCAAGGCGGCTTACAACAAAAACAGTAGAATACAATAAAATTCACAATTTAACATTAAAAAGCAATAATTTAAAAACAATATTAAAACAATTAAAATTTAAAACAACAACAAGCCCCGTGGATCATAAAATAGAAGCAAAAGTATAAAAACTAGCCTGTCAACAATCAAAAGCTTTTCAAAATAAAAAGGTCTTCAGCCCTCGCCGAAATATTACCAAAGAGGTAGCAGTTCAGTTCTAAAGGGAGGGAATTCCAAAGTTGGGGGCCACCACTTAGAAGGCCCTATTCCTGGCCGCCGTCCCTCTCACTTCTCCTGGTGGTGGCACAGTCAAAAGGGCCCCCCCAGATGATCTAAGAGTACGGGTAAGATTATATGGGAGGAGGCGGTCCCTCCAATAATGTCAAAAGGCAATTAATAGAAGTCTACTGCAACAATTCTCTTCTTTGAGCTCTTTGTTCTTTTTAGGCTTCCGGTCTTCATTTACATTAAAAAACAAAAATACCCCACTGAGAACATTACACTCTAATTCAGGGTGCAATCCTAACCAACTCTCCAGTAAAAGGGTAAGAGCAATGCAGCTCTTGAGGAGGCCTCTGTGACTACTACTCCACTGCAGGATGCAGCACATGCCTGCTTGGCACAGCTATGTCAGTGCCGGAAAGTTGGTTCGGATTGTGCCCTCCCACTGATCCTCCTCCATTCTCTTGTCTTTTACAAACAGAGCTGTTATATTTGTCACGGCCACCTAAAAAGTATTCACAGCATCTCCACCATGATGCATCTTCCCAACTGGGAATATATTTAGCAAGCCAGCTTTGTATGCTGGGAGTATTTCCACCAGCATGTGTTTAAAAAAAAGTAGCCTTATCAGTTACCTGGAAGCTCAGACTACCTATTGAAAGGAGCATCAATTTCTCTCACAAGGCCCATTAAATCAACAGTTGGGAATAAAACTGCTGCTTAAGTGTCATATTCTACCACCCTGAAGGGAAAAGGAAGGGGTCTGAGTGTGCTCACAAGAGAGAAAAGAGTTTAATGCAGCGGATTGTCGTCGTCGTCGTCGTCGTCGTCCCCCCCCCCCCCCCGGACTGGCATTTCATCTTCTTGTGTCATGAGAGAAATCAGTAAATAACTTCAGCATGGAGTCCTCAGTACAACAGAGTGCTCAATTGCCCATTTCCAGCTTTTGGCTGCTTTACCTCATGTTTAATAGCCAATGTTTGTTTCAGTTCAGATCCTGCTGCTGTTTCTGGAGGAAAAGTCCATCATGGGTGGTACAACCTGCTTACATTAGAAGTAGGCTACTTCAGAATGTCAGGGGCAAGGGATGCAGGCATCTTGTTGTCTCATGTGCTCCCTGAGGCATCTGGTGGGTTGCTGTGAGATAAAGGAAGCTGTACTAGATGGGAGATACATCCCTGAGGCATCTGGTGGGTTGCTGTGAGATACAGGAAGCTTTGACCTGATCCATCAGGGCAATTCTTCTGCAGTGACCCAGCCTGTGAATTGTTCTTCGGGGGCATTCATCAGAAATCTTCAATAAGCACTTTGGGCTCAGGAGTGTAGGGAGCCAGGCTGCTGAGTGGCGGTTTGTCCAGTATCACGGAATGCTGATTCATGGGAAATAAAGAAATGCAGGTCACACCTGCCTGGCAGGACTGGAGTGGAAAGAAGTGCTCAAGAGGGTGTGTGCTAAGACAGGAGGAAAAAAGAGGCAATGACTGTGAGTTTGCTAAAAAAAAAAAAAAGGCCTTTAATTTATTTGTAACCTGGCTGACACTGTCCTGGTGGCTTCCTGTTGCTTTTCAGCTTTGTCAGCCTTCTTAACATCCTTCCCATCCCCAACATTACCATTGTGTCTGGGACAAGCTGTTATAAGAACATAAGAAGCGCTCCTCTGGATCAGGTCAAAGGCTCATGTAGTCCAGCTTCCTGTACCTCACAGTGGCTCACCCCTTCTCCTTTTGCCTTGAATCTTTCCCAGCATGAGGGTCTTTTCTAAAGAGTCCTCTCTTCTCATGAGGTGGCCAAAGTATTTGAGCTTCAGCTTCAGTATTTGTGCTTCCAAGGAGCAATCAAGCTTGAATGCAATTAGTGGCTTGCAAATTGCCACTAAGCACTCAAAATGGCCCAAAGACTCTTTGCAACACAATCATCAGGCAGTTAAAATAAAAGGTAAATTTCATGTTATTTCCTTGATTCAGCAGGATATCGTGTTTTGTGGCTTAAAGAGCCCAATTTCGCATTATATCGCTGTATTTCGCAATTACCATTTTGGACTGCCCCTACGGATAAGTCTATCAATGGCTACTAGTCACAATGGCTACGTGGTTCAGTATGACTCAGAAATAGGAAGAATTTATCTCCTGCTTGTGGTTTCCCCAGCTGCAGATCACTGGGAGAAACAGGATACTGGAGCAGAAGGATTTTGGTCTGATCCAAAGGGCTTTTCTTATGTTCTTAAAGCAGTGATGGCAAACCTATGATGTGCGTGTCAAAGGTGACACACCTCAATGTGACACACCAGCAATCACCAATACTTGACAAAAACTGAGTTTGTTTTACTCACCTTTCATTTTTGTAATTTGATGTTTCTTTATATAATACATAGCACCACACATGATTGGACTGTGTTGTTTGTCTAAATAAATGAATATAAAAAATTGTTTCTCTTTTGTTTGAGAGGGGAGTTGACACACCAGCAGAGTCAAATTAAGCATTTTCTTAAGTTTTGACACACCAAGCCCAAAAGGTTTGCCATCACTGTCTTAAAGCATAAAATGAAGAAGGTGAATTTGAGCAAAAACACACTATAAAGGTTGCAAATGTTGGTCCTTCGATGGATCCAGTCTGATCCTGTGGTCAGGAGTATTCACAGTTCGTCTGCCATCATGATATTGCAAGCACAGTATGGCACTTGTGCCAAAACCAATCCAAGCCCAAGCTCTATTGTCATTCCAGCATTGCGCATGGGCACTGCAATCCTAACCTGTGCAGGAACAGGCAGGCCTATCCTACGCAGGGTAGGAGGCAGCTGGAGCTCACCATGGAGCAAGGAGACCGCAGAGCAAGGAGAGGAGTTTGTCCTCTTACCCCAGGGTAAGTGACAGGAATACCAAGGGGGCTATTCAGGCCTGTACCTGCTAAAGAGCTAAAGACCAGATCTCAGCTCCTCCCCACTCCCTGGGCCTGCCTGCCTGCGAGGCTGCAGTCCCTCCAGTGGCATAGTTAATGAATGTTTAGCCCGGTGCTAAGGACAAAATGATGCCCCGGAAGTGACAGCACAACAGGAAGTGACAGCATGCCTAGGTTTTTTTAAAAAGGGTCAAAGTAGGGGGGTAACTCGCATCCTCCCCCACCCCTGCTGCCCCCAAGCCCGCAGTCACCCATCCTCAACAGTGGCATAGTTAGGTCATTTCACAATCAGGGCCCTAAATTTTTAACATCCCCCATATGATAAAATCATTCATTCATTCATTCATTCATTCATTCATTCATTCATTCATTCATTCATTCATTCTTTTCACATTTTTATACTAGCATTCTCCCAAGCAGCTCAGAGTGCTTTGCATGGTTCCTCCCTTTCTTTTGCCCATTTTAAAAGGTTATCTAAACGATTTTTACATGTATTTTTGTTTTCAGTTTTTTTGAAACTGTAAGAAACCTGAGTGTAAGATCTTACACTCCCGTTGATTTCATTGCATTCTGCATGAAATTGCCTTTCCAATTATCTATACCACGAGTTACGCGATAATGCAGCCACGTGCTCCAACCTTGAAGGAAAGGGTTGTTTTAAAGTCAAAGATTTGTTATTGATTTGTTATTAACAACTAAGTTGTTAGTAACAATTATTACTAGAATAATTATTACTAGAATTACTAGTGCTAATACTAATTAATGCTACTAGTAGTAATACTACTAAGATAGTTACTAATATTAGGGCGCAATCCTAATCTGCGCCGGAACAGCGAGGCCAGGGGGCCTACGTTGCATCCAGCACAATTTTGGAGCACTGGGGAGGCTCCCCAGGGCAAGGGCACAGTCCACCCTCCCCTATGGGTTCCTTGGATCTGCGCCTGCTATTTAGACCCTAATCCTGGGGATGGAGGCTTGGATGTGGCCTACTGGATGTGGCCTGCATTCCCCAGGCCAGCACGCCTCCAGGGCCCCCCCCCCCCCCCCCGTTCCGCCCGCTCTCTCTCCATCCAGAACCACTTGTGCGCCAACCAAGTTCAGCAGCCACAGGAGTTACACAGTGGGACCTCCTCCCACTGCCCTTGGGCCGATGCTGCTGCTAGCGTTGGCCCAACAGTACTAGCACCAACATAGGGGTGCTGGTTGGAGCCCCCAATTCAGTGCTAGTGACGTGGGGGCCGACACAAGCATTTAGCGTCAGCCTAAGGGTGCAATTAGGATTGTACCCTTACTCACATCTACATTCCATTTTTCCTACACGGCTGCTCAGAGCAGCAGAAGAGCAATACCCCCCTTTATCTTGTGAGGGTAGGCAGAGCGATAGTGACTAAGGGTGCAATTCTAAACTGGAGTCAGGCCGGCATAAGCTAAGCCAGCAAAATTTGGCCAGCACAAGGGACACCGTAAAGTATGTTCGGACCACTCTTGGAGTCAGCGAGGCCAGCACACAGCCGTGAGCCATCCTCCCTGACTCCGAAAGTAGTCCAAAAATGCTGTATGGTGGCCCTTACGCTGGCCAAATCCTGCTGACTCAGCTTATGCCGGCCTAATTCCAGTTTAGGATTGCGCTCTAACTCAGGTTCGTCCAGTAAGAACTTCGCAGCTGAACAGTGATTTGGATTGGGTCTTCCTAATCTTAGGCCAGCGCTCTCACCACAACACAAACTGGCTCTCACTAGAACAAAACAAGCCTGCTTGAGAATGTGAGGGATTGCATGCTTGTTAGTGAGGGCTTACTATGATGTCCCCACCACTAGCTTGAGGAGGAGAAGGAACACCAGGGCATTTATTCTTCCTTAGTGCAAGAAGAGCCACTGACCTGGCATATCGACCTGTCTGCAAATCTTCTCAGCAGCTGCCTTCATAAAGATAGCATCGTTGTTCACAAGCGTGGATGCTGGCAGGCGAGGAGGGGGAGAGCGCTTGGGTCACTTTTATTCTGGCTTTTTGCAAGGCCAGGTGCTACCTCCCCAGAACCCAGCAAACAGCACCCCCTCCCCCCAACACACACCAAACAAATAACTTTTTAATGCACCTGTCATTTCAAACGTCAGAGCCGAGACAGGGTCAAGCTTGGAGCGAAATCAGCCTGCCCCCTCCCTGACCTTCCATTCATCACTTCATTTATCCACAACACGGGCTCCTCAGCTGGCTCCAGGGGGTGTGCGCGCACACGCACACGCACACACACAATGCACACAATGCACGAACAAAACACGGTCTTGCGTTCTACAAGGATCCCATTTCTCTATTTCAGTGACTTTCTTAATAGTGCTCTGAGGAAGCCAGCAAGGGATTCTGATGGATAGCTTTGCACCAGGATTAAGCCAGGAAGAAAAAAACAGAAAAATTCCATCCCATCACTGATCTGGAAAGCCACTGAACAGATAAAGCCATTGCAGCATGCAATAGCCATTGCATTTAGCTTGGCAGACACGTTCTGCCAAAACCTGGTTTATACTTCTTCTCTTGTGTAAGGAAAACAGCATAGCTCAGTGGTTCTCGAACGTTTTAGACCAGTATCCACTTTTTAGAATGGCACTCATGTTGGGAGCCATTGGAAGTGATGTCATAGCCGGAAGTGACATCATCAAGCATTAATGATGCTAGTAATACAAAAGGAATATAGCAAGAGTAAGGTCTGCAGCTTCCAAGATGGCTGCTCCCAGCTTTCCGCAACCCACCTGACATCATGTCGCGGCCCACCAAGTGGGTCCCGAACCAGTTTGAACAACACTGGCATAGCTTGTATACCTACACAGATATGCACAGAATATGTATCACAGCTTTTGCATGCTTCACTATTGGCTCAGAACCAGTTACTTGGTGGGAAGGTAGGAAAGGACCTTCTCTGAGGCACTGCCCAATAGCTGGTGGGACTCCCTGCTTTCAGGGTTTTGTCTTGCACCCTCTCTTTATTCCTTACCACTTACGCCTTTCCTATTGGAGGCCGCTTGCCTTTAATGTGATCTGCTTGTACATCTCTCTGATACATTCATGGAGCTTTGCTGGGTTTTTTTATGGGTATGATTGTAATGGAATTGTTTTGATCTTAAATACTAGAAACATCAATTGCTTACATTCTTTTACATTGCCCCTTTTATACTGTAACCCGCACTCAACTCCTAAATCCAATTTTAAGAAACAGGTCAGGATATTCTGACGCTGCTAAAGTTCATTTTATGTTGAATGACTCTTTATCAGATGAAAGTAGCATCTTTCTTACATTGTGTCGTAAGATCGCGTCACAAGGAATTGTAATTTGTTTTGTAGATTTTGCTTGCTTTTTTTTCTTTTGATCATGCCAATAAAGGCTTTTGATTGATTGATTGATTGATTGATTGATTGATTGATTGATTGATTGATTGATTGATTGATTGATTGAAATGCTAGAAACATGGAATGGAAAAGTGGAAAATAAATTCATAGACGTTATCAGGCTTCCTGCCCTAGCCCTGGCATGTGGGACACGGGAGTTATTTATTTCACAGGCAGCGCTGGAGCAGGCAGGCAGGCAGGCTGACCTGCACTGCATCCAAACCCAAGTTGGAGGCAGCAGCTTAGGGTGAGGCAAAGGAACGGACATCCCCTTGCCCCACGATAAGCCACAGGCAGCCTGATAGTGCTGCTTGGATCTGTACCCGCAAAATTCCAGGTGCAGGTCCGAACCTTCCACAGCAGCCCAAATTAGGCTCTGGGGCTTTGTCCAGATAACTACTCTCAGGGCCCGATCGTATTCAACTTTTCAGCACCAATGCAGCCCCAAAGTAAGGGAACAATCATTCCCTTACCTTGAGGAGGCCTCCCCGACTGTTGTCCCACCACAGGATTCAGTGTGCGCCCTGTTGGCACAGCTGCACTGGCACTGATAGGATTTGGCCCTCAGAGAATAGTCAGTGCTCAGCTAGAAGATGGACTGATGCACTGCCTGGGTATAACACAGACTTACATGTTTACATGAGCACAAAATGTACATCAAACATGTAATAGGCAGGTTCGTTCTGTTCCGGGCAGCCACGATAGTGAACTCTGCCGCAAAACACAAAGGGAATTTTCTCACTCATCTGCTGTGGGGACTGAGGCAGCTCTGAATTCTCTACAGAATCCACAGCTACAATCCTTCTATCTACAATCTCAGTGGTATCATTACAAATCATTTGTTTCAAGTGTAGCTTGGTTTCTGCTTTTCGATTCTTTCAGGTTTGTGCATGAGTATGCGTGAGCGTGTTTGCTGCTGTGCTTTTTCTCCATTCTCAAGGTGACAGCTATTTTATCACCCAAAGCAAGAATGCTGAGCATGTTGTGCTGGAAAAACATTTGGAGAAGGGAAGGGAGCATGCACAGAGCAGAAGGAAATGGAGAAATGGCCGCAAACTAGCTCCGTAAAAATGCCGACACTCCTGTTTAGGGCACAGAGCACCTGCACCTCTGCCCCTGGCAGTGCTTCCTGCAGACATTCCTATTGTTTTCATTACTATTTGTGACTTGATCATTAATAAATTACTATTTTTTTCCACATTGGTTCCAACCACCAGGGGAGCAGGCAGGTGCACCATGCTAACAATTAGCCCTTGGTAATGCATGCTTGGCAAGAAAAGTTGTCCTCAAGCTGCAGAGTTTACCAACTGGATCTCATTTCCTGGGAAGTAATTAAAGGAGAATTTTTGCAAGGTGTGAACCTCAATACATCCGATCAACAAAGTTTAGCAATATGCCCAAATTCCTAACTTAGCATTCTCATGGATTCTGTTCATTGGGTGAACCTGATCTTGCAGTCCATGGAATTCAGGAGAGAGCAGTAAGAGTGGATTCAGCTGCCCCATCAATTTGAAGAGTGTTTCTAGGGGAGATGTGTACAGCAGTGAACTAGAGTAAGTACAAGAGTGTAATTTAGGCGACAATCCTATACAGCAGGAGTTATTCAAATGTTTTAGCATCGGGACCCACCTTTTTAATATGACTGTGTGTCTGGACCCTCCAGAAGTGATGTCATTAACCTGGAAGTGATGTCATAACCGGAAGTGACATCATTAACACCCCAAAATCAAAGCAATTAAGTAAATTACAAGTTTTCAATGGGTTTAAAATTTATTTAAAATAAAGAAGAACCCTCCTAACCCTCTCAAGCAATTGCTGATCTATTTTTAATTATGTATATGCTTTTAATAATGATAGTCAAAGGTGCTTACTCCCAGGTAAGGTGGATAGGATTGCAGCCTTTGGGATGTTTTTGGAATTTTTTAAAAATAGATCAGCAATTGCTTGAGAGGGTTAGGAGGGTTCTTCTTTATTTTAAATAAATTTTAAACCTATTGAAAACTTGTAATTTACTTAATTGCTTTGATTTTGGGGTGTTAATGATGTTCAGTAAATCCCACTGAACTCAAGGGGACTTGTGTCTGAGTAGATGTGGCTAGGTTGGGCTTGCCTTGCAGAGTTGTAAGGATTCCATCCCTGTCCATGGAGGCTCTGTAGTTAGCTACCACAAGGAGTAAATACCAATGGGCTTAACCTAAGACAATGATGGCGAACCTATGACACACGTGTCAAAGGTGACACACCACAACTTTTGGGGTGACACACCAGCATTCACCAATACATGACAAAAACTCTGTTTTATTCATTTTTCATTTTTTGTAATTATTTGATGTTTGTAACACATAGCACCACGCATGATTGGACTGCATTTTTTGTTTAAATAAATTAATATAAAGAATTATTTCTACTTTGTTTGGGAGGGAGGTTGACATGCCAGCAGAGCCGAGTTAAGCATTTTCCTAAGTTTTGACACACCAAGCCCAAAAGGTTCGCCATCACTGACCTAAGACCTGCTTTGCCCAGTTGGGCACATGAAACCATCTTCTCACTCACTTTGACTATGGAAACCGCTTTGATGCTCAACTTATGTTGAAAAGCAGCATCCAGCTATTCTCTACTAACAAAGGATGGTGGTTTTATGTTCGTTTTTAGGGGTATGTTGTGGGTTCTGTGAAGAGCTATGTGGTAGGGAGATAAAACAAAAATGTACGTGGAAATATTCAGATAAGACATGGGGTCCTTTGATGGATTGGTAAAAGGTTAAAGAACAGGAAACAAAACGGAGGAATAAAAGGAGAGCAAGGACCTGTCTTGGGGCTGGCACTTTCTAATTTTCTCGTAAATGATCAGGCGTTGACAAGTCTGCAAATGAGAATGAACCACCCACAGGAATGAACCTCATGTGAAACATTTTACACATTCAGAAAGCACTACACAAATACGAAGTTGTAGTATCATTCATGCCCTCATATCTGGATCCTACAGCTTAACCGTAAAAAGGATATACTTTCCTGGGGAAGATCACTAATTTAGATGTAAAAGACGTATTTGAAACAAAAAGACGTGGTGATTCTCAGGGGGTCTGCCGTATCCAACATTTGATTGTTAAAACGAAGAAAAATCTTTTATTCCCTTTGCACAACTGTCAGTTATTATCAGCGTTGAAGA
Source organism: Lerista edwardsae (assembly GCA_029204185.1). Lineage (NCBI taxonomy): Eukaryota > Metazoa > Chordata > Lepidosauria > Squamata > Scincidae > Lerista > Lerista edwardsae. The sequence goes on along the minus strand of JAJKFI010000043.1, from coordinate 9,441,477 downwards.
ATCTGGGCTGAGCAGGACTCGCACTACAGAGAGAGAGAGAGAGAGAGAGAGAGAGACTCACGCACACTTCAATGAAGGTAGGCTATGATTGGAGCAGAAACATGTAAAAAAAAAACCTCCAAAGTCCTACAGATTCCTCTGGTCCTTCCCTGCAACAGACTGTAGGAGGAGGTTGGCTAGATTCAGTAGTCACAGCAAGGTGTGCAGGTTTATAGATGAAGTCATGCAGATGGGGATCAAAGGTGGTGCACGGCTGCTGCCAAGCACAGTAGGAATCAGGAGAGGTTGGGCACTGGAGATTAATTTCTTGGATGGTTAGAGCCAAGGTTTAATAGCAACCTAGGAGAGAACAGTGATTGAGTTCACTGCTAACGGAACCTACGGTTCAGGTCACACACACCACCCGAAAAGGTTTTTTTTTTCCTTTGTGTCTCTTGCAAGACCAAAGTCTAATAGCTTAACAATGTGGCACATGGACAAGACTTATTATAGCAGCCGCAACTAGTGAGCTGCTTGCTGCTGTGTTGGGGTAGGGGGTAGAAGCAAGAGAACACACCTTATGTACCCAGCGCTTACCATTTAACGGGGGGAAAAAAATATCCAGAACCAGTTTAATGCACAGAGGCAGGGAAAAACGAATGCACAATGGAAACTGCGCTTAATTTTGTAAGGAATAAATGAAACAAAACCAAATAAATTGCTAGAAAAGGACATATTTTTATGGCCAAGAAGCAGGGAAGAGGTTGCTACTTCTTATATGGCATCTTTGGGGAAGAAGGGGAGAATATATGAAGATTAGCACAGGAGTGTTGTAAAACACTTGCTCAGCTGAAAATTCATGATGAAAACAGGGGCTTTGCAATATGGTTATTACTATCTATTTTAGGAGGTACTATAACTTTAGAGGGGAAAAAATCTGGTGGGACAGAATCTGGGATTAGATACAACACAAGGCACAATCCTAACCTGGAGTTAGGCCAGCAAAGTTTGGCCGGCACAAGGGCCACCATAAAGTATGTCTGGAAACACACTCGGAGTCAGAGAGGCCAGCATACAGACAAATGTGTGCCATCCCCCCTGACTCCGAGAGTGGTCCAAACATACTTTATGGTGGCCCTTGTGCCGGCCAAACTTGGCTGGCCTAACTGTGCCAGCCTAACTCCAGGTTAGGATTGCGCCCACAATCTAGCTGCTCCATTTTACCTCTTCTACAGGTATGAGCTTAGAACAAGTTTTCGGAAACTGGACATCACACAGTCAGTGACAGAAGCACCTCTGCCAACTATACAACTGGTTGCTGGTTATGAGTTATTCATAACGATGATCACCAGGAACGCCACGAGGAAGTAGAAATGGACACCGGCATGCTAAGAGTGATCTTTGATTATAGAAGATGTTTCTGTTGGCTGTGCAAGAATAACAAATAGCTGTTTACCACCTGGATTAAGTTACAGGTTTCTACTATGGGCAGACTCTGGATTCAAAGGCTTCCCCATCTACAGGGCCACCCAAACTTGCTTTTCCAAAAACTGGTGGTCTTTTGTTTTGAATGGCTGCTGAAGCTGTGCTCTTTTACATTCCCCCTGGAGAAAAAAATGACTTTTTAAAAATAAATATGGCACATTGGGATGTAACTCAATGCACAGGGAACAGCAAGCCATATTTCTTCAGGGTGCCAACATTCTGATGCCAAAGTGCCTCCTAACATTGGGCTGCCACTTGCACTGTAATTAAATTGAATCTACTCCTTGGCTAGGCTTTGTCCCTGAACAATACTACCATTTGAGAAATACATTCTCAGGGCACTCATACATCACCCGAGCAAACTCTGTGTCCATGATGTATTGGTGTAATGCATCATCAGAGTGCACTCTCGCTCTAAGAATGTATGGGCCTCATAGATCACGGAGGTGAGACGGAGTAGTGATCTACTACTCAGAGGATGGCACCAATCATGACCAGGCTGGGCCAGGCCTGAGAGAAGGTAGGTTGGCATCTGAAACAACCGTGTTGGCACAAAATGAGATTAGCGATGCTCAGTTTCTAAAGAACCATTGAGATCATTATGGGCATATTTGCAAGGGACTTTTCCTGATCAATATCAAACTAGAAAACTGATATAAAGTATTTTAAGATGGGTATAAGGTGGGAGTGGCCAAAGTTGGATCAGTCTTAAAGCTAGTCTCCAGTGAAAAGCAATATGACTCTACATAGAAGGTAGCAGCATCTGCCCAGATTTTTGCAAAATTTCACCTTTCTCTTTGCAGTTCTGTATTTTCAGTTGGCATCCTGGGTTTAAGCTTATTATTATCAAGAATATTTATATACCACTTTTCAACAGGAGTAATTCACAAAGCAGTTTGCATAGTAAAAAAATCAATAAATGGTTCCTTAAATGGCTAACAATCTATTAGTAATACCATATTTTAAATAAGAACACAGTCATCTCAAACCTTCTCAAACCTTAGTTGTTCTCAAACCTTTTAGAACCAGGATCCACTTTTTAGAATGGCATACACACCGGAAGTGAAGTCATTAACCTGGAAGTTATGCCATGACCGGAAGTGACATCATCAAGCAGGAAGTGCTATCATTGTTACATAATCAAATGATGCTTTTGGAATGCAAACTGGATTCCTGGACTGCACCAATTCCACAACCATGAAACATCCCTGGCAGAAAGCAAGAATAGGACAAAATATTATGTAAAAACACCGAACTCAAAACAAAATAAAAAGAACCCTCACTTGAAAATTCAAACTGTTAACACTCACAAAAGGAATATAGCAAGAATAAGGTCTGCAGCTTCCAATGGCAGCTCCTAGCTTTCGTCAGGTCATATGACATCAGGTCACGACCCACCAAGTGGGTGCTAACCATGAAGGTAAGATAACAGGAGGGGACATGACATCATTTTCTTGAAGCCGAGGACTTACAAATATGGCTGACTCAGATCATTGCCGCCAAGGAGGAGGATTGCCGCGAATTCACAAATAAAAATTTCCCTGCACGCGTGTAAAAGTTAATCTCAAAGTCTTTAATCATGCCTGCGTGTTCTGCATACGGGTGTGCGAATCGCTGTACGAAAAATGGGACTTAATTTCCACGGAAAGATTCATGTATTCACATTACATTGGTTCAATAAAACTACCGTTCAGTGAGTGCATTATTTTTGAAGCTGTGTAATTTCTTGTTGTTCCTAGCAGTCTTATTCACCATTTTCTGACACCCACTGTTAATGGTCTAGAAGGTAAAAAATATATATATTTTCCCCCCTCCTTTTTTCCCCTTCCCGTTTACACTTTTTTCCTGCCTTCCATTTTCTACTGTAAAATTCTCAAAATTCTGAACATTAACAGAATATGTTTTATGGGGGGGGTGAGTGTAGAAGTTAAAAAAAATAATCTTAATAGTCTAGAAGTAAAAAAAAATTACTCTCATATTGACAACTACTTGTGTTATGAAGAGATTTTAATGTAATTTTCCTACTGTAATACTTATGAAATTCTGAACATTAACAGACCTTTTTTTAATGGGGCATGGCCTTTTTATTTTTGCTTGTGTAGATTTCAAAAAATAAGTCTGTCAAAACAGTGCAATCCGAGTTTAAATAGACAGCAAGTAGCATTTCGTCCGGTATGTTCAGTAATATAATTATGTGGAATTAAACCTTGTAATTGCATATTAACTCATAATAAGGTTACCAATAATGTTTCTACATGATCACACGTTTTTATTTTCGTAAGTTTTTATTTCAGTCCTAAACAGTACGAGCAAAGCAATCTGAAATGCTTGGAATAAGGATTGTTTTGGACGTACCAACATGGCTGCTAAGCCCGCCCCCTGGCCTCATTTGGCTGCTATTTCTTCTTAAGGCATGTCCCCTCCTGTTATCTTACCTTCATGGTGCTAACCCACAGTTTGAGAAACACTGCTTTATACTTTCCAGGGATAGCCTGATGCGGAGACACCAAGCAGCACCCCTGCATCGGCACTAGTGCTCTCAGGCTGATGCTACAAGTAGCGTCGGTCTGAGAGCGCCAATAGCAAGCCGGTCCGTGTGAGGGAGGCTCCGTGTTCACTCAGACACGGGATTGGCAGGGGGAGGGGGTTGGGGGCGGGACGTGAGCGGGCTTGGGATTCGGCCACACGCTGAATTCTAAGCCTGTTTGTTTAGCAGGCGCAGATCTGAGGAGCGCACTGGGGAGGCTGGAGCCTCCCCAATGATAAGGGCATGAACGTGCCCTTGCTGTTCGGAGGCTCCACCCTCCCCAAAGCAGCGCTAGGATTTGGCACAGGCCCGTCGGCCTTGCCAATTCAGCGCTGCTTAAGATTGCGCTCTGAATCAGTTGAATTAATTAATTGTAGGCATCTCTTATTTGTGAATTTAGGCGAACCATATTAAAACCCTACATTATAGGATATATTATAAACTGATATAGGGCACAGTCCTAACCAACTTTCCAGCACTGAGGTAAGGGCAATGCAGCTCCGAGGTAAGGAAACAAACATTCCCCTACCTTCAGGCTCCTCTGTGACTTCCCCCTCCCCAACTGCAGGATACAGCACATGCCCCATTGACACCGTTATGTCAGTGCTGGAAAGCTGGTTAGGATTGCACCCTTAAAGTCAAAAAGAAAAACTCCACTTGCTGTAGCAGGAGAACCAGCATATTTCCCAGCTGTGGATCTATATGGCCAATATATGTTAAGCATCTTATTTACGAGTCATTGTAAGACACAGCTCATCTTGTAAGAAAAAGCTTCCAATCCTAGAAATTCTTCCACATCAAATTGCATCTCTCTCTCTCTCTCTCTCTCTCTCTCTCTCTCTCTCTCTCTCTCTCATCGTCATTAATTTCTGATGGAAAAATATTTTTTCCTTGCAGGGGATTTTTTTTTCTATTATTTTTGTACGGGGGTTAAAAAAAGGTTTGATTTTGCAGTTTAGCATGTTGAGGCCTCGAAGTGCTCACTGTCGGCGGGTGCTGATTACCCGGCTCCATTCATCAAAGTGTCACTTTTCTGACAGCCGCTAATAAATATACTGCCAGAGCCCCTCACACCTGGCAGTCGTGGCACACTGCAACGTGCCGCTAACCTAATTTGCTAATTGCTGCTTTCCCCATTAATTTTAGTCCTGTCTTGTTTGGTGTTGACATGGAGAAAAAGAAAGAAGATGGAGGAAAAGGAAGAAAATATATCTCGTGTGTGTGTGTGTGTGTGTGTGTGTGTGTGTGTGTGTGTGTGTGTG
>JAJKFI010000043.1:9424601-9436214 GCA_029204185.1 Lerista edwardsae | reverse complement strand
TGTGTGTGTGTGTGTGTGTGTGTGTGTGTGTGTGTGTGTGTGTGTGTCTTTAGAGTTCTTTAAATTTTGCTTAAAAAGAATGTCTCTCTTTGTCATTCCTGAGTCTGGGCTCCAGAACTGTAATATGAGTGGAGCCTGAGGAGCAGCTGCTCCAGGCACAATGCAAAAGGGGGGCGTGACCACCAGGAGCTCAGGTCTACCTGCCCTTGGGACTCCAAAAATGACAGTCCTGCTGGGAGCCCAGGTCTACCCCTTATAAGTATAGCGGAGCTCCGGAGCTCCCTCAGAGCTCCCAATGAGGTAGAATTTGGCCGGTGAGTTTGGGAAAGGGGCAGGGGGGCAAATACTTTCTTGCCCCAGGTGCAGTTTTCATTTGTTACGGCTCTGCTGGGCTCAACCCTGGACTCAATTTTAATTACCAGGACTTGGCCTTGATGCATGTGCAGTGCAGAGCTGTTCCCAGCTCGCAGCACACCTGGGGTGGGGCAACATCACCGCGCCCCCAGCACGGCCACCCCACCCCCATATGTCGCCCGGCCACACCTCTCTGCACCTGGAATTGCTTCATTAGGCAGTAGTCCTAGCACAAAGGAGGGTGGGAGGGGACAAAACATGCGGGTCTTTCCGCATTGCTGCACCTCGCTGCTGCCGGCGCCCATGGCGCCTGCCACCCCCTGCAGCCCCCTCCTTCCGCCTCTGGTGAAGTGAGAAAAAAGAGAAACAGCCTTTATCAGAGTGTCTTTCCCGCACCAATAAATAGCCAGAATAAGTTTACGCATACTTGGGGCTGGGAAGAATAGGTTTAAGACACAGGCATAACTTCTAGCAGAGTTTGAGCCCCAGCACCTCTCATGCTGGGAATTAGCAAGCAATACTAATTCCCACCCACCCACCTGAGCAACCCAGAATATGCTGTGCAAAGGAAGAAGATGAGTTTTAAAAAACTGAGGGTGTCTGGAGTTAAACTGAACTAAAGGTGGGCAGGGGCATTTTTTTCCTGAATTTTTAGTCAGATTTACGAAAATGCATTTGATTTTTCCCAGTTAGGACATATTGGATATCAAATTAGATGTTAAAACTAAGTATAAAACTACACTCAAATGCTAAACTAGTAGAATCCAGCAAAGCCTCTTTCTAAGGAGCAAACTGCATAATATTTGGAGTGTTTTGCCTCAACGTTAACTCAAATCAAATGAAACACATAACACAATACAATCTTTCCAAATCAGAACTGTAGTCTCAAAAGCTCCTGGTCTTGACAGCAGGTGAGATTCAAGAATTACCAGTTTGGATAATATATTTGTGGTAGACACACTGCACCTTACTCTCAATGTGTCACAGACAAATCAGCCTGTACTAATCTACATCAATTTGCAGTTCTGATCCTATGCTACAATTTTCCTACAACGTCAGACATTAGCCAGGCTGATAAAGGCAATAGTAAAATAAACCTTCATAAACTAGTATCCAGGTCTGTCTACAAAGTGCTTATCCTTTGTTTTGCAAATGCTGCTACTCCAAGCGTCTCCCTGCCTGCCACCCTGGTCCTCTAGGAGCTTCCCTCTCTCACCTGTACCAAGGTGGTCACAGCAAATAGCCTGGATTCCTGTTCTGAACAAGCACTGCTGCAGTGGGTTTCTTGCTTTGGAGACCTGCCAGGATATGCATGTCGAGTCAGCTTGAAACTGCTGCCAGGCTAGAAAAGGCCACAAACATCTGCTCTTCCTTAATATCTTGACCCTGGACACAAAGGGTAGCTGCTCCATCAGCTTCTCTCCTGAAGGCCACTGGGTCCTCCACTCGAAAACACACCAAAGAGGTTCGGGGCTTCTCAGCAGCCTTGTGGTAAGCGCCTTTTGTTCAAAGCTCAGAGCTGTTAATTAAAGACTGGTGATTAATGATTAAGCTCCATGTGGTTTCTAACTCGGGCTTCAAAAGTCCTACTGCTGCTGACTTTGCTGAAGGCTTCTGGGTTAAATTCTGCTGCACACACAGCTATTTATAAACGAGTCCATCAGAGTCGTAAAAAAAAAAGGAAGAATCTCTTCTGCATAACAGGGAGAAAAATTACCCTGAACCAGAAAGTGTAGAGGTCACTTCTTCAGACAAAGTAAACAAGATGTCCAGCTGTCACAGCCACCGCTAGAGCAGTCATTATTCACAAACCATTTGCACACCAGATTTTCTGTGAGAATGGGGGGTGGGTGGTATTTGTTGCGCTTCAGGCTTTGGGGTAGATGTACAGAAAAAGGTCACGGTGGTGGATCGTCAGTGATTGGGATCCAAGCCCATGGATGTAGCATTAAAGGTTTGACATTCAGGTGATGATCAGATTGGCCTACACTGTCCTGCACCATTTTCAAACTTTGTTCTGCTGGACATTTTGGTCGCTTAAGGGCGCAATCCTCGTTGCGCTCTTGGGCCAACGCTAACTGCATGCATCGGCCCAATATCACTAGCAGCAATGCAGGGGCTCCGACCTGCAATCCCGCGTCAGCTCTAGTGCCATTGGGCCAAAGCTAGCAGCAGCAGCGGCCCAACGGCGCTGGCCCACGGCTGCTCCATGCTGTTCGTGCACCAGCCGAACTGGGCAGAGGGAGGGAGGGCAAGAAGAACTGGGCAGGGGCTAGGTGCGCCAGGAGGCATGACAGCCCAGGGAGATGTGGGGCGGGGGTGCTGCCATTATGGATGTGGCTCAGTGGTGTCATTCAAATGATTTAGGAACAGGAACTCACTTTTGATTGGCACTTGTCGGGAACCCGGAACCAGCCACGGAGCCCGTTAGGATCCGTTCTGGTCCGTTCCCCCTGAATGACATCACTGCCTTTAACCCTCTGAGTGCCGGCCAACCAAGAAGAAAAGCTCTTTGCAGAGGAATTGGGAGGGGGGAGGAGGGAGAGTGAAGTGGGCGGGGTCAGCCCTAATTTTAACTAGTGGAACTGAGTTCCTCCGCGTTCCCCCTGCATGACATCACTGATGTGGCTCCATATCCAGTTGCGCAGCTTCCTCAGCTCTGCGCCTGCTAAATAGCAGGCACAGATCCGAGGAACCCATAGGGGAGGCTGGATCCTCCCCTGGGGCAAGGGCGCGAACATGCCCTTGCCCCGGGGAGGCTCCTCAGCGCTCCAAAGCTGCGCTGGATACACTGCAGGCCTGCTGGCCTCGCTGTTCCAGTGCAGCTTAGGATTGTGATCTAACATAATAAACGCATTTATCTCAGAGCAATTGTTGAGGAAGAAAACTCACCTAAGTCTTCATATACACTAATAAGATAAGGAGAAATAAATTAGTGTACTCAGCTCTCCTTGGTCTATTTGGAGGACTTACACTTGTGTTAAATGTTGTGCTTCTCAAAGCACAGGATCCAGAAGCTATACACAACTCATTGCCACAAAATATTTTAAAAGCTGTTGAATTACATTTTTTATGGGATCAGGCAAATTCTGCGAAAAGCTGGGCAGGCGAGGAGTTATGACAGCAACCGTCCTGGTCCAATATCACAACCAGAACGGAACTGAGAGTCTAGCACAGTGTTTCTCATACTAGGTGGGTTGCGAGCCAGTTTCAGGTGGGTTGTGTAGCACCCAGTGCAGCCATAACTAAAAATTTAGGAAGATGGGACACTGGAAAGGGAGAGGGCTGTGTGGTTATTTTGCTTGTGTCAAGGTTACAAATAGGCTTTTTTTCTTTCTGATTCACTTTGCTATTGGAAAATGACTGAGAAATTTATTGTTGTATTCTCAGGAAAGCAGCAGGCTCCAGCATCACAATGACAGCACTTACAGCCATGACATCACTTCTAAGTAAATTACATCATTTCTGCTGGGTCCCAGACAGATTTTCATTCTAAAAAGTGGGTACCAGTGCTAATAAATTTGAGAACCACTAGTCTAGCATATTGCCTCCTATAATCTCGACTCTCTATTCCAAGAGTTGTTTCTCTGCCTTTCTTTGGCTGTTGTTGGACAGTACATTTTTATTTTATTTTTTTCTGTATGAGCTAATGATGATGTAGGCCCAGAAGACTTTGCACAATATCTACTATTTGGACACAGTAAGAAAATGAAAAGGGTATCTTTAATTAATTGACTCCAACTTTGCTTTGAAAACATCCCTTTCCATTGCTTTGACAACAAGTGACATGGGGTTTGTCTCATCAAAATGTCATCATGTCTAAACAGAGGCACTGCCTGAATCACAGTGAAAATGAGTAATGATCACAATTATGGGCCATATAACAGTCCAATAAAATCTAATTAAAATGATCCACATCCCATCTGCCAACAGCATATAAGCAAAACCAGCCATTTGGGAAGAAGGGGGAGAAAGTAAATATTGTCATAGGCATTTTAAAAATATTTCGCCATGAAAATCAGATTTGCATTTTATAGCTACCCCCAAAACTGTGCCTCCAAAGACTTCTAGTGACTACTAGAGATTGTTCACACCATCAATAGCACTGGAAATTGATTCTACTCACTGGTATAGAAGATTAGAGTACTATAGCTCAGTCGACTTACTTTATCTCTCTGTTTTAGCCCATGTGCTAAATCGTGCACTTCCCAAAGGGCAGGAATCACTTTCATGGTTGTTAACCATGATATGACAGCAATCCACATGGTCAGAACCGGAATGGGAGCCACTGCAGAAGCCATGACAGATAATGAATTGTGCCTTATTCCTGTGCTCAACTTCTCAAGCAATCCAGTAACTTCAACAGAGATAGCTGTGTGTTATCACAAATTTATTTTTTTCCATATAGGAAATCCACAACTAAAGGAAACCTCAGATTCCTTTTCTTCTGGGCAGAAACCAGCAGCACTCCACAATGCAGTTTTTCCCAGAGCACCCCCCTCTCCCCCAAATTAAATCAGTAAGAGAAATTACTGTTGAGAAGCAAAAAAAATTATGCAGCCCACGCCATGCTGCTCCAAGTTCGGCTGGCGCAAAAGCAGATCTGGGCAGTGCGAGGGAAGGAGGGAGTTTCTGGACAGAGGTAGGTGGGCTGGCCTGGGGAGGGGTGTGGATCCGGGATGAGAGTGTCGGGCCACCTCCCAGTTCCCGTCCCCAGGCCACACAGCCCCAATTCGGGCCACGGGCCTCCTTGGCTCTGCACCTGCTAAACAGCAGGCACAGATCCAACGAGCCCATTGGGGCAACTGGCACCTACCCCAGGGTAAGGGCATGAACCCAGCGGTGTCATGCAGCCAGAAAGCTGGGCAGGAGGAACAGTGAGCGGCAGCCCGCCCGTTGCGTTCCGGTTCATTTCGCCCCATGGGGGCAGGGAAGACGGCGAAACGGACCGGAACGCAACAGGCGGGCTGCCGCTCACCCGTTCCTCCCGCCCAGCGTTCCGGCTGCATGACACCGCTGCATGAACCTCCCCTTGCCCCAGGGAGGCTCCCGCCTGCTCCCAACCTGCTTTGGATATGGCGCACGCCCACTGATCTGCCCGTTCCAGCACAAGTTAGGAGTGGGCCCTCAGAATACTCTTCCCTCATTCCTTACCTCGTTCACCATTTCTTGACTTGCCGTCTGATCATTCAAAATGGGCAGGGGTCTTCACCAAAAGCCAGCCCTTTTGGTGCTTGCTCCAAACTAGGCTAAAACTTTGACCTAGGGAAGAAGTTCAAGATGTGCAAATGAAACAATAATCTCCTGAATAAGTATTACAATGAAATGGAAAGAAAATACATATTATAAAGCACCACCTCCAGGAAACAAGAAATCACAGAAGTTATTAACAGTCTGTCAAAGGCTCGTCGGTAGTTCCCCATCCTACTGGCCTAGAGTTTTGTTCGTAATAAAGGCAGTTCCTTAATGCTTCCTGCTCTCAAATGCATAATTTACCACTCACAAGGAGGCAGCGGGGAGGGGGGAGGAAACATAGCATTTTCATAAAGGACTATGAAGTTGTCCAATTTTCCAAGCTGCAGGATGACAGGATCTGAGTGCTGTATAGTAGAGGTCTGTTTATGCATTATGAATACATAGAGACTTTGCAATTCAAAGTGACAGACCTTGGCTTTTGCATTGCCTGGCATTACTAGATTATATTGCAGCAACTATAGAATCACTGGAGACTGAGCAAGCACGCCCTGGGATATACAGTGGAGAAAAAATCACCTCCACAAGACCTAATGGCCTTATCCCAAGACATGCTGCGCCAGCTAATAAATATCTCAGGCGGAGCATATGATATCTCACGCTGACCTTGCTTGAAATCAGAAACCACCAAAAAGTGTGCTATTGTGGCAGCCAATGTGTGAGGGTCATCCTAAATATTTGACCGCTATACCTCCACCCCCATATATAATACCTCCTCACTAGCCCTAATCAGTGTGATCCCAACCCTCACAAAGGAAAGGGATTCTTGGAAATGGAGCTCTCCAAAACCTAGAATTGCCCCTGATTGAAGCAAATGTGTGTTTTTGTATGCAGAATTTAAATTATGAGAATTAGCATGATAAGTTATAAACCAAACCACTGCAATGGATCATAGGCTGTGTACACTCATTAAAATGTATTCCCAGGGGAAGGTTGAACCTCACAGAAACACAATGCAAAATAATATCATTGGCAGTGTGGTTGTCTTTTACTATTATGGGGTTTGCACTTCCTGGAAAGCTGATAATGTAATTATTGCTCTTGAATAAAAACAATACAACGGCATCTTTCCCACAGTGTATATTAACATGCTTGCACGCACACACACACACATATATACAAACTTGATAGGGAAATGTACTATTCAGTATACTGAGAATCTAAACTAAGATGCTTTTTTGTTATAGATCTTGAATCTAATGCACTCCATGAGACAGGTAATGAAATAAACCAGTGGGATGTCCCTGAAAACAAATACTACTTACATTTTTATTTCATCCTCTTTCCCTTTTTTAAGGTTTTGGAGAAGAGAAAGGTAAACATTGGCAAAAAGAAACCATTTTTTAAAAGACACTGACGTTAGAAAATATTGAAGATCTACCCAAGTATTAGAAACAAAATATGAGCTAGGAAAGAAAACAGACATGGTAGTGAATTGCCTCTTGGCTACAGAGGACACTGAAAGTAGCTCTGGTGGGTCACAGTTCAAGCAGTGAAAGTTGTGTCATTGGGGTTTTGTTCCACCCACAGGTGGAATTTCTTAATCAAACCTACTTTCTTGGAATCCAGCAGTTCTATGGAAAATCCATCTGCCTTATCAAACTCCATATCCAAACTTTTTCATACCACCATTCCAACAGAATTATTAAATGGAAATACTTGGGAGAAAGAGACCTGCAACATCTGATTGTGTGTCACTCAAGCCCATCAGGATTACCAGAAAGCGACTGAGAGTGCAATCCTAACCTGGAGTTAGGCCAGTACAGTTAAGCCAGCAAAGGCTGGCCGGCACAAGGACCACTGTAAAGCATGTTTAGACCACTCTCTGAGTCAGGGAGGATGGTGCACGTCTGTGTGCTGACCTCTCTGATTCCAAGAGTAGTCCAAACATGCTTTACAGTGTCCCTTGTGTCGGCCAAACTTTGCTGGCCTAACTGTGATGGCCTAACTCCAGGTTAGGATTGTGCCCTGGGATGGAACAAAGGGTAAGCATACTCTGAAATATACTTGTGGCCACAGTTTTTTATAGTACTTTTAATCTGCAAAACATTTCTAAATGTATCTTATTCTGTGATGGGTCCCCTCAGTCTTATCTGGATAGGAAAGGGCAGGATAAGGCCCAAATAGATACTGATTTCAGACCCATCAAGCAAACAGTCCAAGAACAAAGCTGGAAAAGGGCAATCAAGCCTACAGGAAACCAATAACATATTTTCAGGGGTGGAATTTCCAAAACTCTTGCTATAATACCAATCATACCAGTGAAGGAATCTGGTCCAAGCAGATGAGCGAAGGTGTCTCTGCATAAGAGCTGTCAGCAAGCTTCAAACAACGCAGTGTTGGTTGTTGGAATGGCTCGACATGCACTTCGAATTATCACCTAATAGAGTCGCTACAAATCTGGCTTCCCAATAGACAAAGTTATGCTGGGACCCTATCTAGGGAAGCATCAGAAGCTGCAAGCTTGGCATCTTACTTTGTGTTGTTAATATTTGTACACAGTGTTAAATGGAAATATCAACTATGGTTCATAGCAAAGAAAAAAGTTCATCACAAAATAATTGACACATCAATAAGCACAATTTACAATAAAAGCAAAAGTCTAAAATCAGATAAAATCAAGCAAGCGCAAAGCAATGAAAGGTAACAGCCTTTCTCAACACTGCTCATGAAAAGCCTTGGAGAATAAGGTCTTTACCTGTTACATGAATGATAAAAAGTGTTTGAGGATGCAATCCTAACCTAGAGTTAGGCCAGTGCAAGGGACTTGGGCTAGCTCAGGAATGTCACAAACGCAACATAAAGCTAATTTGGACCACTTTCAGTGTCAGGGAACACCCCTGTGTGTACCAGCCTCCCTGACTCTGACAGTTGTGCAAGTGGTTACAGCACAATTGCGACTCTCCTGGGCTGAAATGAACTTCCTCATTTGGGCTGAAAGGGTATTCCCTGGGCAGGACGTCTAGCCAAGAAGGTAAAAGCTGCAGACATGCCCGAAGATAAGATCTGAAGGTCGCCAGTTCGAGAACACTGGAAGTATCCGTGAGCGGCAGACCTCGAGAATGCGGCTGATAAGATCTGAGCTGTGTCCGGCTGCCTGTGAGAGGGGAGTTGTGTCGGGCCAGCTGTTTCTTGGTGGGAGCAAGAAGTCGTTTATCAGCCGGCAGGAAGGCAATCGTCGGGCTAAGAAAGAAAGGCTGGACTTGAAAGTGTCATCTGAATGTAGCAGTTCTTGTAAGATTCGAACTTATTTGTGATTGTAAAAACCCTTTGGGTTTAGAAATGCCTGCCTATGTAAACCGCCTTGAATAATAAAGTCGAAAGAGCAATCTAATGACCTAGAAAGGCGGTATATACAGTAAATACTATTCTTATTCTTATTCTTATTCTTATTCTTATTCTTATTCTTATTATTATTATTACTAGCTGGTTGTGACCCGGCGTTGCCCGGGGGACAAAGTATCCCGAGATTCTAGTAGGAGAAGGAATGAATTAGGGGGGGTCCTCCCCCCACAGCATGTCTGTCCAGATCGTCAGGAATATGTGCACCAAGTGTGGCGCACAGCATTCCAGGCGTTCCAGAGTGATGGTGGAACAGACACGGAAATATGGAAATATCCATAAACAGTATGACATAGTTAGCTCCTGGTGGAAATATAACACTCCCCCCTGAAATAAGAAAGTATTGATGAACCTGAATCCCAAAAGCACACTATCACTGTGAAAGTAATGAGGAAACAGGTACACAATCAACGGAGAGAGTGAAATGAAACTGTCACGCTTACTGAACAATGTCTGCAGGTAATGTGGTGGGATAGCAGTGAAGTATGAGAAACGGGAGTAGCCGGCCAGTTAGCTCTGTGGAAATATGTCCATCTAAGATCCGAGTGGGTGCTGGAATTGTCTGGAACCTGCTCTTTCAGGCAGCTGGGCAACTCAGGGACTGGGAAGCAGTTTCACTTTCGGTTTTGAGCACTGCTTGTGTATCAGCTCAGCTACTGCAATCCTAGCACATGACCTGCAGAATCGTTTGTGACCACAGGGTGGCAGCAGACCTGTACTCCAATGCAATCCCTATGGTTCTTGACGCGCTGGCCCCCCTCCCCGAAAAACCAGGGGCTGTAGGGGGGTCTGACCCCCGCAGTGTTTGTTGCCAGGCCGCAAGGTACGTGCGTGCCGAGTTTCGTGCCGATCGGTGCAGGCGTTGAGGAGCCTATGCAGAACATACAAACACCCACACAAACACACCCACAAACACACCCAGCCACGTTCATTTATATATATATAGATTATATATATAGATTCCAAAGACAAGGTGCCACCACTGAAAAGAACTTCACTTGCCTAACCTGAGAAAGACAAACTCTGAAGCAAATCTTTGCAGGTTCAGCAGGTTCATATGGGACACTGCGTGACACTGCAGCCCAATCCTGTTCTTTCCCTCCTTTGTTGCTGGTGCAGCCACACCAAAAATGGGCTAGCGCAGGTCCAACGATAGAAAGGGGGCGAGAAGGCTGTACAATAGGGAGATACGATCTGATGTGCCATTGCCACTGGATTCACCCCTCCTGCAACTTCCTCACCTCTGTTATACCCTCCATCCCATTACGCCCATTGCCCCTCCTGCCTTTGCCGCATTTTACCTGCCTCGGTCCAGCAATGCTTGCAGGAAGGCCCAGGTCTTCCTGTCAGTGCTCTGGTAGGATGCTATTCAGCATGCCACCAGAAATCACTGTAGGGCTGCTTTTCAGCAGCAGCCACCATCAGCAATTCCACATGTTCCATTGGCAGCTGAAAGCCCATAGGATTGGGGTGTAAATTACAAAGAACAGGGAAGGAACAATGCAGTTCACCAATGATAACTATATAATCACCTAATGTCCTAATTTAGCATGGATACCTTGGAAAAAGGACCTGGAGATAAACTCTTTCAGTATAAGCCTTTCATTTCACTGTAGGAATCTACCGTGCCTGTATGAGATAGCTTGATTATTTTTCTTTTACAGAAGGAGAAACGAGGTCATAAGACAGTGGCTTGCCAGTGCTATTCACTGATGTCTGAACTTGATTTTATCTGAATAATGTTTTAACAGAGATTTATTTCAGATATTGATCCACTTTGTCAAAAGTTCTAAATAATTTGTTTTTTAAATCAGCTAATTCTGAATTTGGAATTAAAATACTCAGAAAGGTGTAGCATGCCCCATCTCAAAGGTAAAGGAGAGCAAATAATGGTTTAAAACAATGTCTTTCCAAACTTCTTACCTTCAGAGAACATTTTCCAGAATAATTTATCTACCAAGGAACTCTTGAACGTCAGCAGGAAGATTTAAACATGTTGCAAAGGATTATGGCATGTTCTAAAAAGGCACACACTCCATTCAAGCAAAGTCCCATGGCCTTATCTGAACTGTATGTGTGAGCTAATATACCAGGAACACATCTGCACTAATACAGCTGCACTTTAAAGGAGGAAGATTAATAATAACAGTCCAGCTGTTTTTAAGGAAACTTCTCAATAAAGAGCCCACAATGCATGTCCAAGGAAATCCAGGGCTTTTCAAAACACAGGATCATGACCCCCGGTTTTTAAAGTATCATATACCCCACTATTATAAATATCCCACCATTCTACCAATTGATGTCAAGGTTGTCAATAGGCTTTTTTTCTTTCAGATTCACTTTGCTATTGGAAAATGGCTAAGAAATAACCCAACGTATTGCTGCATTCTCAGGAAAGCAGCAGATTCTAGCGTCACACGGATGGCACTTCCGGCCATGATGTTAGTTCTGTTGAGTCCCAGAAAGATTGTTTCTAAAAAGTGGGTCCCCATGCTAAAAGGTTTGAGAACCATTGATACAGAGTGATTACACTACGGCTAAGAAGCATAATTTCTTATGAACAGATGTTCAGATGAAAGTTAGGCTGTGTTCAAACAGCATGACCAGACTGAATGCTACACACACACACACACACACACACACACACACACACACACACACACA
>JAJKFI010000043.1:9375144-9397288 GCA_029204185.1 Lerista edwardsae | reverse complement strand
TATTATTATTATTATTATTATTATTATTATTATTATTATTATTATTAGGATTAGGATTAGGATTTTTATCCTGCCTTTCTACCCCATGGGCACCCAAGGTGGCTTACAATATCAAAATTATCACATTAAAAACAGAACAGAGTATAACAATTAAACAATGTTAAAACAATATTAAAACAGTTTAAAATTTAAAATTCTGTACCAAAAATTGGGAGTATCTTTTGGATTAGCGCTACACTGAAGTTTAAGTTACGCTTCACTTTCATATAAGCTTCACTTTCCATGGTGTGTGTGTGTGTGTGTGTGTGTGTGTGTGTGTGTGTGTGTGTGTGTTTTCGCCCTCCCCTATAGCCACCTCAAAGAAAACCATATAAAAACCTTTATGGGAGGCAAACGTGAGATGCTGCCAAGCAGAGTTAAATTAATAACCAGAGACTGGTTTGAACCTGTTGAACGCAGGTTGAGGGCCCCTGCCCACAGAAGGGCCCACCTGGAAAGGTAGACCCTTTGATCCCTCAAATCTATACCAGTGACAGTGGCAACACCACAGTCAGGGGGGCACCCAGGAACCTGGTGACAACCTTGACCAAGGATTCTGATTGGTGAGCTTCAGGATTTACATTTAGCCATTATGATAACAACAGTTTTGTGAAGGTGGTGCACATTCATTATAGAAGCCTAAATTCTCTTCACAAAATTACAATCTGAATGCTTGCAACAGGTGTTGGAAATGAACTGCGATTGTAAATCCTTTCTGAAGTCTAAATAGACCAATGATTGTCAGACTGTGGCTTCAGGATATGCATGATAACTACACCTGTGCGCTCCTGAAATAAATAGTTCTCCTATTAATCCTAGGCATGTCTAGTCGGAAGTAGGTAACCTATTGAGGTTACTAGAACTTACTCTAGGTATGTACAGATATGTATAGGATTGAGGTCCCAATTCATTGATTTGGTACACAATTGTTTTCCAAACAATTCATGAAAAGCAATGAGGGGCATGTGGGATCAACAACCCACCCTGGTACCACATCCCTTGTATACAAGATGGAGGCTGCGTCCCCTAGAGACAGACATAGCCCATGTCAGGGCAAATAAAGTGCTGCCAGGGGAAGGTCGTGGGTGGTTTAGGGGAGGATCAGGGCAGGGAGTGGGGAAGGCAGGGGACGGCTCAGGTGCAGGAGGGGGTGGATCTTGGTTGCAGAAGTACACACCGGATCCTATCCCTATTTTCCAGGCCTGACATGAGCCCTGTTCAGAGGCAGATCTAAGGGAGGGCAAAGCTCTAAGTTTTGCAAGAAGCCTTACCTTGCAGTGGAAATCACTCCTCTCCTGCACCGTTTTAGCCAATCCTCACAGGGAAAAGCAACATCTTGGCGTTGCTTACTGGCTACAGCAGCAAGGGAGAGGAGGGATTTACATGACAGGGTAAGGCTTCTTGCAACACTTAGACCTTTGCCCTCCCTGTAGATCCGCCTCTGGCCCTGTCTCTCTTCGGATGTACATCAGCAAACTAACTGCCATAGGTACAAGGAAACCGAATGATAGCCAGGCAGCCTACAGAGAGTTTAGTAAAAAATATTTTTACTTACCCATCCCAGGCCATCTGGTCACCTCCACCATCGCGTACCACCATGTGCTCCATCAGCATGGTTACATAGCCTAAAACGGTAAGGGATAGGATTGGGCCACTAAAGAGTGGTTGGATGCACCCAACACAGAGGCTATGTTTTTCAAGGCACACCGTTTCCCTTCGCACAGTGCAGCACCCATGCCTTGGCACACAACGCAGGAGGCACCAAGCAGCAAGCACAGCAGCAAGCAGAGGCAGAGCTGACCAGACAGAATCTTTCCTGAGCTCCCAGAGACAAGATTAAGCTGCATTTTGCAAACATCTTTTCAATAGTTGCAGCGGTATAAATGTGACAAAAAAAATTAAAGCTTGAGGCACTAGAGTCATTTCAGGAATTGAGCAATTAAAAAAAGAAAGGGAAGCATGTTTCACTGGCCGTTAATTTGTGGCTCTCCCTCTTCCTCCAAAAGGCACCACCACAATAATCCTAATAGCTGCAGCCACAGCATTCGATGCACATTATGGCACCCGAGAAAGTGCTGACTGGGACAGCTGACAACCATTCTGCAATGTAATTCACACCATAACATCATCTCCCAGCCTCTTGGATTTCTCATTGAAAAATTATGTGATACTTTTTTGGAAACCCAAAACGGTCTTACTGAAACGACAGCGATACATGCGCATGCACGCACGGAGAGCGCAAACACTGCCAACTTCCAGCAAATTAGCTCTAAGCTCCAAATAAATGTACTAGATTTTTTTCCCCCATCAACAGCAGCTTTGAGTTTAGGAAACATGTGTGTTTCATTACAAGCATTCTATTGCTTCAACATCTGGGTAAGCTGCTGTATCTAACTTTCTCTCTATTACAGGCTGTTTAATCCCTTCTTAATTTCTCTCCTGGGTGTTTACTCAAGCAGCCACTTAAGAGCAGCCTTGAACAATACCTTTTTCTACACCTCCCTGGGAGGACTTTTTTTTTTTTTTTTGGATAAGTAAATGATTGTGATTCCTCCCTTTTAAGATGGTATCTGAAAACCAAATTGCTAAATTTCATCACCGTTGTGTTCTCTCCACCCCACATCTGTTATTGAAGAAAATATCTAGCATAATCACACAGAAAGATTCGTATCAAACCTCATAAATCCTGTGCTACGAATTTGTCATAGTCCTGAATAAAATGATTTCAGATTAATTTCTGTTGTTATCTGAAATGAATTAACACACATCCTGGCTGAAGGAAGTATGAGTGATTTATCGGTCAATTGATCAGAGGCTGGTGTTCCATTGTCTATATTTTCAATACAACATAATGCACTTATTGAACAGAGTCATGTTCTGCTAATATCCGTTACATCCGTTAACATCTATAGGACTGAATAATAGATTACGGTAGCAGGAGTGGCTGGTATGGGTGAGAAGAAAGAATCTGAGGATATGTGTACTGCTGCCCCATGTGGTGAACCACTGGGACTGCAAGCTGGGCTGTAGAGTGTTCTGTAGTTCCAGAGTGCCTCCACCAACTCAGACCAACAGTTGGCTCCCCCTGTTTCATTGGAAGCATTGTAAGGGCATCCAAGGCGGAGTTTTGCCTGAGCATTGTCTGCAGTGCCTGACTCCTGGCTTGCAACTTCTGGATCCTGGCTTTTACCCAGTGACTGTCCAAGGCCCAGCACTGTCATACTGGAGACTGAATCTTCAGAGAAAGCATTAACATAATCCATTAGAGGCAGGAGGTGTGGTCTGGAGGTGAAAACTTTGCCTTGCCCAAAGAAGCTAAGTGGGAGTAACCCTTGCCGTAAATAGGATGGGAGACCATCCCAACTGATAAGCTGTCTAAAGAGCCACAAGGAGTCGCTATTGCTATCAATGACCAGACGTGAGAGGTGTGCAAGTCAACTGTGATAAGCTACAGAGAGGAATCTGGAGGACGGCTGCCAAGAATAACACCTGGCTGATTTTGGCTGCTCTGGCTGGAAGCTCCAATGGCATGTGTTGGCAAAAGAATGATGACCATACAGGAAGGAATCATCCGGAAGTGAAAAGTTCTATAGAACAAATGGAATTTAGAGTGCAATCCCAGGGATTGTGCAGTGCTGACACAACATTACTGTGTTGGTGTGACATTGTTAGCGCTGATGCAGGGGGCCAAGTGGCACCCCCGCATCAGCGCTACTGCTCCCAGACCGGCGCTATGTTGGAATACTGAAGGAAGTCCCTGGAAATTTACAGGCCTGAATGGGGAAAGGCCTAACACTAGGCCAACTCAGGGGGTAAAGTGCTGAGTCATTCAGGCCTCGCAGACCAGCAGTAAAGTGCTGAGTCATTCTGACTCAGCTTCAACCTGGGGAATGAGATCATCTGATCTCTGATTGGATGCTGGGGACTATTTAATCAAGACCAGAAACACCTGTGGTTAGTTGCTGGAGATGTAAGTGTTGCTGTTGGAGGAGCTTTGCTGTACCTGTTACCTGTTTGCTGTTCTTTGCTGCAAGAAGCCTTCTTCTGAGAATACAGAAGTTCTTGCTACCCTATTCTCTGTTGTCTGAGTGATTCCTTACTGGAGCCCTGCGACTTTGAAGCCTTTCCAAGCCTCACAGCTGTAAGCTGCTTCTACGCTATCATCACGCTAGCTATAGTGCTGGTCTGGGAGTGCAGGCGGAGAGCTACCCCTACACCAGACTAACTTGGCTGGAGCGACTCTGGGCAGTGGAACTTGGCGGGCAGGCCAGCCCGGGGAAGGGGTGGGCCTGGGATGCAGCCATTACGCAACGTCCCCGGGCCATGCAGCCCCGATTCAGGCCGCACGGTCTCGTTGGTTCTGAACCTGTGAAATTGTGGGCATAGATCCAAGGAGCACATCGGGAAGGCTGGCACCTCCCCAGGTTCCAGGTAGCCGGGGAGGCTCCAGTCGCCCTGCAAGCTGCACTGGATACAGTGCAGGCCCGCCAGCTTCCTGCTCCAGCGCCGCTTTGGATTGTTATGTACTCCCCGTGACAGCCTGCCTGTGCAAATTGCCTTGGGTCCGTATGACTTTCACTTTGAGTCAGTGAGAAAGGCAGTATAGAAATTTATCATCATCAACACAACAACAACTTTTCTCATCTGAATGCAGATCAGGAAAAATTCCTAAGCCTTGGGATTCTTACACCAGACTCACTCGCAGCTAACAGTTGATTCGCACATGTGTTTCATCAGTGACTTACCTTTTGATGACTCACCCCGGAAGATATGAACAGCTCCTACCCTTTAAGGTTATGTTAGGTGATATGAAAGCTCTAGTGTTGATGTACATAACTGTTTTATACATGCAAGTAATCACTTTTTATTTTTTATTTCTTTTGAAGAATTTATATGCCGCCTTTCCCATGCCGAAGCAAATGCCCAAGGCGGCTTACATGGGCAGGCTAGTCTAAACCACTATTTTTCAATGGGGTTTTTACAAATATACAGTATTTTGTGATTCATCAAATCCTCAGTCCCAGAAGTAGCCTTCACAGTGTGGTTCTCTCCTCTGGCTGTGTAACATCGAGCTTCAGCAGGTGATCGTAAACCCAGCCTGGACAGGTCCTCAAGGTCGTACTCATTCTTTTGCCGGCTGGCCTTCTCACAACATTCCTGTTCTAGCTAATCCGCTAGTCAGCTCCACAGTGACCCCGTTCTGCCACAACAGGTACTGCAGCTTGTCACAGCCTGGCGTTCCATCTCCCATCCCAAAATAGACCACAGGTTATCCTGCTTAGCTTCAGCAGCTCAACCATCAGTCCACACCTCCTGCCTACTTGATCATCCAGTCATAAAGATATGATCATGTTATGTGTGAATGTTCAGAAGACCAACAAGTTAAGCCAAGTTAAGCTATTTCCTTACATTTATCATAGGAGTCCAGCAATTGGGGGGGGGGGTGTTGCAAAGGCTGAGCTCTTTGTTTTAGGGACTCTTGCCTCCCTCAAGAGCTTTGCCCTCCTGGTTTGTCAATAGCTTCCAGGCACCCTGGGTCCTCACTCCCACTGCTCTCTGGCAGCCAGCAAAAGGATTCACTTTATTGTCTGGTGGTGACTTTTCCAGCCAAATATGAACTCTGGGTTCATCAGCAGTCCCAGAAATTATTGTTTTAAATGGTACTGTAATATTTATTACGAATTGTACTATGTTTTTAATTTTCAACTTTCATTGGAACCTGCTTTGGGTCAGCAGACAGGAGGGAAAAAGTGGGATATTAATACGTCAAATAAAAATAAAATGTGGCAAACCTGCTCAAACAATTAATTTAAACGAGGCCAGGTTCATTTCTGCTGCCTGAGACCCTGCATATTGCCCAGTGGACCTCTTCTGCCACCCCCATCTTATCCACGGGAGGCCTTACTCTTAATATCCCTCTTGGCATGCCCTGAGATGCCACTGCATTGGCATAGTATTGCCCCAGCACTGCTGGTCATGGCACAGAGCCACCAAGAGCTCCATGCTGCTCCCAACTCCGGAATCAAGATATGCCCTGAAGTTGTGTCCAGTTTGCACACACTGTGGAAAATGTGTCGTCTTGGCCAGGACACTGGCATACAACACAATACAGGTTGAGTATCCTTTAACTGAAATGTTTGGGACCAGAAGTGTTTTGGATTTTGGATTTTTTTTTTCATTTTTGGGAACATTTGCACATACATTATGAGATATCTTCGGGATAGGACCAGTGGTGGGATTGAGGGGGAACGCAGGGGAACTCAGTTCCACTAGTTAAAATTAGGGCTGACTCTGCCCACTTCACTCTCCCCCCTCCCCCTCCCAATTCCTCTGCAAAGAGCTTTTCTTCTTGGTTGGCCGGCACTCAGAGGGTTAAAGGGAGCGACTCCGGATTCCTAGGGGGGCGAAGGCAGTGATGTCATTCAGGGGGAACGGACCAGAACGGGTGTTCCGGATCCTAATGCGCTCCGTGGCTGGTTCCGGGTTCCTGACAAGTGCCAATCAAAAGTGAGTTCCTGTTCCTAAATCATTTAGATCCCACTACTGGATAGGACCCAAATCTAAACACGTAGTCTGAACATATTTTTCCCCCCTTGGGGATGCAGAATAAGCTGTTGTGCACCTGCTTTTTGATTGCAAGATCAAGTGTAGTCTCGTTGCATGGTCGAGTATGGAATTTGCCACTTTATGCTGGCACTCAAAACGTTTTGGATTTTGGAGCATTTCAGATTAGGGATGCTCAACCAGGAACATGTGCCCCATCACATGTGCCCCATCAGTCAGGCATCCTATCCCAAGTACAGTGAGAAGAGTACAGAAGTGGTTTTCCACATCACACAGGCATTGGTATTGGCCCACAGAGAATTGTCAGACACATTTGTGCCCACTTCCAGGCTTGCTTTACCATTTTGGGCACCATCTCGGGGACTCCAGCTGAACAGTCACAACCCTGGTTATGATGACAGGTTGATGATGAGAGGTCTCTGGAAGGCAACCTGGGGCAAGCAAGAGACAAGCAGAGGAGTAGGAGGAGGAAGAGTGAAGGAACCCCCTCCTCACTGCTGAACTCTGAGACCTTGTTGTTGGGCAAGCAACTTTCAACCTGTCAAGGGATTGCCAGCACAGAGGAGAAAGCATCAGACTCTGTAGATGCTGATGAGACCCCACTTTCACCCAGCCCAATAGACGTCAAGGTAAGATTCAGGTTCATAAAGTACACAGAGTGTATGGTGACGAGGGTCCCCTTGAATCTAATCCCATTTCTCCCATAGATTCGATGATTCAGTATCTGCTAATTCAGTATCCACTATCAGTATTTTCCAGAAACCGAACCCTAGCGGATAACGAGATCTGAGTTCTGAGTTCAGCAGAGTACTACAGCACTGTAGTAATTTTGGGTGGCTTTCATTGGATAGAAATCAGATAAGGAAGTATGAGAATGGAGTTTTGGTTCAGTTTGTGTGTGTGTGTGTGTGTGTGTGTGTGTGTGTGTGCGTGTGCGTAACATATCAAAAATCAAGAAATCAAAAAGCTAATCTTAGGATTTCCTCACACGTGCATTTGCATTGCTTGATTTCTCTGCTCCCAATGACTGACGGCTGAAAGTGTGGAGCGGTTACCCGAGATTGCTAAAGTACATTTATAGTCTGTTTCTGTGTCATTAAGGGATGGGTAAGCACAAATGAATCAACCCTCATACATAAATTATAGAAGGGAATGAGAAAATGGAGGAAGCAGGTGAAGATGTAGAAATTGAGACAACATTCAAGTGTGGTCCCCTCACCCTACAACCTATGCTGAGAGAGAAAGGTGTGGAGCGACAACCACAGACTTCAATTACAACCCCCCCCCTGTGCAGCTCTGCTCTTGCTTAGCCTGTGCATCGCGAGTGTGGGGAAGAAGTAGCTCCTGCAGGGTCCTACGGGAGCCATGGGAAAGCCTGGATAGACATCTATTGCCTGGTCATCCTGGAGAGCGCTTGGCAATTGTCATGATAGTGGCATATTCATCATGGCAGGGTATTTCTGGGGAAGAGGTTGAGTTTCTGGGTATGAGATTTATGTACGCTGGCTTGTGCCTAGGACTCTTTTTGTAGCTCAGAAACATGATTGCCTCGAGTATGTCCTTAGCACTGATGCTGGGGTGCCCACGTTCACTCCCACGTTGGCGCTCGAGTAACGGGACCAGCGCTGCCGGTCCCATTATGCCCGCACTGAGCCTCCCTCACGTCAGCCAAAGCCGGCCGGCACAAGGGAGGCTCCATTTTGGGACAGGATGGGGATTGGCAGCAGGAGAGAGATTGTGGGTGGGGGGAGGGAGGGATGTGGGCGGGGTCTGGATTTGGCCATAAGGCCAAATCCTAAGCCTGTCCAGGAGGCCGCGCTGCCCCGATAGGGGAAGCTGGCGCCTCCCTTATGGTAAGGGAGTGAACGTTCCCTTGACGCGGGGAGGCTCCAGCCTCCCCAACCCAGCGTAGGATTTGCTGCTGGCCCGTTGGCCTCATCAGTCCAACATTGGGTTGGATTGTGCCCTGTACATGTCTGTTTTACAGGTGTGCCCTGGTATCTGCTGGGGTTCTTCTCCCAACCTCATCATGGATTCCTGAAACTGTGGATACTGGGGACATCTTTTTAAACATGGGGAAACATCAGTGGTTTTGCTGCAACAAGGTTAAAAAAAGAGATTTGTTTAATGTTCCCCTATCTTTTTAATAGATGTCCCAGTATCCATGGTATCCATGGATAACTGAAACCATGGATACTGAATCAGTGGATACCGGGACACGCCTGTATTGATTCTTGCCTCCCTAAGCAACTGCAAGTCACCTGGAAAAAAATTTAATGTTACACCTCAAAGTGGGATCCAGAGCCCCATTTGCAGAATTCTACACATGGGGACCGATTTCAGCATTGCCTTCCTGGTAGCAGCCCCCCCCCCCCCCCCCCACCCATGCAAAAAAAAAAAAAAGCTGCACCATAGAATCAGGGTCCTCTATGGAGGTTCAAGGGGCTACTGCCAGAAATCAGAATTGGCACTAACCCCCTCGTGTGAACTCAGAAGCACTCTGGGCAAGGACCTCCCTGGAATCTTGACCAGTAATTCTGCAGCTATAAAACCCACAAACAAATATAGGTATTTCTGCAATTGACTTGCCAATTGAAGAAAGTAGTAGTATAGGTATGCCGTGTGGTCTCAATCTTGGCTTTCATGCGCTACCGTTTTCTCTTCAGAGTGTGACAGTATCGATGCTTTAACACAGTACAGTATATTTATACTAGTTAAGCAAAAACTGCTCACCCACTGCATTTTAAGTGACAATCCTTCCTCAGTTTGATCAGTTTAACATGCTACCACCATATGGCATTCCATAATCAACTGCAAACTTCTACTTCAAACTCACTGCTGCATTTATAATATTATTGTATGCAGCACAAACACCAATATTTAGGAAGAAAAATGTCTTTTTTATTGGACTCCTGCTGATACCCCAGCTGTTAGCCAATGCATGCATACTTTCTCCTTTATTTTTACACAACAACAAAAAATTAAAATTAAAGCCCTAAGCATTTTTTATTTTTAAAAAATCTCACATCTGAAAGGTACATTTTGCCCTGCCCCAGTAGGTCCGTACAACTCTGTTAAAATGTGTTTTTATTAGATGAATTGCATCATTAAATTACATTATAAAAACTAAAAATGCACCATTAATTTTCAAAAACAATAGTAAATACATCTCATTTCTGATACATGATTCTGCATTTAATTTTTGCCCTAGGCCATGTTTTTCCAACAGCCTCACTGTCTCCCATTATGCAGACTATACAAATAGAACTAAATTGCCAAAGAAGGTTTTTTGTTGTTGTTGTTGTTGCCAAATGTCTGTAATGTGAAAATAAATGAATTTCTAATCGGCTGTTGCAAAAAGAAAAATTACTTTTTGATCTCGGCTCAGCCAAGCAAGAATCTACCTACCTTGTATAATAGGATGGCAGGGCAGTGTATAGGGCGGAGAGAGACAAAGGCTAGACAGAGACAGACATGGCAGTAAATTAGGTTAGCACATTTCAGTTCTATATGAGTGGCGTTTCTTAATTAAATATACACAGGTTCCACCGAACTAGAGAGTCTCATTGCTGGAGGGTCTTCCCATTTAATGTAGCATTGCTTCTAAATAGCCATAGATCACTTGTGTTTATCAAGAAAAGAATGAAATGAAAGAGCAATGTGCCCCTTCCATTGAAAAAAAGAAAAAGAGTAATACAGAGAGAATTGGGGTGGGGGAAAATGTGCTTGCAAAAATTGAAACTTGTAATGAGGCAAAAATATATGTTTAAGCAATGCGTATCTCGTGATACTCTCATCTATTGCTATCTGCTCAAAGACCATCTTCTTTAATCTAATATTATGGGAAGACACACAGTGCCGCAGCAAGTAACTATGGGTCTTCACAAAATAATATGGGTCTGAAAAACACACCACATTGTCCCTAGGTGTGCACAAACTCCTTGACACACAAAAGCTTGTGCCAAGAATCAAAGATGCTTCAAATGAAATACAATCCAAATATGATCAGGATTCATATCTTGAGAAATAAATATTGAAACATAAAATCAGCAGTGGATGTCCGCCACTGGGTTTCCAGAGCTATTTCAACCTGCATACATTAAAGGGAGATAGGTTATAGAAGGGGCAGGATGGGATCCCTTTGGCAGCCCAGGCAGAAGGGTCAGGCAGTCCAGGATTTGATTTGGGACTCTCAAGACATGAGACTGGAACCCAGCCAATAGACCTGCCTGGGGGCTGAGTCACGCTCAGGACAAATGCCCCCCTTGCCTAACAGATAGATTGACCTTTGTTTGCTGCTAAGAGCATTTGACATCAATTCATAAAGCTGGCAGAGACAGCCAACTTCTGTGTCCACACGCACACACACAACCTGAAAAAGCTCTCTAGCATCCTGCATGTTGCATTGCTCAACGCATCTTATTGCTGTAGCATATACTCATTATGTATAGAATAGAACGAACTCTATTCGTTCACACACACACACACATTCCAAATAACAGCACAATCCTAACCTGGAGTTAGGCCAGCAAAGTTTGGCTGGCACAAGGGATACCATAAAGTATGTTTGGACCACTCTCAGAGAGGCCTGCACACAGATGTGCGCCACCCTCCCTGACTCTGAGAGTGGTCCAAACACGCTTTATGGTGTCCCTTGTGCCAGCCCAAACGTTGCTGGCCTAACTGTGCTGGCCCAATTCCAGGTTAGGATTGCGCTGTAAGTGTGAGCTCGGCTCTCCCCCCATCCTTTACATGGAGACAGATTATCTCCACTACCAGTGGATCAGGGCAATTGCAGGGTATAGTGAAAAGAATAAAATCCATTATGTTGTTATATAGACCTTAAATGGCTTATAGTCTGTGCACTGTTTGATTTCTCTTCACTTCCCCTGGGTTATTGAACACTGAATCTATGAATTGAGCCCATTGAAAAGTATTGTGCCTGGGTTTGAGATGATGTGAACAGCAATGAAACTTCTATCTGCTGTATTTACTGTCTCTGTGGCTGCTCACTGTCCTATGCAAATAACTGACGGCACGTTGCAACAGTCAAATGATCAACATACATCTGCAAATTAACCTATAGCAACACAGAGTTGATGGCCATCTAGTCCCACTCCTGAGAGCAGCAGGAGTTCCAGCGAGGAGGCAGGGGATGGGGTAGAGGGGAGGAGGAAGGGTTAAGGTTTTTGTTTTGGGTAGCTCCACCCTATATGAGGCGGGGCGGAGGAACCATAAGAAGGCAGGTGTAGCCGGCGCATGGGGGAGGGAGAGCGCTCTCTTATTCATCTCAGAAGGAACGGATGATCAATTGGACGAAGGATGGGTGGCCTGATTTTTTTTCTCTGGATGAGGAAAGGGACAAGGAGAAGCCCAAGGGATGGGGAGGGAGTTCTTGCCATAGAAACAAGTGGCTGGAGAAGCCCAGGGAGGAGGCAAAGGAAGTGGAGAAGCCGGAGGGAGGGGGCTTCCCTGTATGCCGTAGGCTGCAACGTGCAGTCCTCCTATCCTGCTCCTCCACAGTTACCTTGAGGCAAGCATTGAACGACTACCCACAAATGGGACTACTTTTGAGTAGAGCTGCACAGTGGTGGGATTCAAATAAATTAACAACCGGTTCTACGACGTCATAGCCGGAGCAAAAAAAAAACCTGAAGCCAGTCGAGGTAAGCGAGTGGGCGGGGCCCGGCCATTTAACAACCGGTTCTATAGAACCTGGGCGAACCCCCTGAATCCCACCACTGGAGCTGCAATAGGGTCATATTCCCAGCTGCTACACCCAATCCTCCCATTGGTGCTTCAGTTCCTACTGTCACATAGTCCGTCCCATCCCCTCCCGTCCCCTCCCCTCCTGCCTTGCCGAGATCGGACATCTCTCATTCCCTGTTGTTCCGTTGCATGTGCCTAGTGCTCCTTCTGAAGGCAGAATCGGGAGTCCTTATATGAACGGGGGGCGGGGTTGTTGCTGGAGCTCATATGGAACCAATCTTTTTTTTCTGCACTGCACGAATAACACAGCGTGGCTTTTTCATTTCAGAAATGATTCGGTCATTTCGAGTCAAAATGACTAGGAATTTCCAGAATGTGAGTCGCCACAGATATGTGCAATGACTCGTAAATGAGTTGAGTCCTGGGGGTGGAGACTTGTGAACAACTCGCGACTTGCGCTCAGTGACTCCAGCCAATCCCTGCCTATTTGTCTCACGGAAGGGTTGTAAATCAATATGCAATACTATACCTTCCCTGAATCCATTCGCTGCTGCAATCCTCAGAAGATTTTTCAGGATGTATTCAATTGTTCACTGCTTTACTGACAAAACAAACCTCTGGTTCTTGCTATATCACCAGCCTCTCACATGGCTGATTTAGTTTTAAGAAGCCTTGTCTATTTTTAGAAGGTATATTAATTACTTTTGAGCAGGTGCAAATTTCACCATGTGCTCCCTCCCCAATTCTGTTTATTATTATTTCTTTGACTCCTTAATGGCAGTTGCGAGCAAATAAATCCAGTTAATGCAATAAAAGGATTTATTGTCACCCAAATTTACACCAACAGTTTAATCATAACACCTTTTCATCTGACAGACTTTTTCGAGAACGATTTGCCCCACAATTTGTCAGCAGGAAAATGGCCTTGTATAAAACGCCAGGAGGAAATGAATGCTAATATGCGCCACAGTCTTTCATTCTTCTAATTGCCCAGGGAATTTAAAGGAGACAGACTTATTTACTCACAGTAGGAAGTGTGCTGCAATAAATTATCACTATTAGGGGTCTAAATAAGTCCCTGACATTGACAGAACAGTGTAGGTAGGAAGGATGATGAAGTCCTGGAAATTTACATGCCCATAAATGGGTGGTTAAGAGCATGTATGTCGAGTTTAGTAAGAGAGATGCAAAGGTATCCATAGAGGACACCAGTAAGACTTTTTCTGCATGTTAAAATGATGGCCACTTAGGCTTGAGGCATTTGTAAAGAGATAAATGACAGAAGCAATAAATGAGTACACCACACTCTGCCCTGATCAAATGCACAAAAAGTCTTAATGTCACATGCATAAGTCTTAATGTTACCCCTGCTAACTGGGCAAGAGGCACTTTTCACGTGGTGTTCCTCTTGTATTTAGTAGGGGGAGAGTAATTGGCCCTCTTCACCCCTGTGCAGTGTCTTTTCTAGTGGCTGCTGGTGGTGGTGTTTTGCATATTTTTAGATTGTGAGCCCTTTGGGACAGGGAGCCATTTAACTTTATTATTACTATTTGCCTGTAAACCGCTTTGTGAACTTTGTGTAGAAAAGTGGTATATAAATACTATTTGAATGAATGAATGAATGAATGAATATGAAGCTGCCTGTGTCAAACCTAGTCACAGATCCACCATTGGGCGGGGCGGGGCAGGCTAGGGCCTCCAGGCGTGGCACTCCTAGGCAGTAGTGTCATTCACAAACGAGCTGCCGGAATGCGAGGCGGAACTTACCGCTTGATTGACAGGCAGTCCGTGACGCGTCGCTGCCTGCCCGCCCGCCACGGGGGCTCCCTCCGGGTGGCGCGCCCCTCTGCAGCTCACCTAGGCACCCAGCGTGCCCCCCAGGCAAGCAGGCACCCCCTCCGAAGCCAGGGGTGCCCGCGCAGCGGTCAGGCAGGCAGCAACACATCACAAACGGGCAGCCAATCAGGCAGTAAGTCCCACCTCGTGTTCCGGCAGCTCGTTTGTGAATGACACTACTGCTCCTAGGGCAGGTGGAAGCAGCGAAGAGGCGTTTCACCTCTCAAAGGGGCACACTGTTTCTGCCCACCTGTCCTCCTTTTCCAACGTAAGCTCCAAAATGGAGCCTGGCATGCTGGGAGGGCGTGTCAATGGGCGGGGAGGGGTGGAAAGCTGCCGCTAGGGGTGCAGACCATTGACCCAGCCCCTGGGCGGAGCATGGGCTGGGCATGCCACTGGTTAAACCATGGGTCCCTGTAGCTCAGATTGCCTACTTCACCTGACAATATCTCTCCAGACCAGGGTTTGGCAACCTACAGCCCGCGGAATCTCGCCCATCAACCAAAGTCATCCAGCCTATGGGAGACAAAGCCCCCTGCCCAATTTGTCACATGCCATAAAGGGAATAGCAAAGCCACCTGTCCAGGCTCTACTGTTCCCAGTCCAGCACATGGTAAATTGCTGGGGGAGGCTTCATCTCCTCAGGCAGGTAGTATGCAACCACTTCCGGGCGGTCGGCAACCCAGAAGTTCAGCAATGACATGGCCCTTGTCCGAAAAGGTTGCAAACCCCTGCTCTGGGGTTTTAGACAGGGGTCTTCCTCAGCGTCATCTGGCATTGCCAAGGATTCAACTTGGGATATTCTGGATGAACATAAGAAAAGCCTCGCTGGATCAGGTTAAGGGCCAGTGATGTCATGCAGGGGGAACGTGGGGGAACTCAGTTCCACTAGTTAAAATTAGGGCTGACTCTGCCCACTTCACTCTCCCTCCTCCCCCCTCCCAATTCCTCTGCAAAGAGCTTTTCTTCTTGGTTGGCCAGCACTCAGAGGGTTAAAGGGAGCGACTCCGGATTCCTATGGGCAAAGGCAGTGATGTCATTCAGGGGGAACGGACCAGAACGGGTGTTCCGGATCCTAACGGGCTCCGTGGCTGGTTCCAGGTTCCCGACAAGTGCCAATCAAAAGTGAGTTCCTGTTCCTAAATCACTTGAATGACACCACTGTTAAGGGCCCATCTAGTCCAGCTTCCTGTATCTCACAGTGGCCCACCAGATGCTTCAGATGCATAGCCTACACTCTACCATTGAGCCACAGCTGTTCCCCAAATTCACATGTACACATTTGTTGAAACCACCCAGGTGGAGGGGAAATTAGTACCACCGTAGAAAGTTCACAGACAGCTTCAGTCTGTGTGCGTGTGTGTGTGTGTGTGTGTGTGCGCGCGCGTGTGTGTGTGCGGAATCCATTATTAGGAAAGTGCTGGGAATTAAAACAGCATTACACGTAAATTAGATTTTTATTCTGTAAGCACAGCTATACATTCCTGGCTGCAATTGGAAAGTCACCACATGGGGTTTCTTGGACTACATGTGTGCCTTCAAACCAAAGCTGAGATTCTCATGATGTCAGATTCTGCGAGTACCACAAGAAAGTGTGTAATACATCTCTGAACCCAGGAGCCTTTCAAGGCCAGGTGCTCGTGAAGTTATATTTACCTCAGGATGAATCAGCTTAACTTTTCTGTTGCCATGAGATGGGCCGCATCTCACTTCCTTGCACGATTCCTTTATAGTCTTTCTTCTGTTTGCCTGCTTCTTTTACTTCTCTTTCAGCAGCCAGTCTCTCATTCCACCAAAACAAATTGCCCACAGCTTGCTTTCCCATACATCACCAAGTGCGGACTGGGCCTTATCAACACCGCTCGGCTTTTCCCATCTATTACCCAGTTTGTTTGCACTTTTATTCCATCGTCCTTGCACAGGGGAGAAAACATCCATCATCGGCACATCTGCCACCTGTCACGAAGCTGTCAGCAGTGTGACAGCCAACATGACAAAACTGTTGTAAAACCACACCATCTCTGGGACTCCAAGTTAGAGATTAAATGTTGCACTGGGGCAGGGGGGAACAAGAAGAGTGAAGACATACGTGACGGTGGGAGAAAGAAAACTCTCCAACTCTTAAAGCAGGGGGCAGTTAGTATTTACAGAAATCTTAAAAGGTGCATATGCGCACTCACTGTAAAAGTCATTCCATGCTATTGGAGTTCTGTGTTAGTGAGCAGGAGAATTCTTGTATTGCAGCACAGCTAATAAGTGAGCTCAATTCAATGACTCTGATGGCGCAGTCCTAGCATGAAGTTAGCCTGGCACAGTTAGGCCAGCAAAGTTTGGCTGGCACATGGGACACCGTAATGTATGTTTGGACCATGCTCGGAGTCAGAGAGGCCAGCACACAGACTTGTACCATCCTCCCTGATTCCGAGAGTGGTCCAAATGCACTTTACGGTGGCCCTTGTGCCTGCCAAACTTTGCTGGCCTAAGTGGGCCGACCTAACTCTAGGTTATGATTGCACCCTGAGGACCGTTTCACACATTTTACAGCAACAAACCTGATTTTGCCACATAATATACTTTCAACAGTGAGCTTCAGCCAATCGCAGTTGTCTATTGAGCTTACCTTTACAAGTTTGTCACTTTTCACCCACCATATTTTTGAAGGATACATAGAACTTCTAGTGTGTAAAAAGCTCCTAAAGCTGGAACTGTTCAAGAGGAAATCATCTGATAAATGGAGCTGAGGAAGACCATGGCTTCCTTCCGCCCTTCCAGTGTGCAAGGAAAATTCCTATTGGAGAGTGCTTATTGTCTGAAACCATCCCAGGTCATGCTAAGCCTCCCTTATGGTACAGGTGCCTGCTGTACCCCTGGCTGCAGAAAGCAAGTTACACAACAGCCAAGGAGAAGTTAAATGGGGTGGGGGAGAGAAAAGGAGGAGGAGGAGGAGGCTTAGAAAGGAAGAACAGTACATTTTGTCTCTTAGACAAGCAAAAGAAGCCCTTGATAAGAGGCCTCTTTAAGAAGCTGATATGTCATTTTTTTTCTCTGCTCAAAATATGCTCCTTCAAGATTCTTTTTCATGAGAATAAAAGGAATAATGGGAGTTAGATGGTAAAATAAATCACCATGTATTGCCAAGCACATCAGATATTCTCAGTGATGTCATTCAGGGGGAACGGACCAGAACGGGCGTTCCGGATCCTAACGGGCTCCGTGGCTGGTTCCGGGTTCCCGACAAGTGCCAATCAAAAGTGAGTTCCTGTTCCTGAATCATTTGAATGACACCACTGGATATTCTCCATTTGAGCCCACAAGCGTTTGCTGAAGATGCTGACGTATTTTGTGTATTGCTTAGTTTTCACATTTTTATACTGGCCTTCCTCCAAGGACTTCAGGGTGGTGTACAAACCTCCTCCTATCCTTTTGTCCTCACAACAACCTGTGGAGTAGGTGAGGTTGACAGTGACTGGCCCAAGGTCACCCAGGAAACTTCATGGCTAAGTGGGGATTTGAGCCTGGATCTTTCAAGTCTAAGGGCGCAGTCCTAAGCTGTGCTAGAACAGCAGGGCCAGCAGGACTGCGCTGTATCCGGCCCAGACTGGAGCACTGTGGAGCCTCCCCGGGGCAAGGGCACATTCACGCCCTTACCCCAGGGGAGGCTCCAGCCTCCTCTATGGGTTCCTAGGATCTGCACCTGCTGTATAGCAGGCACAGAGCTGAGGATGCTGCATGGCATGAATCGGGGCCGCGCAGTCTGGGGTCGGAGGCTTGGATGAGGCCTAATGGCCCCACCCCAGCCCCAACCCCCTTCCTGGGCCACCACCCTCGCCCAGTTCCACCCAACTCCCTCTGGCCAAAGCCGCTCTTGCGCCAGCCAAATTTGGATGTAGGCTGGCACCAGCAGCGTCATGCAGCCGGAACGCTGGGCAGGAGGAACGGGTGAGCGGCAGCCTGCCCGTTGCGTTCCGGTCCATTTCGCCGTCTTCCCCGCCCCTGCGGAACGGAATGGAATGCAACGGGCAGGCTGCCGCTCACCCGTTCCTCCCGCCCAGCGTTCCGGCTGCATGACGCCGCTGGCTGGCACCATTGGGCCAACACTGCTGCTAGCGTTGGCCCAAGGCCACAATTAGGATTGCGCCCTAAGCCCAACTCCCAAACCACTATACTATACCATCACGGCTCGCCAAATACTTCAGTCTATTAAGTATTAAAAAGGGAATCAAACAGAAAACAGGATATGTTGTCCTCACACCTCCCCCACAAGATAAAACCTGCAGTAAGTCAAAAATAATTTATTTAACCCTGCAATACCAAAAGCTACAGAAAACTATCTCAGAAACACATTTGGGGAATTGTAAGTTCTCCCTGGAAAGCAACACTGCACAGAGATACAGATGCCGCAAACTGTCAAACCATTATTAGCTAATAATGCCATTCGTCACATTAAATTCAGAAGCAGCAAGCTTTCGTAAGTCATTGAAAAAGATTTAAAGCAAATTTTTTTAAAGAACTGGAAGGAATTGTTTGAATTGTTAAAAGTTGGTGTAAACACTTAAGAGAAACCTGGAGAATATATGAATGGGGCAGACCAATAGTTGTCCATTTCATTAATGCACCAGTGATTCACTCTCTCAAGAACCAAGTTCAACTGTTGTATTTATGAGTAAGAGAATCTTCCTGCTAGTCTATTTTCTTGATGTTGGGGCTATTACCTTCTAGAGTCTTGCCATAATACTGCTTGACAATTTTGCTCAGCAGGAAATAAGGACCGTTATGGCTAAGAAAGCATGGACAAGCTTGTGTGTTCCTTTCCCCTAACTCCTTTAGTGCTTCTGCTAAATAAAAATCCATTTTTATTCTTAAGGGAGCTGAACAGAGCGATGTTGTTTTATGTCCCAGTTTTTGTCACCAGTGATGTATGTCCCTTTTACAAACTTATCTCTGGGTTTTTGCTCAGTTTATAAGCTAGGGGCAATCTTTCTTTCTTAAAGCTTCCTTCCCTCACAGTCTGGAGGAACCTTGAGATTTCCTGCTGGTGATTTAAAGGGCTATAACACTTGCAGGCTAGATTTGTTTTAGTGTCCATAAAACTCAAAAATTTCATAAAACAATTGGCGAAAATAAAATTACCAAAAAATGATGTACTGCCAGCCGACTGTATAATAGTTACGGGGGAAATGGAGAATATGATTCACTGGGGTATAAAAATGACAATGTATTTATTGCAGCGCAGTGACAAGAAACTAATTTGTCCCTTTTACTTTTCAGACAGGGATAGAATTCCCATTTCCCCCCCCCTCTTCTCCTCAACTGAGGCATTGTGCTGCTTGAGATACTGCACGACTCCTGTTCCAAGAGTTCACTCTCTGGCAACATATTGTTCACGAAACACAAGAGAACTGCATAATGATTACTCTGTTCCAAAGTGATGGGTGTTCATCATGACCAATCTACATGCAGATGATAAAGACTGAGGGTCCAATGCTATCCAACGTTCCAGTGCCAACGTAGTCGCAATGCAACCCAAGGTAAGGGAACAAACATGCCCTCATCTTGAGGAAGCCTCCATGACTTCCCCTCCACTGCAGGATGCAGTGCATGTCCAGTTGAAATGTGCTGGAAAATAGTATAGGATATGGGCCAAGGAGGTTATATATTGACTGGAGGGAACATGACGTCACATTCTTGAAGCCATGGGTATAAACTCAGATCATTGCCGCGAAGGAGGATTGCTGCCGCGGAGTCACAAATCAAAATCTCCCTGCCCGTGTGTAAAAGTTAATCTCAACGTCTTTAATCATGCCTGCGTGTTCTGCATACGGGTGTGCGAATCGCTGGACGAAAAATGGGATTTAATTTCCACGGAAAGATTCATGTATTCACATTACATCAGTTCAATAAAACAACCGTTCAGTGAGTACAGAATTTTTGAAGCTGTGTAATTTCTTGTTGTTCCTAGCAGTCTTATTCACCATTTTCTGACACCCACTGTTAATGGTCTAGAAGGGAAAGAAAAAAAATATTTCCCCCCGTCCTTTTTTCCCCCTTCCCGTTTACACGTTTTTTCCCGCCTTCCATTTTCTATGGTAATATTTTCGAAATTCTGAACATTAACAGAATTTGTTTTGGGGGGGGTGAGTGTAGAAGTTTTAAAAAATACTCTTAATAGTCTAGAAGTAAAAAAGAATTACTCTCATATTGACAACTACTTGTGTTATACATTGAGAGATTTTAATGTAATTTTCCTATATATTTATTTAATTTTTGCCCACCCTCCCCTTTTTTTTCTTTCCTTCCCGTTCACACTTTATTTTTGGTTGTGTAGATTTCAAAAAATAAGTCTGTCAAAACAGTGCAATCCGAGTTTAAATAGACAGCAAGTGGCATTTCGTCCGGTGTGTTCAGTAATATAATTACGCGGAATTAAACCTTGGAATTGCATATTAACTCATAATTAGGTTACCAATGATGTTTCTACACGATCACACGTTGTTATTTTGGTAAGTTTTTACTTCAGGAGTAAACTATTAAGTCCTAAACATCACGCGCAAACCAATCTGAAATGCTTGGAATCAGCAATGTTTTGAGTATAATGATGTTGCCGCTAAGCCCGCCCCCTGGCTTCACTTCGTTCCTATTCATTTAACAAGCAGGGCCGGGCCCTGATATGGGCCATAATAAGAAACAGAGGCCATCTAGTCCAGCTTCCTGTATTTCACAGTAGCCCATCAGGTGCCTCTTGGAGTACACAAGACAACAGGATACCTGCATCTTGTTGCCACTCCCTTGCACCTGGCGTACAGAGATAGGCTGCTACCTCTAAAACCCAGAGGTGGCACATAGTCATTGTGGGTTATAACCTGTGATGGCTTTTTCCTGCATAAATCTGTCCAATCCCCTCTTAAAGGATGCCATCACAATATCCCATGGCATTTTTTTTTCTCTACAGTTATAATTAGAAGATGAATACATAGACACTCAAAAGAAATGAATGTGAGTCTGAAGATATATGAAAACAGCTATGAAACTTCTACTCGGTGTATTACTTACATCCATGATGTAATACATATACAAGTCAATTCATGATTTTACAGTTCAAGTTCCATAGATTCCAGCATGTTGAACAAACTTTAGGATGAGCTCACATAGGGCAAAACTGAACCTTGGCCAATCTGGATGTTAGCTAGAACAGTGTTTATCAAACAGTGGGTCAGGATCCACTAGGTGGGTCACGAGCCAATTTCAGGTGGGTCACATAGCACCTAGTGCAGTCATAATTGAAAATATGGGAAGATATGACACTGGAAAGAGGGAGGGCTGTGTGGTTATTTTGCTTGTGTCAAGGTTGTAAATAGGCTTTTTTCTTTCTGATTCACTTTGCTTTTGAAAAATGGCTGAGAAATAACCCAACTTATTGCTGTGTTCTCAGGAAAGCAGCAGGCTCTGGCATCACAATGATGGCACTTCTGGCCATGACATCACTTCCGGTGGGTCCCGGACAGATTGTCATTCTAAAAAGTGGCTCCTGGTGCGAAAAGGTTTGAAAACCACTAAGCTGGAGAATATAAAATATTACTATCAAGTCCTGAAATGCTAATATTGAATACCACTTGTCTTTATTGTCAAATATTGGATATCAAATACTATATCATATACAATACATCAGTTAAATTTGAATATACATCAGGCCCTCATTATCCATGAGTTCAGTATCTGTGGATTTGAGCATCAGTAGATGCTGACCCCCTCTCTGGGGAGGGCCCACCTGGATGCTTTGAATCTGACCAGAGCTGGGCTCTGGTTGGGTACAGAGGGTTTGCATGTGGCCTCTGCAGGCCTTAGAATGCCCAAAACAGGCAAAAAAAAGCAAATTCTAGTTTTCAGTGAACATCTGCAGTTTTGCTTATCTGCGAGGGTTCCCGAAATGGAACTCCAGTGGATTAATTGATTCAATCAATCAATCAATCAATCAATCAATCAATCAATCAATCAATCA
>JAJKFI010000043.1:9351701-9375134 GCA_029204185.1 Lerista edwardsae | reverse complement strand
TCAATCAATCAATCAATCAATCAATCAATCAATCAATCAATCAATCAATCAATCAATCAATCAATAGTATTTATATACCGCTTTTGAACACAACGTTCACAAAGCGGTTTACAGGCAAATAGTAATAATAAAGTTAAATGGTTCCCTGTCCCCAAAGGGCTCACAATGTAAAAAATTATTGCACAAATTATTGCACGGTGCTATATGCCTTTACATTCACTTAAACCAGCAGTCTCCAAACTGGAGACTGCTGCACCACTGAAAATCATCCCCAGTGTGAACAGGATCTGCTGTTCTGCCTGGGACAATTGCGAAGACCCCAACTACAGGCCACTGTCATTTTTAATGACCTTCTGTAGTATATGTCAATTCAAAGACTGAAGGAAAGACATTTATTTTTGAAGCTCTGGTTTGTTACAGTGGTAGGAAATGAAGTTCTTCAAACAATGGATGATAGCATTTGTTTATTAGGGCTGCAGTCCTAACATACTTATTAGCAGTGAGAAAGAACCACTGAACTCAGTGGAACTTAGTTCTGCTGCACCGGTTCTCAAACTTTTTGGCATCAGGACCCACCTAAAAACAAAGTTTTACTTTAACATCCACTCAACCCTCTGTGGCTATAATGATGATTGGGCAGCAGTGCTCCCCCTCACACACACACCAAATAGCAGTTTAACCCTTGATGCATATAGCCTAATCTACCCTGTCAGTTTTTCAAACCACCAAAAATTGGGGAGAAAAGTGAGATAAATATATAAATACATAAATAAATGTAAATAAATAAATAAATAGGTATGTAATTTCATTGAACACAGAGGGATTTTCTTCCTAGTAGACATGCAAAGGATTGTGGTATTAGTGGGGGTGTTTGAAATAGTGAGGGGTTTTTTTGTTTTGCAGATTTCATTATTTGTAAGGCAGAAAGCGGTGTTATGTATTTTTATTCTAAGCTCTTTTTCTATGTTCTCATTTTTATTAATTTTAAATTAATTAATGTACTAGTATTACTAATGTGTTAATGTACTATAAATTAATTAATGTAATAGGTAGGTGATACAGGGCACAACCCTAACCTGGAGTTAGGCCGGCACAGTTAGACCAGCAAAGTTGTTCCGGCACAAGGGCCACTGTAAAATATGTTTGGATCAGCCTTGGAGTCAGAGAGGCCAGCACACAGATGTGTGCCATCCTCCCTGACTCTGAGAATGGTCCAAACGCACTTTATGGTGTCCCTTGTGCTGGCCAAACTTCGCTGGCCTAACTGTGCCAGCCTAACTCCAGGTTAGGACTGTGCCCACAGTGTCAGCAGAAGCAGCCACAGTATTACTTATGTATTGGAAAAGGCAGGGGATACCCCGAGGGGAATGGTATCAGCAATGGCCCCTTGTCCCAGATTAGCCAGGGATTACAGGGTTAAACCCCAAGGTCTTTGCAAGCCTTGGGAGCACAGCTATAGGCTGATGAGGCCCCTGGCTATGAAGGGAGGCCAGCACAGGTGCAGATGGGTGTGGCTGATGCTAGAGTCTGCCTAGCAACAGACACGGATTGGCTGGCCTCTGTATATAGTGGGAGGCAGGAGCTGGAGTAAAGGATCTGGGAAGGTGCTGGAGGAGGGCACCAGGTAGGTGCTGGATGGATGGATGGATGGAGTGGGACTGCCTGCCTGAAGGACTGAAGGATGGACTGAGGAACTGGCTGAAGGTCTAGATAAGGTAAGGTTGTTTTGGGAGACTGTTGTTGGCAATTGTATGTCTGCCCCTGGAGCCACCAAGTGGAGGAGGCAGTTATGGCTTGGGCAAGCTGACTGCCTATTGTTTGGTGGTGGGGTTTGTTGGTGATAGACTTAGGGTAGTTTAGAGCTAAGCCAGTGATGACAGCAGTCTGGAGGAGGCTGGCCAGCCTGTGATCCCAAGCAAAGCTGCTGAACCCCCTCACTTTTGCCTATCTCTGAGGCCACTGTGAAGGGAAAACTAGTTAGCCTAGTGTGGGCATTGGGGCCCTTGGGGAGACCCAGCAGGGAATTTGGCAGAACAACTTCTAATTTAAAAAGTAATCTTAATTCTTGAAAAATACATTAAACACCAAAATGTGATGTTTTGTGGTTTTATGTATTTTTAACAAAAAGAAAAAAGAAAATACCACCCCTTAGCTATTAGTCCCACTGAAACAAGTTAATCACCGCTAATTTCTGTTCCATTCTTTTCAATGGGCCAGACTTTTGGGGGCCCTTGTGTGTAGAAAATCTTAAAATAGCTTTTAGCAAATCATGGAGGAGAATGTTAAGAAAGAGTTTCAGAGACAATAATTTCAGTTTTAAATAGTTTCCAAGCCCCAGTTCAGCCCAGCTGTTGTTGCTTTACAGTCCTTTCTCCCATTCTTTTCTTCTCATACATCGTCTCAGGCTCAGAAAACCACTTTTTGTGGCGATATTGAGCACTAGGGATGATACGCGGAGTGTGTTTATTGTGACCACATCAGGTTTAACTTCCCATTGCTAATTAAAACCTGTCTTGAAATCTTGGGAGGAAAGCCCTCGATTTTATCAGTCCATCGACTCCTATTGTCCATAAGGAGTCAGGAAACTGCATATTACCATCAGGAAATTTAGCCAAGTGAAGCTAATGGCCTTTCAGCTGCTGTGAAAATAGCAAAGGAGGTATTAGAAAGCAGCCATCCTCTGCCTGTTCCAAAATTAGCAAAGCACCTTTGCAGATTACCTAAAATGTTCAGCCTTGGAAGGGGCCTTTTATTTGTGCTATACAGACAATAGCATCCTCTTTCCCAGTGAACAGATAATCAGCGCTGTGATAGCGCTGCCCCCAGGGAACCATTACATTGTTAATGATCAGTTGCAGAAGGAGCAAGAAAACACCAGCATCCAGGCACCCCTAACAGATTAGCGCTGTGACAGCACTGTTCCTAGGAGTAGCGCTATCAAAGTTCTGATCATCTCTCTGAGAGGAAGGCCACAGTGGGAACTGCCTGGGTACCACCTCCCCCACCCCGCCAAAAGGATCAGCACTGCTATCGTGGCACCGCTCTCTGAAACAGGATGGAAAGAGTGGATCTGATTCTGCTGTACCAGCATTTTGATTACCTGCATCAGCAAGCAGATCCAGTGTTGACAAACTGGGCAGGCTAGTAAAATACAGGCCGGGGGAAAACTCTGCGTGACATGCAGTGTATATTATAAGAAATGCTTCTCCACTCTGCCATGTTAGCCTGAAACCTATAAGCATGGCCAACACACTTAGGCAAATATGCTGTATTCAGGTATGGTGGGTTAACTGCGGGCTGTGCCTTTAAGTACCACCAGCCTAGAGATTTCTAGCAGGGCCACCAAGAGGAATTAGACCAGGGCCCCTTCGTGGGGGGGGGGCGGGGGGGGGCAAAAATCCATGGTCCAGTGCATATTGCTTGAGGCAGCTGCCAATGCACACCTATGGTAGCACCCCCAGCATCCCACATGGGAAGCGAGTCCTGGTGAGAATGGAAAATTTAAGATCCCAGGAAATTTGCAAGCACTTACATTTGCTTAGGATCTTGCACATTGTGTTAGGTTCTAGATGGTGGAGGGTGTTTGTCTACATTCCATCTATCCTGAAGAGTTCAGGGTATTAATTTTATTTTCTTTGCCCTTACAGACGGCTGTTCTTTTTGTATATGAAAAATGGTTTTCTTCCCCAAGGTTACTGCATTTTTGCATCATTAACGCTTTTCCTTGAAATTTTGAACCTGATTACAAGGGCCTTAAGAGCATGGATTTATTATCCAAATGCCACAAGACTTATTATCACAATTGTACTTTGTTAAACCAATGAAAGATGCATGTACTCTTCTGGCATGTTTGTTTTCCTAATCTAATCTAATCTAATCTGAGACGTCACTAATGCATGAATGACTGTAGCCTGGGCCCTAGCTAATGAAACTGTAGCGTGGTGCAGAGGGTAAAATGATGCCCCAGAAGTGACATCACAACAGGAAGTGACTACATAGTTGTATTTTCGTTTTCTTGGGGTTTGGGGCATAACTTTAGATAGAATGAAGATATTGCATTCCCGTTTGTTTCATTACATTCCGCATGAAATCCTGCATTGAATGATATATGACATGGTAGTATTATTCCTGCAAATCGCAATTTTAACAAACCACAATTTTTACATGACAGTTATAGTTTTGTTTTCGGATCATAGCTTTTGATAGAGTAAGAAAATTACACTCTGGTTTGTTTCATTGCATTCAGCATTAAATTACCTTTCCAATGAGATATAACATGATAGTATTTCATAATTATCAAGGTTTTCACAATTTTAGCTACCTAGTGTCAAGCTCAGGCCACGCCCTCCCAGTTTGTTGCCCCCTAAAGCTTGTTGCCCAGCACAACTGCACTCCCCTGCACCACTGTAGCTACACCCCTGACTGTAGCCAGATCTACCTCCCTTGGGAAGGGCTGCAGCCAAAGTTGCATAAAAATGCTCCTGGCCACCATCACTACGTGTCCCTCCCCAAGAAATGCAGGGTGCAGGAGCTGTTCCAACTGCAAACCTGATGTTTCAAGGGAAGCACAACCCCATCCAGAGCAGGTTAGGAACCCATTCCAGAAACTTTAAGAGCCCACACTTGGTATCTGGACTGTTGATTAACCAAGCAGGCAAGAACCCAGTAGGCAAAGAGATCTGACTGCTAACCCCTCATCTGTGTTTTAGCAACTGCTGTGGCAAAGCTGTGTTCTTTGGCCCCATCCAATGGCATAGCTAATGAAAGTGTAGCCTGGTGCACAAGGCAAAATGTTGCCCCCCAAATGATGTCACAACAGGAAGTGACATCACAGTTGTATTTTTGTTTTCTGGGTTTTTTGGCTGTAACTTTTGATAGAAAGAAGATATTACACTCTGGCTTGTTTCATTGCATTCTGCATTAAATTACCTTTCCAATGATATGTAACATGATGGCATTATTCATACATACCAAGGTTTTCACAATTTTGGCCACTGGTGTCAAGCTCAGCCTGTTGCCCCCTAAAGCTTGTTGCCTTGTGCAATTGCACCCCCCTGTACTTCTTTAGCTACGCCCTTGGCCCCATCAGTCAAATCACAAAGAGGATGGTGGCTGCCACTAGTGTGGGTGACAGCTAGCGCTTGTCCCTAGTGTAAGGCTGACAGTCTCTTTTAAGAGAGGTGTCTGGACCCAGAGTTTCAAAGCTCTGATTAAATATAGGAGACTCCTGTGTGCTCAGGTTTTACAGACAATTTTATATTGACATAAAATTTTATACTGCAGATGACCCTGCGCACCTCTGTGAGTCTCACCGCTGCTCACACAGCAGGCAGATCCTCGCTGACCTACCAGAAGCTCGGGCTGTCCTCACCCCCTCTCTCCATAATTGATTATTTATCTAAAGCAAGGCTGAAATTAAATCCTCATGTCAGATTACAGTAAAAAGGAGGGAACGGAATGGATGGGACTGGAACTCGTCTAATAAGGTATGGATTTCCTGAGCTGCTGTACAGCTTTATAGACCTAATCTCTGAATCCTGAAATGATAGCTAACTGTTCCTGCTACACATCTTATCAATTTCAATAAAGAAAGCAGATCTACAGCTC
The DNA here is from genome assembly GCA_029204185.1 of Lerista edwardsae. Taxonomy (NCBI): domain Eukaryota; kingdom Metazoa; phylum Chordata; class Lepidosauria; order Squamata; family Scincidae; genus Lerista; species Lerista edwardsae. Next base: position 9,369,527 of record JAJKFI010000043.1, on the reverse strand, counting down.
AGCGTTAGAGTGGATTGAATGGCCAGCCCAAGAGGACTGGTGATGCCCTTATCAGGACACATTACTGCCTGCCCTCTTTGCACCAAGAATCACAAGCTACAGAAGGAAAGATGTGGCATATAGAGGGAATGAAATACCAGCTCTGGATTTCAATACCATTCATTGGAAATTCCTGCTGCTGGAAGACTTAAGAAAGCCACACACACACTTGTGATAAAGGAGATGTGAAATCTATTATGATAGACTCAATTGAACCCTGCTCGCGGGTTCCTGTGACATTTGCTAGTCATTCCATTACCCTGATTGTATTTTACTTTCCTTCCTATGTGAAGTTTGTGGCAAGGAATGTTCTAAATATATTTCTTACAAGGAAGAGTCTATATCAGTGGTTCTCAAACTTTTTGGCACAAGGACCCACTTTTTAGATTTCCGGGACCCACCAGAAGTGATGTCACAGCTGGAAGTGCCATCATTGTGACACCAGAGGCTGCTGCTTTCCTGAGAATGGAGCAATAATTTGGGTTATTTCTCAGCCATTCTCCAATAGCAAAGTGAATCAGAATGGGGGAAAAGCCTATTTACAACTTTGACACAAGCAAAACCACCACACAGCCCTCCCCCTTTCCAGTGACCCATCTTCTCATATTTTCAATATGGCTGCTCTAGGTGCTTCACGGCCCACCAGAAATTGGCTCACAACCCACTGGCGGGTCCTGACCCACAGTTTGGGAACCGTGGCTCTATATGACTATCTGTAAACTAAATTGATAGTTTTCAGTAAGTTCCAGCTGCAGGTAGATAACGCCAGCTGTTTGTTTTTAGCTACTCTGATGCAAAGGTGATTCCTCCTCATTCAGAGGTGAATGTGACTATATGTGAGGCTTTTAATCTGAAAGGTGTGAGATAAGCCTTTTAAATAAGTCAACGATGACCCAATAAATAAGTATCTATATACATAAAATAGCCTGGCAGATTAATCAGAATGATTTGTGGGAGGAAATGGCTGGCGGGGAAAAATCCGACCGGATTGTGTGAAAGAGAATACATTTTCTTGTTACAGAGAAGCTGTGATTCCATATTCCATATTGTGTGACAACCCTGTAGATAACTGACTTTTCAATTCTGCATTTTAAACTGCATTCTTGACCTATATCTCATAATGGGCAGTGTCTCCTGACTTGTTACGTACGACCTACAATTTAAAAACAAAACAAAGGTTGGTCTGGTCTGCCCTCCAGGCATTGGCTGAGTTATTTTTGAACACAGATATGAACATCAGGAATATGACGTTGCTTTATACCCAAAGGTCGCCATGCAAAAGAGCAGGGAGATGGATGGATGGACTCTGCCCACTGCCTTGACCCTTGCATGGGTTCATATAGAGGAAGCTGGTTCATACCAAGTCATTGGCCCATCCAGCTCAGTACCACTTGCCTGTACTGTAGCAAGACAGGGTTGGGGCAGGCTGCCAGGGGTGCCAGCCATAAGGGGCGCAGCCCCTTTCCCTTCTTCCTGGCTACTAGGATCTATTGAATATAAGTTAGTTAAGAGAGGGGGGGTGTCACTTAGAGGCGAAATGTGTTTAAAAAAAATTGTCATATAGAAAAAGGGTATCAAAAACACCTCCCCCCGGTATCAAATGCATTAGCTATGCCACTTAGCTTGCACTGATTGGCAATGCCTCTCCAGAATATCATACAAGGGTCTTTTCCTACCAAAAAATGCCAGGGATTGCATCTGGAACTTTCTCCATGCAAAGCACCTGTTCTATTACAGTGACGTTGTTTTGCCCCTGTGTGTAACCCAAACACACATTTGCAGTTGGGTTTTCTACATCCAAAGCCAATTTCCCCCATGCCACATGATCTCTTGGATCTTTTGACTCTTTCTGCACATGGAGATTAAGGGTCCAATCCTATCCAACTTTCTAGTGCTGATGTAGCACTGATGTGCATGCACCGTTCCCGTGGTGTGGAGACAGTCGCGGAGGCCGCTTCAAGGTATGTGAACATTTGTTTCCTTACCTTAGGGTTGCATTTAGGCTGCATCAGTGCTAGAAAGCTGGATGGGATTTGGTCCTAACTATCCCTTATCTAGGGACGTGGTGGCGTTGCGGGTTAAACCGCTGCTGCTGAATGTTCTAACTGGAAGGTTGGGAGTTCAAGACCATGCAACAGAGTGAGCTTCCACTGCTTGTCTCAGTTCCTGCCAACCTAGCAGTTCGAAAGCACATAAAAATGCTTGTAAGTAGATAAATAGGGACCACTTTAGTGGGAAGGTAATGGCGTTCTGTGCTCTACGGCATATAGTCATGCTGGCCACATGACCACGGAAGCTTGTCCTCGAACAAACGCTGGCTCTACAGGCTTAGAAACGGAGATGAGCACCGCCCCCTACAGTCAGTCACGACTAGACCATTCGGTCATGGGGAAAATCTTTACCGTTTTTTTATCCCTTATCTGGACTGCTTAGGGTGGAGAGGTGTCTTGATTTCGGATTTATCTGGATTTTGAAATAATTGCATAAATATAATAAGAAATGCTCCCTCTTGCTCTTTTTTTCTGTTACCTACAGTATTTGAGTGTCTGCTGGCCTCTTGGACATGTTTCAGCAATGATACACACCACAGAGCAGAGAATAGAACTTACAGCCTGTATGTGGGACAAAACCTTCTAGTGTTAACACTACATAAATTTTTTTTAACGTTTTGGAGAAAAATGTCTGGATTTTGGAATAGTCTGGATAAGGGATAATCTACCGGTATGTACTGTAAAGGAGAGGAGAATTTCTGAAGCTTGGCAAAGAATATGAGAATGTGGAGCCAAAGGCTTCTTCTCTGATTATTCCATGTACATATTTCAGCTTTCTAAAAATAACTCTGATGGCTAAATGCTCCTGCCCAGGCACACCAAAACACAAGCAGGCATCAAATTGCATTAGAATGTTTATATTGAGGAAAATTGCACCATGCAAACCTAAATTATCTCTCTCCTCCCTTTCCCCTCCCACCTGCCATGGCCCATTTCCTATTATATTTTTCCCCCATAACAAACCAATAGATGCTTGAAATCATGGAACGCCATAAAGAATTGGAATCAAATTAAGTCTACGTTCTAACTGCATTAGGTGCTGTCAAGCATAGTTTACTCACTTTTCACAGTTCTATCTAGAGGCTAAACAATTTTGTACCCTTTTCTCTACTAATCAAAACTGATTACTCCAATAATGGTCCCCTGACGCTGAACACTTTATGAAGGTAAATTATGCCATATTGAACAGGAAGGGGAAAGAAATCACCCAGCAATAAATAGGTCTAAAGATGCATATATTGATCTCGCCTTCATTCTTTATCTTTTTCAATGCTTCGCCATAGCCGTGGGCCCAATCGATATCTCAGCACTGTGTAATGCCATCTTTCATAATACCATCATAATTGGCTGTGAGCACACTTTGCCCTACAATGAGCTTGTAGTGAGGTCTTTTTTAGCTGAGGTCTTTTGTCCTCATCATCACCCACCCCATCCTGTCTAATAATAGTGGGAGCAAATGCAACCTATGAAATTCAAAACATGCCACCCTCTCTACTGCCAGCGACGTGAGTCGTAATCACTGCTTAATTCAGCCGACAAGCACGTTCTAATTCATTTACCAGGCAACATATAAGCATATATTATGCTCCACTGCACTGATTTTTTTTATTATTCTAAACGGCAGAGTAAATTTACAGTGCAGAAGCCTCAATAATCCTTGCCTGAGCCTTCTGAAACAAGAGGCTTCTTCTCGTGGAAGCTGCATGTTGTTAAAAGATTTCTGGACAGATTTCTGGAGGAAAAGTCCATCGTGGGCTGCAGGCCCTCCTTACGTTAGAAGTAGGCTACTTCAGAATGCCAGGTGCAGGGGAGTGGCAACAGGATGCAAGTATCGCGTTGTCTTGTGTGCTCCCTGAGGCATCTGGTGGACCATTGTGAGATACAGGAAGCTGGACTAGATGGGCCTTTGGCCTGATCCAGCAGGGCTCTTCTAATGTTCTAAAGGCATTTGGGGTTCAAGAGAGCAGCTGACAGCTGGAACAAGGAGAGGTGTTGCCATCTGGCCTGCCTCTGACGGTGTTTTGCTGCCTCCCAGACTGTAGAGCTACAGGAGAATAACAGACTCAGGAAGTAGCTCTGCACCCAGAGATCAAGACTGTTGGAAGTTTGGTGCAACGTTGCCTGCAAGTCTCTGGAAAGCAAATTACTGTCCGGCAACAACGTGCGATGCAGGTATGGCAGGTGAGGCAAAGCTGTCCTACCAGAATTCTTTGAAAAGTGCCGCCACTGCTGTGATCACACAAACACTTACAACCAGTGGTGTTATTCTACCGGAACGCTGGGCTGGACATCCGGGTGATCGACAGCCTGCCTGTTGCGTTCCGCAGCGTTACGCCGGTTGCGTAACCAATTACACCGCTTGCGTACATTATGCAAATGGCGTAATGCTGCAGAACGCGACGGGCGGGCTGTCAATCACCCGGATGTCCCGCCCAGCGTTCCGGTAGAATAACACCACTGCTTACAACCCACAGCTCTGAGGAGCTGGAGCCTGTGAGTTGTAAGTGTTTGCAGGATCACAGCCACTGCAGCACTATTGGTGGCACTTTTTCAAGAATTCCAGTAAGGCAGTTCTGCTTTACCTGCCACACCTGCACCGCACACTGCTGCTGTCTGGTCACCTGAGACCATGTATCTGTCTCTCTTGGTGCCCTTACAGGAGTTGTGCCCTTGGACTCTACTTTCCCCATATGCCGTTTCTTTATCTCAAGACTCTATACAGGATGGATGCTCCCTGATTGAGCTCCTAGCTGAGGAGTCAGCTTTGCCATGCTTGCATACCGCTTTTAGGGTTCCCTGTTCCCCAACTTTAGCAGAGCCTCTGATCCTAATCAGAGCTACATGTAATCTACTGTGGTCTGTAAGCAAAGTATTTCTTTAGGAACTTTATCCAGACTAACTGCCCCCCACTGATGGGATCCTGTAAGCATGCATGCCAAGACTTTTTAAATCAGCATTTAGCTGCTTTGATTGCCAGCCTTTTGAGACGGCTATTTTAGCACGGGCAAGGAGCAGGTGAATCAAATGAGGGGGGGGGAAATCAAACATACTGTAAAGAAGTCATCAGATTGTGTTGCCAGATGCCTACATTCCAGGTCACTGCTCAGCTTCATTTTGGACATTTTGCAATAATGTGGGGACACATAGGCATAACTTGAAACACTGCTTACCCCTGGTGATGCTCCATGTGACGCAAAATGCGTACAAAGGCACTTATTCTGTACATCAGCCCTATCATGGCTAAAGCATTGTCACTCCAGCACTGCTGAGAGGGTGACTGGTGTGCGTATTCCCTGCACATTTGGGCCACTGCATGGAATGAGATCTTGTTCAGAGGCGGATCTACAGGGAGGGTAAAGCTCTAAGTGTTGCAAGAAGCCTTACCCTGTCATGCAAATCCCTCCTCTCCCTTGCTGCTGTAGCCAGTAAGCAACACCAAGATGTTGCTTTTCCCTGTGAGGATTGGCTAAAATGCTGCAGGAGAGGAGTGATTTCCACTGCAAGGTAAGGCTTCTTGCAAAACTTAGAGCTTTGCCCTCCCTTAGATCTGCCTCTGATCTTGTTGCATGGTACACCTGCCACCACAAGCATGTGCTCTGTGGCAGCCATCACATGGGGCTATATTCTCTAAAACTTCCTCGTTAACCCACATCTTCAAATTTTAAAATGATGGGGCTCAGGCAAAACACACTTAACTGGAATGAAGAATAGCTGTACAAGAGAATGAATTATGTCCTACAAGAAAACGTATTCCTTTCCCTCCAAAAAGAGTGTCTGTGTTGCACTGCGTATGCATGTAAAGTACACACATGTACGCAGTATGTACGTGTGTGTACATCATATTCCCATACAGTGAGCTTTCTGCTTGGAGCTGTAGTGCAACAAGATAAATGTTCTCCTCTCAAAGACGAGATACCTATTCCACAATCACTGCTCTCTTCCCTTCCCTCTAACCCTCCTCCATTACTCATCCACTGGAAGAAAATGCAAAGAGTAATAATAATTAGACAAGTACAAATAGCCAGACGGAGATACGGATGGCGTGTCCCACTAAATAAAGGGCCGTTACCATACCAACAAGCGGGCAGAGTGCTGATCTAACAGCGCTGGGAGGCGCGGAGGCAGTGGCACATCATTCGTTATCCGACAAGTCAAGTCTGGCCTCTCAAAGGCACAAAAATGTTGCCCAGATCCATGTGCCCCTTCAGTGCAAGTCAAGGGAAATGGCCTGCTTTTCATGGAGGGGGGACCAGGCGGGATGATGACAGGACAATGATTGCTAAGTAAATAAATAGATCGAGATCCTTGGTGGTGGCAGGATCAGAAGTGCCTTCCTAAATTAGACCATCTAGGGCAGTCAGGCTCTTAAGCAGAGATTTTGTAATCAGGACAGGTCAGCTAATGGCATGCAAATCAAAGCAACACTTTTACCAACGTAAGAGTCAAAATGCATTGGATGTAAGCCTTTGGGTTCTTCATAGGTGTCGATGGCAAGCAAAAGGACAGCTGGAAAGGGCTGCATGCTGGAAGTACCCCAATGATCTGAAGTTCATAGAAGCTGAAGAGGGAGGAGTTATTTATTGGTTGGCATGCAGCCTTGGATCAGCTTTTGGCAAGTGTGAGAATGTTTCAGGAGATACCAAAGGCTGCCAAGATAAAAACATATGATTATACCCTGTATTTCAGAAAAAAACACCTAAAGGTTACTCAGAGTGCAATCCTAACCTGGATTTAGGCTGGCACAATTTAGGCCAGCAAAGTTTGGCCAGCACAAGGGCCACTGTAAAGCGCGTTTGGACCACTCGGGCAGCCAAATCCTAAGCAGCGCGGACATAGTAAGGCTGATATAGCAGGGCTGTACCCTAAAGCTAATTGGGAGGCGGCGGCAGCAAAGTGCAGGAGAAGGGGAGGTTTTCCCCTTGCACCCGTGTGAGCCCCAGTCATCCCTATGGGGCTGCTCAGATCTGCGCCTGCTGTTTTGCAAGTACAGGTGCACGTGCGCAAGAGCAGCCTGAATTGGGGCCGCCCTGGCCGGGGATGGGCTTTAGGATTTGGCACTACGGCCATCCTGTGCCACCACCCCCGCTGACGCCCACTACGCCATCCAGTTATGCCCCCGGTGCACCTCTGGAACGCCCTCGGCGAGGTCCTGCGTCGACCGAGTGCCACCAACACTCGACCAGCACAAGGCCGGCACTCCTGATGGTTGCAGCAGCGCTTGAGCATCGGCACTGCTGATGGTCATGGTAGCGCCTGAGTGTCAGCGCTGCTGCTTGCACCAGTCCAGCACCATACTACCGGCGCTGATGCGCCTGACAGCGCATTTGCAACAGCACTGGACCGGTGTAAGAGTGTAGCACCAGTGCAATGCCATTATAGGATTGTGTTCTCAGAGTCGGGGAGGCCAGCACACAGATGTGCGCCATCTTCCCTGACTGTGAGAGTTATCTAAACACGCTTTACAGTGGCCGTTGTGTTGGCCAAACTTTGGTGGCCTAAATTGTGCCAGCCTAACTCCAGGTTAGGATTGCGCTCTCAGTCTAGTCCCCAGTACTTAACTGAAACACATATTGCTTCCAAGGCAAAGAGACTGTAAAGAAGAGAGAAGCACAATAGACTTTCTACTGGCAAAGTAAGAAATGCATTTTAGGCAATGCAATAAACTAGACTGACAGTCAATAGAAGCTGAATCAGATGCTAATCAAAATCAGATGAATTACATATCAAGTAGCAAAGCATTTCACCCCTCAAATGTCGCATCATTGTCCAGTGGTAGATTAACCTCCTCAGTTCAAAAATCCCTCTCCTGCTCATTGCCAAAATAAACCATCCAAAGGACCATCACTGCTACTATTTTGACCAAATCAGGATGTTTTAAATTATGAATTAACATCTATTATTATTTAGCTTTTCGTGTACACATCTATTCATTTATCCACTTAGCATCACAAGACCACTTTTCCAAGCACCAAAAGCAATTATTATGAGTGCTTCTGTATGTCAAGACTAGCTGTGTTCAGTTCTTATTCTCTGCATACAAGTGACACATGAAAAGAGAGAGGACTGGCGAGCAATGCCACCGTGCCAACTGGTGGAACTCTTCCTTTACCATGGTTCCAAGCATAGACTGACTTCAAGTTTCTAAGACTCATGAACACCTGGGGGCACTTCTGAGTCCAAACAGATGTGGTGAGCACCCTGATGTTGACCTTGGCTTTCAAAAACACCTGCTTGAGAAGGTTCAGCAAAAGTACAAGCCAGGGAACTACAGAGGTGCACCTGAATAGATCCAATATGATGCAAGCATCCCTTCTAAGCAATGATGCATCAGTGATAGTGTGCAGGGCCCAGAAACTGTCTGTCTGCCTCCCAGCATCCCAGAGTCCTTGCCGGTTCTGTTGCTGTGGGAGGCTTGGTCACAAACCAAGGGCCCTGGACGGCATGGATTGGACAATCCAATCTTCATTACTGTCCGAAATAGACTCTGAATTCCAGTTGTGTTGATGCAAGGTTAAGGTTTATTGAAGCCATTTTGCAAATAGGCTGATGAAACTTCCAAAAACATGCTCTCGATAACCAGGAAGCAGGAAGTCCACACTTTTCAATACAGGGCTTAGCATTTTATATCTCCTTAAATGTACCACCCAACCCATGGCCCTGCCTTAAGAAGTAATGCGGCAGAATTGAAGCAAGGGGGTGGGCTTAGCGGCCATGTTTTTATACTCAAAACAATGCTGATTCCAAGCATTTCAGATTGCTTTGCGCGTACTGTTTAGGACTAAATAGTTTACTCCTGAAGTAAAAACTTACGAAAATAAAAACGTGTGATCATGTGGAAACATCATTGGTAACCGTATTATGATTTAATATGCACTTACAAGGTTAAATTCCTCGTAATTATATTACTGAACATACCGGACGAAATGCTACTTGCTGTCTATTTAAACTCAAATTGCACTGTTTTGACTGTTTGACAGATTTATTTTTTGAAATCTACACAACCAAAAATAAAACAGCCATGCCCCATAAAAAAATGTCTGTTAATGTTCAGAGTTTCATAAGTATTACAGTAGGAAAATTACATTAAAATCTCTTCATGACACAAGTAGTTGTCAATATGAGAGTAATTCTTTTTTACTTCTAGACTATTAAGAGTATTTTTTTAACTTCTACACTCACCCCCCCCCCCCAAAGAAAAAAAACAAATTCTGTTAATGTTCAGTACTCACTGAACGGTAGTTTTATTGAACCGATGTAATGTGAATACATGAATCTTTCCGTGGAAATTAAATCCCATTTTTCATTCAGCGATTCGCACACCCATATGCAGAACATGCAGGCATGCTTAAAGAGGTTGAAATTAACTTTTACACGTGTGCAGGGAGATTTTTATTCGTGAATTCACGGCAATCCTCCTCCTTCACGGCGATGATCTGAGTCAGCCATATTATTAGACCCTCGGCTTCAAGAAAATGACGTCATGCCTTCTCCAGTGTATAATAACTTCATGGTACCACCTCTTCCACTCCTCTTCCCCTCCTACTTTTCTCTAATTGGTTGAGGCTTTGACCAATCCAAAACATTTACTCTTAAACTGTTCCATCCCTCATATTACTTTCACCTGTGGCAAAGGCCCACTCTCCCTGGCCGTGGGAATGTCCTTGTTTCCCACCTGCTTGTAGCCCTATCGCTCCCTCAACAGCCCTACTCCTCCGTCATTTGTTGAATTCCAGCCAATTAAGCACCAATTAAGTGAGCACTTCCCCATATAACCTTGTACTAACTTAGTAGTAGCCCCCTGACCCTTGACACCTTCACACCACCCAGTCAGCACTGTGTAGGTTTTGTCTTGTTTGCCTTGCTTTGTGTTTGAATAAAGAGCCTTACCCCCTCAGCCTTGGACTGGAATGGCTCCTTCCTCGTTCCCCAATGAACCTCCAGCCTGCTGTGAGAACTGCTACAGGCTGAAACAGATAAAAACTAAAGTTAATCCAGTAGCATTAGGACTTGTTATGCAGTGCAGATCCATTGGTCGTTTTGCTCTGATGCACACTCCATCTAAAGCAAACAGTGTGACCTGTGCCTCAGTATTGTGCACTTTGCCCATCAGGATTCTCACTTCTTTTACTGGAACAGTGCTTGCTTCTGCCCAATTTAAAAGAAACTGATAGGCCTGCTATCTTGAGCATGCTGTCCCATACTTTAGAACTGTGGTTCCCAAACTGTGTGTCATGACTCACCCGTAGGTTGTGAGCCAATTTCAGGTGGGTCACGAAGGCACCTAGAGCAACCGTATTGAAAATATGGGGAAATGGGATGCTGGAACGAGGATGGGCTGTGTGGTTGATTCGCCTATGCCAAGGTTGTAGCTGGGATTTTTTAATTCACTTTTGCTATTGGAAAATAACTGAGAAATAACCTAATGCTGCATTCTCAGGAAAGCAGCAGGCTCTGATGTCCCAATGACAGCACTTCAGGCCATGACATCACTTCTGGTGGGTCCCGGCCAGATTGTCATTCTGAAAAGTGGGTCCCCATGCTAAAAAGTTTGAGAGTCACTGCTTTAGCACAGTCCTTTGAAAGCTGCTGAGCAGACCCAGTACCCAAGCGAAAACATACAAAGGCTGCAATCCTATGCACACGTACCTGGGAGTAAGCATTACAATCAATGAGTAAATGTGCATAGAATTGGGCTGTTCTACCTTTGCATTTCTTCCTTTTCAACCTGCACATTTCTGCTGAGTGACTCTTTCCAGAACATTTGCTGCAAGTTATTTCAAAGGCTGGACACCGTCTAGGCCTGTGTGTGTTTCCTTATGCGTTGCTAGCCTTGCTTTTGCCAGCTGCATCAGCCCTTGCAGCGCTGATTCTCCTGGATGCTTGCACAGCTTTTTCAAGCAGCTGGCTGGGATACTTTCGCTTTTGCGCGATGGCACGCAATGTTGCTTCTGCAGAGCTTGCCAAAACCCACACCCCGTGCAAGCGTGAGAGCTGGCTTTCCTAATGCGCCCCCTTAAATTTGCCATCCGTTTAATTACACTGAATACAGTGCTGGCCCTTAGCGTAAATTTGCAGCTTCTCTCAAACACAGGATTCTTCCTGAGTTCACAGTGGAGCTGGAATGCAGTGAGAATCCCTGCCAGAGTTTTGTTTTGGTGCTTTGCCAAGAGACCTAGCATTTTATTACAAAAGTCAAGGGGCTTGTCCTTAAAATGGTGAAGCAAGACTGCAGTTTAATAGCCTTCAGACTCTCCTTGGTAGCTGCAAGGAACAGTCTCAATGTCTGTTACCATCTCATCTCCGTCTAGCCCCAATTTCCCATAAAGGATAACTCTGACAGAGGTTTGCAATGCTTCATTGTTTAGTGAGGGGTAGCACGGCAACCTTCGTATTCAGTGCTAGAGACGCCGCAGGAAAAAAGGTCCACTGCTGACACCGTACCATGATTTGTCTGTTTTTGGGGTTGCAAGGCTGGTGTATTCATGCAAGCTCCCATATTCCAATAAGGCCAGCCCTCAGGTCAGCAGAGACAGGTAGGCTTGTACACTTCTTATATTTTTTCAGAATGGTTCTCAGGAATGCAATGAACTAGCACTATGCCTTACTAAAACCCCGTCAATTCCTAAACTAGAGCAGAACAATTCAACAATTCAAAGTCCAACAGGACTGCAGCAACCCAGGTACTGTAAGTATCAGAAAGGAGCTGGATTGTTCCATCTGAAGTGTCATTAAATATATCGCATCTATCAACAAACAGTATTTATATACCACTTTTCAACACAAAGTTCACAAAGTCGTTGACAGGGAAATAATAATAAAGTAAAATGGCTCCCTGTCCCAAAAGGGCTCACAATCTAAAAAACAAAAAAAAATGCAGAACCCCACCAGCAACAGCCACCAGAAAAGACACTGTGCTACTGTGCTGGGGTGAAGAGGGACAGTCTCTCTTCCCCTGCTCGATGCAAGAGGAACACCACTTGAAAAAGTGCTTCTTCCCCAGTGGGCAGGGGCTAACCTCGCATATATGGACTTTTTAAGAAGTTGAAAAAATCCGCCACCTCAACCCATCCTGTTCACGCCAAGCCCCTAGTTGCCCCCCAGGCCCCCACAGCAATCAATCAACAGTATTTATATACCACTTTTCAACACAGAGTTCACAAAGTGGTTTACAGGTTAATAATAATAATAATAATAATAATAATAATAATAATAATAATAATAATGTCTGACCTACAAAAATTTACAGTGTTGGGAACATCATACATCTTACGCAGATATTCAGACAATTCTTAGGCTCTTGGTTAGAGCTTGAATTGCCAATTAAAAGACCAGTCTGTGACTGTGTATATGTGAATTAATAATAATAATAATAATAATAATAATAATAAAGTTAAATGGCTCCCTGTCCCAAAAGGGCTCACAATCTTAAAAAAAATGCAGAACGCCACTAGCAACAGCCACTAGAAAAGACACTGTGCTTGGGTGAAGTGGGACAATCACTCCCCGCTGCTAAATCTAAGAGGAACACCACTTGGAAAAGTGACTCTTGCCCACTTAGCAGGGGTTAATCAACATCAACATCATCATCTGTGACCAATGAGCCATGATCCCTCCCCATCTCCTGATCACACCAAGAGAATAGAAGGACTTTCACATCATATAGCAAAATGAGCAAAACACATATAATAAGCAGGTTCAGCTTTGGGTGACGGCAGATGCGGGTGGGGCAACAGCAGGGAAGGGTCAGCAGGCGCATGTTCTCCTAAGAGCACAGTACTCCTGCAGGCAAGCAGGCTCCTCCTCTTGCTATTATATTGCCTCCGTATCATTTGATTAAAAAACAAACTGCATGAAGTTTGTGGCCCCAGCAGCTACTCCATGGAAAAACCTGCAGGCAGCAAATCTTAAGCCAAAGGCTGGGAACGACTCTGTGGCATATAAAGCTGAGCCAAGCTCTGACACTGCCCTCCCACTGACACTGCCCTGCACAGACTGCCCCCCAGTCCATATTATGTATTTATTATTTATTTCAAAGATTTCCATACTGCCCTTCCCCCAGCTAGAAGCCTGACGCTCAAGATGATTTTAAAAAGCAATGGGCAGCAGCACTTCTCTGCATCGCCTAAGCAAGCATGCATAGAGGAATCAAAATGCATGAGCGAAATGAGCATGTGCACGAAGAAATGAGAAAACATTGAACATGCATGCAACAAAAAAACTTTTCCCAGTGCATGCACTATAAGAACATAAGAAGAGCCCTGCTGAATCAGACCAAAGGCCCATTTAGTCCAGCTTCCTGTATCTCAGTAGCCCATCAGATGCCTCAGGGAGCATGCAAGACAACTGGATACCTGCATCTCTTGCCACTCCCCTGCATCTGGCATTCTGAGGTAGTAACTTCTAAAGTATAGAGGTTGCACTACCCATCATGGCCTCTGGCCTGCATTGGACTTTTCCTCCAGAAATCTGCCTGGTCCCCTTTTAAAGACACCTAGTCCAGATGCAATCACCACCTCCTCTGGCAAGGAATTCCACAGATGAATTACCTGCTGGCTAAAAAAGTATGTCCTTTTATCTCCCTTTTATTTCCTTCCCTTTTATCTCACTCTCCAAACACTCAATTTAGTGGATGTTCCCTGGTTCTGGTATTGTCAAAGGGGGAAAGAATCTCCATCTATCCACTTTATCCATCCCATGCACAATTTTGGATGTCTCAATCATGTCCCCCCTCAGGTGCCTTCTTTCTAGACTGAAGAGCCCCAAACACTGTAGCCTTTCCTCATAAGGGAGGTGCCCAAGCCAGTGATGTCATGCAGGGGGTATGCGGGGGTACGCGAGTATCAGTTCCTAGGATTACGGCTGGCCCTGCCCATTCGCCCACCCACTTGTTGACTCCGCCCCCTGCAACGTTTGAATTTCCTGCACATTTGAGTTGCCTGCACGTTCTCAGAGCCAGCCAGGCAGGCAGGCAGCGAGTGGAGCCTTGCCTTGCCTTGCCACTGAAAAATGAGCTGCTCTGGGGTTTTGGAACTGTTGGGTCACTTTAACATAATGCCAGGCCTCCTTAACATGTTCTGGGGGTGCTGTGGAATACTGTTGCAACTGTTGGGTCAGTTTAAAATTGTCTGAGGCCTCAAAAAGGGCTTTTTTCATGTCACTTCCTGCCACGACCTCACTTCCGGCTTATGACGTCACTTCCGGTGGGCGTGTCCCAACACGTGCCAATCAAAAGTGAGTACCTGTTCTTAAATCATTTAGATGACACCACTGGCCCAAGCCCCATAATCATTTTGGTCACTCTCTTCTGCACCTATATATTGCTGGGCAGTTTTTGTGTAGCAGGAGAATATGGTAAGATGTGTCTCTTTTGAGAGCAGAGAAGCCACAATGTACAAAGTAATTCGTATGGTTAGTTACCATCTTATCCAGGATGCCACAAAGCTTTGCCCTTCCCCATACACACATTATGTTCTGATTGCCTTGTGTCATCAGTATAGTGGCATCTATTGTCATTTGTGGACAATAAAAATATCATGGAATGGCTGATTGCAGTGGCCAGTCTGGTTGTGACAATGCACAGGCACTTACAGGCAATCCTATCTGGCTCACGCCAGGCATGGCAGAGGATAGGATTGCACTATTAATAGAAGATAAGTCTGAGCATGCAGATTGTATTTCCGCTCTTCCTGTCTGTTGAGTCAGGGACTCTTAACTGTGATAAAGAGAGAAAAATAGCTCTCACACTTAACTGTTGCCTTAATAAATAATGACTGTGTTAAAGGCTGATTGTAAGGCAGACCAGCAAAGGGTGAGTGATAAGAGAGAGTTGCTTTCAGTTAATGTGTCTGAAAGGCAGTCATTGAAAACTAGACCAGATTCATCAGGGGAAAATATACCATGCAAAGAGGGCTACTCTGAGCACTGTTTTGCTCCCCATTATTATTTCTTTGCATCTAATTCTTTCCCATGTTCACTCTTTTATTTATTTAATGAATTTCTACTCTTCCTTTCTCCCAGATTGCCATTCACACACTGCATAAGGTCATTCATGTTAGGTGCATGCAAGAAAAACAAAGGGAGGGTGGAGGTGGGTGTGTGCGTTTCATTTTTCATGTCTGTTAAAAGTTTTTCATGGTAATGGCCATTTTTGGCCCACACTTCCCTATGAATGGCATTGCATCCCAGGATATATGGATCATAGAAGTGACCACTGTGACAAGGTGACAACATGCTGGAGGAGTTCCTACTGGGAGCTTAACAAGTAGGCCTTTCACTTTATTTATATCTTGGAATGCCGGAAAAAAAATGGTAATTATTCAGCTGATGAAGAAGGACATTTTCTTATGTTCAGAGGCACCTGCCAGTGTACGGGGAAAAAAATGTCTCCGCATATGTACAGTAGCAGAGAAAAGCATCATCTAAGAACCTAATTTTGAACCAAACAAAACATATTATTGTACTAGTCAAATAATTATTAGACCCCCCCAATCACATGTCGCGGCTACAAAATCTTCTTTGCACCAGGCAGCAAATCTCTTCGCCATGCCACTAATCACACTTCCCTTGCCCTAATCACACTTCCCTAATCTTCCCTAATCACACTGCCCTAATCACGCCACTAATCACACTTCCCTTGCCCTAATCACACTTCCCAAATTTGGCTGCCTTTGAATCCCACTGAAACAACACCAGAAAACTGGCTGTGGTTGTGTGTATTCGCTATGACTTTTTTATGTTGGCCTTGTTACTGCTTATACTTAGAGTGCAATCCTAACCTGGAGTTAGGCCAGCTCAGTCAGGCCTGCAAAGTTTGACTGGCACAAGGGCCACTGTAAAGCGTATTTGGGCCCTCTCTCAGAGTAAGGGAGGATGGCGCACATCTGTGTGCTGACCTCTCTGACTCCAAGAGTGGCCCAAACATACTTTACGGTGTCTCTTGCGTTAGCCAAACTTTGCTGGTTTAACTAGGCCAGCCTAACTCCAGGTTAGGATTGCGCCCTTAACATTTCTGAAAGCTGTAATGTCATATTTATTTTTCACAGTTTTGTACTGCCCTTCCTCCAAGCAGCTCAGGGCAGTATATATGGTCCCTTCCCTCATTGTGTCATCACACCAACCTTGGTGATAGCAACTGCGATACCCAGGAGTCTGGAGCCCCCAGACCACCACCCCCAGGGATCGTGGGATGATGCCCCCTCCAGGCCACTAGCAACCTCCAGCAGACCAGAAGGCTTTTCCCTGACCCAACCAGTCCAGGTAGTGTAGCCCAGAGCCAAGACTGGATCCAGCTAACTTCCATCCCCAGCACACAAGGCACACCATGGAGTAAAACATAATGGTATTTATTAAAACTACAGGTTATAGCATAGAGGCTCAGAAAGCCCTTCAAAGCACAACATAGCTACATAACGCTTAATACAAAAAAAAGAAAAGCTATCTCCTACATCTTACTACCTGTTGCTCACTCAGCAGAGCAGTGTCTTGAAGAGCAAGATGGTCTCTTCCCAACAACTCCAAAAACTGTCTTTGTTCTCCCTCTTCTCCAGCACTTTTCCAGCCCCCCCTTCTCAAGCCAGTGAGGCTTCTGCTCTTCCCCCTCCCAACCAGCGCTTCAACGCTTCTGGTGCAGATAGATGTTGTCCTTGAGCGCTTTCTCTGGAAGGCACTTTATCAGGGCTCCCAGCCAATGAGCCCAGACATAACACTGTCCAGTGAACAGGTTCCCACCAACAGAGTACAGAGAGGGGTTGGGAAGGCAGGCAGCTGGTCCCAAAATGGAGCCAAGCCAAGCCTAGCCTCCTGTTGTTCACAACAGCCACCCAGGAAACTTCATGGTTGAGTGAGGATTTGAATCTGCATCTTCCAGGTCTAAGCCAAACATTACAGCAGCCTACAGCAGCCTGGCTCTCTTCTTTCAATGTGCTCAGGGTGGTAGAGGAGGATAGAGGCAGCGGCGTCATTCAGCCGGAATGCTGGGCGGGAGGAACAGGTGAGCGGCATTCTGCCCATTGCGTACCGCTCCGTTTCGTTGTCTTCCCCGCCCCTGTGAGGGCGGGGAAGATGGCGAAACCGAGCGGTACGCAACAGGCGGGCTGCCGCTCACCCATTCCTCCCGCCCAGCGTTCCGGCTGAATGACACTGCTGGATAGAGGGTGATAGAGGAGCCCCCACCCCACCCCAAGTCTTATTAGAAACCTGTGAGAAGTTTAAACTAGAGGACAGTGCCTGGGCACCCTGCAAACTTAAGAGCAGGGCTGAAATTTGAAACTTGAAACTGACACTCTTGATCAGCAGTCTCCACTCTAAAGACCACTGCAGCAGGGAAAATCCCCTCCCCCGCCAGCACGAATGGCGCTTTGCGTTCTGCTGGGCATGCCATGATACAGCTCCCAGGGGTTGCTGCGGCCAGCCACCCACGCATGGAATGCCAGGCACACAGTCTGCCATCACTGGATTAGACCAGGGGTCTCCAAACCCCAGCCTAGGGGCCAGCCTAGAGAGCCTGTATTTGGCCTGGGGCAAGCCTCTGGTTTCCTATGAGTCTCTGGCCCTCCTGACTTTGTTGGCTTGGGCTGCACCCTCCAATTTGTCCTCTTGTTTTCTGCGGAGGGTGTTCTGAGGGCAAAGGAGACCATGCACAGCCTCCCTCGCCCTCAGAATGCCTCTGGAATAATAATAATAATAATAATAATAATAATAATAATAATAATAATAATAATAATAATAATAATAATAA
>JAJKFI010000043.1:9252160-9351691 GCA_029204185.1 Lerista edwardsae | reverse complement strand
AATAATAATAATAATAATAATAATAATAATAATAATAATAATAATAAGTATTTATATACTGCCTTTCTAGGTCATTAGATTGCTCTTTTGACTTTATTCAAGGCAGTTTACATAGGCAGGCATTTCTAAACCTAAAGGGTTTTTACAATCACAAATAAGTTCTAATCTTGCAAGAACTGCTACATTCAATCAATCAATCAATCAAGGTACTTATATACCGCTTTTCAACACGAAGTTCACAAAGCGGTTTACAGGCAAATAGTAATAATAATAAAGTTAAATGGCTCCCTGTCCCAAAAGGGCTCACAATCTAAAAAAAGGCAGACTGCCAGCAACAGCCACTAGAAAGACTGTGCAGGGGTGAAGAGGGACAGTTACTCTCCCCCTGCTAAATATAAGAGGAGCATCACTTGAAAAAGTGCCTCTTGTCCAGTTAGCAGGGGTCAAACAAGAAGAAACGACCCAGATGGGACTTTCAAGTCCAGCCTTCTTTCTTAGCCGCACGATTGCTTTCCTGCCGGCTGATAAATAACTTCTTGCTCTCACCAAGAAACAGCTGGCCCGACACAACTCCTCTCTCACAGGCAGCCGAACACAGCTCAATCTTATCAGCCGCATTCTTGAGGTCTGCCGCTCATGGAAACTTCCGGTGTTCTGGAACTGGCGACCTTCGGATCTTATCTTCGGGCATGACTGCAGCTTTTACTCTCTCGGCTAGACGTCCTGCCCATTTTGGAAGGCCGAAAATGGTCTCTCTTGGTTTTCCCAAAGACCCAGAAGTTATGTTATAGATGGCTTTCTGAGGGTCAGGAAACCCCCCACACACGCAAACACACAAAACATGCTGCAGGTGTTTCCTTTCCTGTGAGATATCTAATCCAGCATATTTCAGTCAGTTGCTTGTGGAGTGGGGGAACGGGAGTCTATGAAAGTGTGTTCTGTATTTCTGTGGTGTGTGTTGGAGCTGGGAGGAATCCTGGAACTTTGAGCCCATTCAGTTATTTAAGTTCTGTCTCTAATGTATTTATTTAAATTTTATACTTAAATTTATTTATTTATTTATTTATTTATTTATTTATTTTTCTGGCCCTCAATACCGTGCCAGATATTTGATACGGCCCTCTGGCTAAAAAGTTGGGAGACCTCTGGATTAAACAATACTTTTCTCAGTGCACCTCAGGTTCAGTAGATAGTAGTCTGTGTTAAGCAAAAGGGAGCGAAACAGCCCAGATACTAGGCTAGACTATCCCCTCTGCCTATCAGTGGGTTGCCGAGCAGATCAGTTCCTTTTATTCTCTAAACTGTGTACAGAGCCATTTTTGTCTCCATTAAATCACACAAACACATATTGGAACCAGCTTTCCAGTGGTCCACCGCATCTGAAACTGACCTGTGTTCTCATGACACAGGCCGGCACTCCCAAGTTTTCAGATTGGTTGCAGATGGCATGCTCAAATCTCCACCGGGCTGCCTTTCCCAACCTGGCACTTAACAAGACAAAGGAGGTGGTTAACAAGAACTCTCACAGCTAAGCTTTTTTTCCTTCCTCCTTTATTTTTTAAGACCTTCGCAAACCAGCTCAATCTGCTCTCATAGGCTTCTTGCTGATATGTCTCACTTTATTGGTGAGTTTGGCCTTGGGTGTCTCAGCTGTTTGATCAATATTGCAGGGGGTCAGTGATATTTTCTCCCTTTTAGTGTCTTGCTGCCTTTAACTTTGTCACCTGATGAACAGCACTACCCCTGGAACGCTTATCTTGTATCGATTTTCTTCTGCATTTCCAGCTGTCCCACCATTTCCTCCCCTGTCACTGGATGCCCATTTAATGTTAACTTATCCCTTTCTACACAAACTCCTTGTTCTTACAGGGTTTTTTTTTCCCCACAACAGCAGATTGTCAAAAAAACAATTTCCTCCTTTTGGGGGAGCCTGACTCATTGATATCCTTCAACCATTTATTGTCTGTCACATGGACTCTTGCTTTTCTCCTTGCCCCTGTCATGATCACTGCAATTTCAGACAGGAAAGGATGCTGTAAATTGAAGCTTCTTTTCTGTCTTTTCTTTAAACTAGTTATGCACATGGGGACGAGTTAAAGAATGCAGAGCCCCTCTGCTGATTCAGGAAAGAAATGCAGTGGCATAGAGAGTGCCTCTTCGGAGATATTTATGTATTTCAAATATTTACAGCTTGCTTGTCCAGCATTTGTTCAAAGCATCTTACAACTGAGGTGATCATTCCAAAGCAAAGAGGGCAGGTCTCTGCCCCAAAGGGTTTACAAATTACAATCTATATAAATTCAACATGGAGGAGATAATAGATTTTGGAAAAATGAAGGTGGAATAAATAAGGGGTGAATATGTGCATATTTCAGTTACATGCACTTACAGAACAATCCTAGGTATGTCTACTCAGAAGTAAATCCCATTGTGCTCTCAGAAAGCATGTATAGGATTGTAACTTAGTTACAGTAGGGGGACTAAGCATGCTTTTCTCCAAAGACCACATAAGAAGTAAAACAAGTCATATCATTCAAAATAATAATAATAATAATAATAATAATAATAATAATAATAATACATGTATTTATATACTGCCTTTCTTAAGTTCACTAGATTTCTCTAGTGACTGAAACTCAAGGCGGTTTACATGGGCAGACTTTTATTCATAAACCCGAAGGTTTTTACAATTTACAGACATGTTCTATCTTTCAAGAACTACACACATACAGATCTTTCTTTCTGGATTTAGCCCACTTTCTTTAGCCACCCGTCTGTCTTCTGCTGGCTGATGCTTCCCTGCTGCCACCAGAGACGCAGCTGTCTTCAGCACACTCCTCCTCCCACGAGGCAGCTGCAACTCAGCTTTAATCAGCCACAGTTTGCAAGGTCTGCCGCTCACGGAGACTTCTGGCAGTCCCGAGCTCACGACCTTGAGATCTTCAGCTGTTCTTCGGGCAAACGGAGGCATTAACCCTCTCGGCTAAATCTTCTGCTAAATCATATAAAGTCATTCAAAATCAAATGACTACAAAATCTATCAACCAGCCAGCAAAGTTATTCTAGGGAAAAATCTCAAAGGTCAGACAACACAAGGAATGATTTCCGGACTTGGAATGCAAGTAAAGGCTGAGATCCTTTCCAGATGTTCAGAGCCATGTTCTTCCACAATGTTCTTCTTTGGGGCCACAGTTGCAAAGGCCTTGCTTCTCATGCAGCTTTCCTATTGCGTGAAAAAATGGTAAATGAAGCAGGGCCTCATCATTGATAGGAACATAGGAACAGCCTAGCTGAATCAGGCCGCTGTGAGCTATGGTGTTGAGGGCTGGAAAATAAATAAATATTAACTATATGGAGAACTGATGTGCTGAAGAGTTTAACTGAATACAGTAAGTGGGTGGGGTAGGTATATACCTCATTTAGGCCACTAGAGGTGCTGATTGTAATGCAATGTAATGGAATAATTTCATTCCATTCCATTCCATTACACAGCACCTCTAGTGGCTGAATGCGATATATACTCATGCTAGGAGACCCAAAAGCAACTTTTGAGCTATTTTTAGCCTCAAGAGGTTGGGGAACCACACTGACCACAGAAGTCGCACTTTTGCCTAAGAAGTGTGATTTTGGCACTTTTTCCTTTTTAAAGGGCATTTTAATAGTGACCCCGATATCCGTCGCGGATTCTGGAACAGAACCCCAGGGGATACCGAGGTTGCACTGAATCCCCCCTCCCCATCAGCAGGTTGCTGTGGGCTGAACAGTCAAGCTTCCTCACCACTTGCTGAGGGCTGGATAAAATCCTTTATTTATTTATTTATTTATTTATTTATTATTAGATTTTTATCCCGCCTTTATGCCCGAAGGCACCCAAGGCGGCATTACAAAAAAATATAAAATTTAACATTAAAAAACAAAATAAAAACAATATTAAAACAATATAATAAAAACAAAATTAAAACAAAACAATAGAATTTAAAAACAAGCCCTGTGGATCATAAGATATAAAATATAACACACCAGCCAGCCAGCCTGTCAACAATTAAAAGCTTTTTGAAATAAAAAGGTCTTCAGCCCCCGCCGAAATGTTAACAAGGAGGGAGCAGTTCTCAGTTCTGGAACTGAGTTTTGGAGGGGGGATTGGAGCCCCCTGATAAGGTAAAAGGGGAGGACAACCAGAGAATGAAGGAAAAAAAGCATGAGGCTTGCCAACACTCCAGCAGCACTGGTGACCAGTAAGGAGATTCGGGGCAGGGGGAGGGGTGACCCCGAGAGTGGGGTGGAGCTGGCG
Organism: Lerista edwardsae; assembly: GCA_029204185.1. NCBI lineage: Eukaryota > Metazoa > Chordata > Lepidosauria > Squamata > Scincidae > Lerista > Lerista edwardsae. The sequence continues at coordinate 9,347,400 of JAJKFI010000043.1, read as the reverse complement.
GTGGCCCTCACCATCACATCCTAACCCCCTTTGATTCCCAACGTGAGGCTCTAGTAGCCCCATTGAGGGGCTGGGATATTGTTTGTTAGCACCATCGTGCTTTCTATGTGGCATTCCACCTCTGGAATGCCACCACCTATTGCCAACATAGAATGGTGTTCATATTGTTCTATTTGAGTGCACGAGAGATGGCGCCATTTTTTTTTTCTCCTGAGGAGTTTCCTTGGCAAAAAAGAGATCAGTTCTGCAATCTAGGCATCTGTGGTTGTCCATTGAAGGCAAGGAGATTCCCATGTTGCACCTCTTGAAGTGATGCATTATGGGATAATGTACATACACGGCAGGAAAACAAGCCCAGTGCGCACCCTTGACATCAATGTAAGTAGAAAAAAAACCCACTCACAATCTGTGACATTGGGAGGTGTTTTTTTTTCCTTCTTAGGAAGCGATCTCACTTTCCAGAGATTCTTCCAGAACCTATGAGGAAGCTTGGTTCCCTCACACAAACATTCTGATTAAGGCGATTCATGACAATGGCCATAATGTGGTACCACAGAACACAAATAAGGCTTGAGGTGAATATTTATAAATGGCAAGCAGGGGAAAAATCCAGACGAGAAGACATGGAAATACTGCATACATTTGCCTCACAGAGTGTGAACAAAGACATTACTGGGAAGTGCCAAACAGCTCTTGATTGGCCTGGTTTGTGAGGAGTGGGGGGAGGGGTCCTGTGACCTGACTGGTCTCCTTTCTTTGATCCAATTATGTGCAATTATATGAGCTTGTAAAAACTCTGCCCCCAGGGACAAAAGCCACAGAAGAGCTTTGGAATATACTGCTCCGCATCTATATAAAAGTAAGCGCTTTAGCTCTCTCACTGTAGTCACAGAGGTCAATACAAGACTCTGAATCAGGGAGATCTGAGCAGCTCCGCTCCAATGATGAGCTTCATTTCACAACCCTGCAGAAGGCAAAGTTTCCTCCACTACTGCTGACACCTCCGCGATGCGGCTGCTTTCAGCCAAGTCGGTTGCTATACTTTGAAGAGTCATTTTGTTAATTTGTTTGCTAGAGCTTTTTAGAACAACATCATACAGCAGCTCCCCCACTCCCCTTATCCATAGGGAATAGGTTCCAAGAGCTACCGCTGGTGCCCCCAAAACCGTGCAGTGAACACTATATAGATGTGTCGTTTTTCATTTACGTGCGTATGATCATGTCATTTTCACAACACAGCTGTGATAACGCAACGACGAGTGTGGAAACGGAGAACGCTAGTGGCTAACTGGACACAAGAAAAGCAGGCCACCCTGTGTACAGAGAACAGACAGAGATGAGTGGTGAGCATGACCAGGAGTTGGGGGAAGGGTTCAACATTTTACTCAAAATGCTGTGCAATTTAAAATCGCGGATAACTGAAACCAAATCCATAGACATTGGGAGGGGGAATACTGTATAGAACACATTCTCTCTCTCTCTCTCTCTCTCTCTCTCTCTCTCTCTCTCTCTCTGTCTCTCTCTCTCTCTCTCTCTCTCTCTCTCTCTCTCTCTCTGGGGCAATGCAGCGGGCATTTGTTTTCTGGAGACCTACCTTCAAATCTCCTGGCAAATAGAAGGGGAAGAAATGGAAGCAGTGACAGACTTTATTTTCCTGGGCTCCACCGCAGATGGTGACTGCAGCCATGAAATTAAAAGATGTTTACTTCTTGGGAGGAAAGCTATGGTGAACCTAGACAACTTAATCAAAAGCCGAGACATCACCCTGCCAACAAAGGTTTGCATAGTCAAAGCGATGGTGTTCCCAGTAGCAATGTATGGCTGTGAGAGCTGGACCATAAGAAAGGCAGAGCACCGAAGAACAGGTGCTTTTGAATTATGGTGTTGGAGAAGACTCTTGAGAGTCTCCTGGACTGCAAGGAGATCCAATCGGTCAATCCTCCAGGAAGTCAAGCCCAACTGCTCCCTGGAAGGAGAAATCCTGAAGCTGAAGCTCCAATACTTTGGCCACCTCATGAAAAGAGAGGATGCTTTAGAAAAGACCCTCATGCTGGGAAAGATTGAAGGCAAAAGGAGAAGGGGGCGGCAGAGGATGAGATGGTTAGATAGTGTCACCGAAGCGATGAATATGAAATTGGGCGAACTCTGGAAGCTAGTGTAGGACAGGGAGGCCTGGTGTGCTGTGGTCCATGGGGTCGCAAAGAGTCGGACACGACTTAGCGACTGAACAACAACCACCTTCAAATCCCCCCTCATCCTTGGATCTCACTGGTTGACTTGGTGCCAGTCACCATCCCTCAGCCTAACCAACCTTGCAGGTAGTTGTGGTCCTACTATTTTGCGTAGAGGGGAGGAATGCTCCAGGCGGCACACTTCTGGAGCAGGCGGAGGGTGGTGACGAAGCAGCTTGCCTCTCTGAGAGGCGACGTTTTGGGGCCCATCTGCCCACACTTGTCTCCATATTGTTCCGAAATGGAGCCTGGCATGGCGGAGGCATGTCATTGGGTGGTGAATGGGCAGAGAACTGATGCTGGGGGCACCGAGCATTGGACCGGCCCCAGGGCGGAGCGTGGGCTGGGCATACCACTGCTTGCTCCTGTTAAGCAGTAGCGTCAAACTAGATGTGGCATTCAGTGCCTTGTGGCATCGTTTTGTCTTTTTGAAAATTAACTTAGCTATATATTGCTTTCTCCTCAGAGTGCTCTTTGGGTATTGCTCAAGGCGGTTTACATAGGCTGGCTATCTAGACCCAATAAGAGCCTTTCCAATGTTGTTCTATGTACATAGAAATCTTTGAACTCCAGCTATTACCCTTCAGTGGTGTAGCCAACTTCTTCTTAGATGCAGGAACACTCTGAACCTTTCACAGGCAAGCCACACAGATCATGCTGGCAGGAAATTTTTTCTGCTGTTATCCTTCTCATCACCCATTCAACAGTGACTCCTCTCTGCCACTGAGAGTCACAGCAGCTTATCAGTGGCTTAACTGGTCACCCCTCCAGACCTATCCCAGGCTGTGCCTGCTTAGCTCCCAGTAGTCTTTGAACAGCTCTTCCGCCAGACCACAACTCCTGCCCAATAGCAGCTGTGCAGGGTTACAACAACCCAGACAAGAACCACAGTATGGAAGTTGGAATAAAAACATTGGCTGCTTGACTGCTATGCTATTTTCCCCCTAACCACCACCCCCTTTATAGGTGATGTGGGAATTTGGTATGAGAAAACGGCACATGAGAAAGTGTTTAAATACCCATGGAACCCAATGGGTCCCCAAAGGCTGGTGGGGGCTTGGGGGGACAGCACTTTCAGGGGGGTGACCCTCCGTGCCCCATACTGTTCCCTGCTTTACCCCTGCTTGCTGGTTCTCATCCTGCTGCTCTCTTCTAAACTGCAGGGCAGCTGGCTGTCCTAGGCTGGGCATATAGGAGAAGGTGGCATCACAGGTAAAATGTAGCTGCCACCACAGAAGGTTGGGGAGGGGGTGGGGGTGGGGCAAGCATCTTCTCCCCTCCCGAGGAAAGGGGAAGCTAGGGACAGGGAGCATTGGGTTGCCTGAGCTTTTCACTCCAGTTATAAAAAGGGGGGAGATGCTGGGCAGCACTTCAGAGGCTGATCTTAGCTGGCCACAGTGTTTTTGACTGGCCTGTAAATACCCTCTACCTGCACACCATAATTTGAATCCATATCGAACCCTTTCACACATAGGGCAGCTCTATGCTAGACCATGACGCACTGAAAATTGTGTCTATTCTGTCTCTCGCAAACCTAAGAACATGAGAAGAGCCCTGTTGGATCAGGCCAAGGTCCACATAGTCCAGCTTCCTGTATCTCACTGTGGCCCACCAGATGACATCTACTACTCTGAGTGGACCACTCTGACATCTATGGCCCAAAAAAGAAAGAAAAACCTTTTTTTTTATCTTCTACGTAGATTGTTTTTAATTTGTTTTTAATTTTCTACGAATACATTAAGGGTACAATCCTAACCATGAAGCATGTTTGGACCACTCTTGGAGTCAGAGAGGCCACCACACAGATGTGTACTTGACTCGGAGAGTGGTCCAAACGTGCTTTATGTTGGCCCTTGTCCCGGCCAAACCTTGCTGGCCTAACTGTGCCAGCCTAACGGCAGGTTATGTTTTGCAGACAGGGTTGGGCCAGGCAGGTCAGCATCATGTGGTCACCATGGCAATGGCCAAGAACCAGTGTGCCATTTCATACCAGTGCTTGGAAAAAAAACCCAGGGCTAGAGAGGTGGAGTTTTAAGTGGGGAGACCTGAATTTGACAATGAAATGCACTTGATAACAGGCCCCATTCACAGGACAGTTGTGAAAAGGAAATGGGGTGGAAAACCTTACACACAGTCAAAATCTCCAAAGAGGGGAAGAAAAAAACAGGATAAAAATTGAATAAACAAGTAGCCACATGAAGTTGGAAATGTCCCATTAGCACGCCAGTGATCCATGCAGCCAGAGTGCTGTATTTTGGGCTAGTGCTTGGCCTTTTGCCCTCTTCAACTTTGCCTGGTTTAATTTCCTAGCCCACCTCCTACAATACAATTCTCCTGTGCTGTCTTTGGACCACAGCTCTGTGGTGCTAAGAGCTATGATTTAACATATATGGGCTCTTTTATTCATCTAACAAGTTTATTCCTTTGTCAGGTACTGCCTCGTATCAAAGGATTTTACCGAGGTGGGCGCACAGGGAATTTATTGCTGTAACAGGTTTATTCTCACAACCTTTATTCATTTATGCAGACTCCCCTCCGTTTGGCATCTTGGCGCATAAACCTGGCAAAAAGGCCAGCGACCGCAAGCCCACAGTGCCCCCTTGTGGTTAAAAGCGGCACCTGACAGCCCAAACATTAATCATAGCAGCAGGAGTGTAAAATTCAATTTTACCTCTCCATTCATTCTGAGATGAGTTGAAGGCCGGCCTTGTACATATAAACCGCACTTTACTTCATCAGAGCCCTGGTAACAAATGGCGTGTCTTCTTCAGGGAGTTTAACCATCAAAAAACAGCGCACCATTTAATTCCCCTCGTGCCTAGGGTCAGAGCCGGAGCTCTTGGCATCAGCAAATGCTTCAGCCCTCAGCTGCGCAGTAAACTATGTTTTAGAGATTGTTCCTCAATATGAAATGATCAGTCCATTTATCTGCTAAAAGAGCCCATCTCTTTGTTCAGTCTCCCAATATTTTTTCCCACTGACCTGATCTGGACAATAAACCAGAGCTGTCTGACAATATTCACTGTTCAATTTGTTACTTGAGTGCCTCCAAGCCCAGCTGTCCCCGTCAGCATCCTGCCTTCCAATTTTCTCGGTCATCCAACTTGCCCAGTTCCCACTTGGCAAGACCGAGAGGATTGGAGTCAGTCCAAACAAGATAACATGCAGAGCAATCTGCAAGAATCCAGCACTTCAACCCAACCAAGACACACCAACCAAGCAAAGAAAAACAAGGTGTCACTAATACTACAAAAAGTTAGGAACTTGGCAAGCTGTCCTATACCAAGGCAGATCGATGTCAGTCTAACTCAGGGTAGGAGATATGGGCTGATGGTTGGGCCACTAGTACTGCCTAAAGCTAAGCAGGAGAATCTGTGGTCTCATTTTGGATGGGAGACAAGCTGCAGTACTTGTTGTGGCCGAATAGAGTCACTGATTAGCTGGTGTGGGAATGTTTGAGAAGGCCAGTCAGCAAAAGAATGGAATACAACCTTGATGACCTGTCCAGACTTGACTTCTTTTCAAAAATCAGAAGTACACTGTCACACCTAATTTGGGAATCTATTCCATAGCTTAAGGGCTACCACTAAACAGACCCTGCTTGCTGTCGTAGGTGTGAGCTATACAGGACATAACCAATGGATCCTGGAACTGTTGTCTCGTAACTCTTCCATGTGCACCAGAAACCTTTAAATGCACTTGACAGCTATGCCGGTATATTTGCATATATGCCAGCAATGCACCTGCCTGGGCCATTGATCACTGGTATGTTACATGTAAGTGGTTCAACACATGTAAGCACAACCAGGCATGCATGGAGCACATGGGCTTTATCCCATGGTCCACATCCTATACAGACCAGGCCACAATCTGCTTAAATGAAGAATGTCTTAGCAGGACTGTTACCCATTTTTTGTAACGGGGGGGGGGTCATGGGAGGCACATAGAATGCCCAGGAAAGTGTCAAAGTGGGGATTAACTGGGAATTCCAATATGTGCTAATGATATGAGTAAAGGCTGCTTCTATAAAAACTTCTAGTCAAGAATTGCTTAATGTGTGTAGATCAACATGTTGGACGACACACATTGGGTGTGTATTGCTGCACCCCCACCCCCAAAACAATGTAACCTTGGCCTCCACAAGCACAGTGAACATGCAAAAAGCAATTAAATATGCCAGGCTACACATGGGTGACAGGTTAGTATTCATCATTATCCACTGCTGAATGCGGATACGTCAAGAACTGTACTTGGTAGCACTTGAATACAGCTTGACAAGTGAGAAACCATCTTGTGTTTAGATTCATCAAGGCCTCGGACGAACAACTACAGTAAGTTTTTAAGCACAAGATGCTTTTGTTATAGCTATGGAGCCCAAGAGTTAAAGCTGAGCTTGCCAACCATTTGAAAATCGCATTACAGAACTTACTACACTTGGAATCAATTCCTTTCTAGCACTGCAGCTTAAAACCAGTTTCCTTCCCCTTCCCCATCAGCAATTCTTTTCCCCCCTCTTTCTTCACATCTCCCAAAGGTTAAATGGTTAATAGGTCTAGCTTCCGAGAAACTGATAGTGCTCCAGTTTGTTTTTTTAAAACATTCTCCCAGTCCCATTTCTCCTGCACATGCATCGTGCTGTTCAATTTTGAAATGCACCGTCCCCCTCATTCAAACAGATCCCATCCCCTGGGAGCAGCAAAGAGCTCCTTGTGCTCTTAAGAGGAAATGGATGGGTTATAATACTTGCCAGCTCCAGTTTTATGCCATTCCAGCTTGTATTAGCATTTCAGAACTGCTGCAACCATCAGAACTGGAGGTGGCACCAACTTCAATCTATGGTCACTTTACAGCATCTTGACCCACCTCCTCGCTGGGGTCTTACTGCCTGGATAAGAGCTTCCTATAAAGCACCTATAAAACACCTAGGGACATGGTGGCACTGCAGGTTAAACTGCCAAGCTGTTGACTGGAAGATTGGCAGTTCGAGAATACGCAACAGATTGAGCTCCCGTTGCTTATCCCAGCTCCTGCCAACCTAGCAGTTTAAAAGCACGTAAAAATGTGAGTAGATAAATAGCTATCACTTTCATGGGAAGGTAACAGTGTTCCATGCACCTTGGCATATAGTCATGCCAGCCACATGACCATGGAAGCTTGTCCTTGGACAAACACTGGCTCTTCGGCTTAGGAAGGGAGATGAGCACCGTCCCCTACAGTCAGTCATGACTAGACCATTTGGTCATGGAGAAACCTTGTTAAAAAACACCCACTGGCTTCAAAGTTTCACAAAATGAAGGAGCTGACACCACATTTCCAATTCATTTGGTTAAAGTTGCAGCCACTTTTGGCTCGTTTCATAAACCATTTCATTTGCTATTCTTCATAAAGCATTAACAAGCTGTTGTGGGAACTCTGGCTTTGTTTCATCTATACCAGTGGTTCCCAAACTGTGGGTCAGGATGCACCAGTGGGTCACGAGCCCATTTCAGGTGGGTCTTGAAGCACCTAGAGCAGCCATATTGAAAATATGGGGTGATGGGATGCTGGAAAGGAAGAGGACTGTGTGGTTGTTTTGCTTATGTCAAAGTTGAAAATAGGCTTTTTTATTTCAGATTCACTTTGCTATTGGAAAATGATTGAGAAATAACCCAACTTATTGATGCATTCTCAGGAAAACAGCAGGCTCTGGTGTCACAATGATGGCACTTCTGGGCATGACATCACTTCTGGTGGGTCCCAGACAGATTGTCAATCTAAAACGTGGGTCCTGGTGCTAAAAAGTTTGAGAACCACTGACCTATACTATCGTACCTTTTAAAGGCCATAAGTGTTCACATCACCCTTTGCATCAAGCAATTCACAAAAGGTGGAACCTGATCCCTGTTGATAAAGTGGAAAAATAAGGCAAGGGAGGGAACTATAGGAAACCAAGAAGGTGTAAAAGGGGGAGTGTGGACTGCCTCTCAGGAAAGTGGCCATTACTCAGGAAAATGGCCTATTCTCCCAGGGTACCCATGTGATGACTTGAGAGCTGCCTAATGGACATCAATTGTCCCTCATCTTATGCAAGGATTACATTCCAAAGTCAGCATGTAAAGTTAGAATATATTGTCTGAGAAATGATGCTGAGAAATTAACTGCCAGACACAAATTACCAATGTTTCTTTATTCCACAGCTTTATTTGTTCTAAAGTGTATTACTAGAGGACAAAGCAACATGGAAAGTTTACACATCTTTGTATCCAGGCCTTTGTAAGCTCCTTTGAAGGAAGAGCAGCTTTAGGTATAATCAGATGCCCCTTACGGAGCATCAACAATATTCTGGACACCACACAGAACACAAAAATAACGACAATCCCAGCTCTAGAGAGCTCACGTACCGAAATACACAGAAAACCGGTTGCATCAGAAATCCAGAAGTTGGAATGAATATCTTGGTAAGCTGTTGATATTTGTATACATAATACAATGACATAACGCAGATCACACATTGATAGAACAAGCTTATCTGGAAGTTTGTGCGGAGCAGAATGGGAAGGAAGATCTGAAAGAGATTCATAATGCGTATCCAGGGCAAGGAAGACACTTATTCTATGTAAAAATTGCCATCATTTACATACATTTAAAAAAATTGAAAAAGAGAACAAGGCATTCAACAAAACCAATGTTCTTTTAAAAAAAATCATCCTAAAATAAATATCATCTGAAAATAAATATATACTTATCCAAAACTATACTGTTGATACAAGGAGGGGTAGGGGACTTGTTGTGGAAAGGCAGCCAATGCGCAGGCTAACCAGTGCTGGCTACATAGACCACCCACCATCTTTGAAGGCGGCAGTCCCAACAGCCGCAAAGAGCAGAACACTTTAGTAAAAATGGACTGGGGAATGGGAGAAATACACTTGTGTTTACCCAGTTCATGAAAGCACACTTTGGCATTTGTTAAACCCAGCTAAAAACAACAGTCAACAGGATTTCAATAGCTCAAGTCTCATCATGGGAGCTTTTTGAAAACAGGCCAATTTTATACACTACATGCAGGGATCTGCCCTTGCGCTTGTTCTGAATGACTGGACAGGGTAGGGGAATGTCCTCATGTCTGAACTGGCAATCACTGAATTGCACTCAAGAAAGGGGCCTACAGAGAGTATAGGAGAACAGGAAGGTGCACCCCTCTTCAACGGAGCATCGTTCTTTCCTATACTGCAGCAGAATTAGCAGGAAGACACGGAATGCTCTTTCGTTTTGGTGCAACATGAGATGGTTTTGAGACCATCTTGGGGAGGTCCAAATGGCTTAAGGCCACTGCCCTACTTCCCAATTCACAGCACCTCATCGGCTTCCTACCTATGAATATGGAAAAAGAATCCTCCTAAGAGGGTCCTCCTGCCCTCGCTAGTGTACAGTCATCACCATTGGATAGTTTAATGACCGACTGATGACAATTATGGTGACAAAATGTAGACACATTTTGCAAGGCCATAGACTTGGCAAGTAGGTTTTTCTAATTTCACAACACCAAACCCTAAACTTCTCGCACAGACGGGTATTTCTTTGTGAGACAGGACACAATCCCCTTAAATCCGAAACAGAAAGCAAGCATCTAAGGGCTTGTGTTAATGTTGTTGGGGGACACAATGTATATCCTGCCCAATTGACTGCTACTTAAAAGACTGTATGAAAAGCTTGGTACAGGGGGAAACACATTGCATGTGTACTGAAACGACAGCTGCCATTTGGAAAGCAGGGCATGTATCAAAAACCAAAAACGTTAAGAGGGAAAAATGAAGAGAAAGTCAGTAAAAGGTTCAAATTCATATTGCTTCATAGCAACAACAACAAAAAAATCACAGCAATTAGGCACAATCACAGTTACAAGGTTTTCAATGCAAATCATTAAGGTATTTCAAGGCTTTGCTGGTGGTCCCAAATCTGCCTATCATTTGCAGACAGGTTCAGGAGGGCCAGCAGCTTTCACAGTGGTCTAAAAGGAACCTGAGCTCTGCTTCCTCACTCCGAGGGCACCATCTCTCCCCCTTCTCTTCTCCACCCCGAGGGTTTAGTGTGGCTATCCAAGCATTGCAAACATCTCAATAATTTTCTATGTCTCCTTTTGTACTGTTACGTTTTTCTACCTAGTTTAAAAGGAGCAAAGTGCCCTGGTGAACAGGAGCGGTCACAATTAGACTGCAGGATAAAAATGTCCACAATGCAAGCTCTACTTAAGTGTTACAATGTATTGGTCATGCATAAATCCCTACAGGATCCTGGCAGGCAGGCATTTCAACATTTATAACTGATGTGGGGTCAGGTTGCTAAGTAACTAACTGTTGGATGGACATTAGCACAGTTTCAAATCGGCAGCAGGTTCAGTATCACATGTTGCGAAGTTTCAACAAGCCACAGCGAATCAGTGGTCATCTACTTTAGCTCTTTTGGCTTTCAGGGAAAGGTGCTGCAATAAAAAGGACACACAACTTTCAGCGTCACAATTTCGTAAGTGTTCTGCTACAATATTCAATCAATTCCGAGAACATTTAATTGACTAGAAAGGTATTCCAGATTACCTAGGCTCAAAATATCTCCAGGGCCTATTGTTCATTCAGTTGCCTGATGAAAGTACCTTACCTGCATCCAGATATACATGTTGCAGAAGGTGCCCTTTCTGCATGGATCTAAATATGCATCAGAATGGGTAGTCTGCTTCAGATTTTATAGAAAAGAGAGACTACAATGGGGCTTTTGAACACTGATATTTTCTTTGTTCTCTGAAGCCTTCTGGTTTAGTGATGTTCATATCTGCCAACTTTCAACATTTCTCCAAGGAACTACATTTGGATTTGGGATGGGGGACATAAGTGATTGATGACAGTAAATGCTTTATTTATGTTGGAAAAAATTTGTCTTTGTCAAGCTGCTCCACACCGCCCATAAAGCTGTTCTTAATCATTTAATCAAAAAAAGGCAAACTGCACATACATTGGCACAGGGCCTCTTCAGTCCACGAGTCCTACTTCTGTCCCCATTCTCACTACTACTTTACGCCTCCCTTCATTCTTTACCACTGGCATATCTGATTAGGACTGCTTACATACTACTAGTAGAGTGGTTGCAATGTGCTAGCTTTGAGTAGCTGAGTGATTGATTATGGTTCTTAGCGTGATCATTGCTTTAATTTTATGTTAAATTGGTCATTTTATTTTGGGTTTTGACAACAGTACAGACCACCCTAATTTCCAGAAAACATGATGCTCTAGGTGCCTTGTGACCCACCTGAAATTGGCTCATGACCCGCTGGTGGGTCCTGATCCACAGTTTGGGAACCACTGACTTACAGCATGTTTGGTGGCTATGCAAGAGGGTCAGCTAATTGCTGCATGCTGCTTGCACTTGAGGCTCTGGGTTTGAAGCCATTTTTGTTGTGCTTGCATGACTGCAGACATGGCCCGAAGGAGCAATTTCAGCTACAGCCCCATGAAGGCTGAGGAATCTTGGACAAATCCCCAAGTAGTCATACAATCAAGGATTATGTGGCCTGCCAACATAGCCCTGCTAACATAGGTCAGCATCATGATCTCTGAACTGCAGAAGGCTTGAGGTCAAGGAAAGAAGTGGCCTGCGGCTACCGGTTACAGCAGGAATAATAGGCTCAAACTCTACACCACATAATGAAAGAGATAGATTGGGGGATTGCACACAGTTAACGCTATGGTTGAGATCAAGGATATCAAACGAAAGGCTTGCAGACCATACACAGCCCGTGGAAGTTCTTCACCTGGCCCACGTGATAACTGGGTTCTCCCAGTGCTGCCCTTTCAACAGCAACATTTCTGTTGAGGCTCTGGGAGAGAGGAACGCAAGGAAGGCTTAGAATTCAAGAAACGCTACAGAAAAAGGAACAGACCAAGAGAGTTAAAGAGAAGGAGATGCTGCTGACGCTCAGGGAGAGCCCAATTATAACATGGGCTGCCCTTTCAGCAGCATCACTTCTGCTGAGGTGTCACTTTGCACAGCACCTCTCAGCTGCTCAGAGGCAACATGGCTGCGTGATTATTGGGCTCTCCTATATCTTGAAAATACGGTCAAGATTTGCACATGTTCTCTTTTGTCATTTGCAGCTAATGAGTTCGTATGTGAGAACAAAGTGCTTATTTCTTGTTCACGTATTTAATGACATCACTTGAGCCCTCAACAGGCACCATGAATGCTATTTGGCCTGCTGTATGAAATGAGTTTGACACCCTGGGTTAAGATGGTCCTAGGCTTAAGGTTATCCAGATTTCTAGTTCAAAGGGTAACCTCATTAGTTTTAACTACCAATTCTATATTAATGGTGACAGTTCCTTAAGTGTGATAGAGGAGGAGGAAATTCACGCAGGGAAAGAGTGCACAATCCCATGGTCTAACTGTGGTAAAGAAATCAGAACTGCTATATTTGCACCAGTCTCACTGAAAAGGCTCAGCAATGCTAATTTTTTGTAAAATGCAAAATCCCATCTGGCACCATAATTGTCCAAGGATACATATCAATACTTCCTCCACACTTAGTTTTCCTCAAAATGTAAACATCCTACTTTAAGAGGCTTGTAATAATGTTGCTCATTATTAAAGGATTTATTCATTCCAAACATTGCCTTAAATGTGAGTTTTCTGCATCTAGGACTGCAATTCTATACACACTTACCCAGAAGTCAAATTGCTCAATGGGGCTTACTGTTGAGTAGGCATGGAAGGATGGTGTAGTATGGTAAAACCCAGCTTGAAACACATACTTTCACCATGTATTTTCACTAAATATTTTCATATTTTACTGATAATCATAGTAGCTTGCCATATTATGGTAGGAAAAAAACCCTAGTGTTTAACTGTTCATGTTGGGTCTATCAAGTACAGGCTATTGCTTAAACACAATTCCTTTAAATTATCATAGTCCGCAGCAAACTTAACATGCACAGGAAAAGGACAGAACAAGAGCTGCCAATACGGCAATGGTACCGTTTGGAGTCTATGCCGAGCCCGTACCGTTCCTTGCTGATAAAAGTGAGGGGCTAGTTCCAATAGCCAAGCTGATTCAATGGCTGTTACATCGCGCATGTAATATTTTGAGGTCTGTATGACTTCATTGTAGACTACCCTGAAAAAATAGCAAGAGGAAAATATATGATATTATTAGTTAGCAGAGCACTCAAAAGTCATATTGAACACTTCCCTATAGAAGGGGATGGGTTGGGTACAAATATTTGAACAAACACCCTCTTATGAGTCCATAATTTTAAAAAAAAAGCCTCGTGACATAGATGCCAACCCTTAACTACACAATCACTGCCTATATGCTAGAAGAAGAGGTACACGCATTCCCCCATTTGATGAGGGGATCGGAGTATTCCAAAGGTCATGCAAGAGACCTTCTCATCTCTGCACACTGAGCAAAACAGTCAGGAACAGTGAAGGTTTAGAGAAAATCCAGTACACTCTGTGCAAAAGGATTCCTTTCCATATTGCCCATTGTCTTCCCAGGACATTACTTTTGAACACTTGTCACAGTAGACTGAGGGCTCAATTCTCAAAGGCCGGTGGACAAATTAGACTGGAAATGAAAATATACTGCAAAAGCACATTCAGGCAATCCTCTAGCAAGGCAGTACGTTTAAGAACATAAGAACATAAGAAGAGCCCTGCTGGATCAGGCCAAAGGCCCATCTAGTCCAGCTTCCTGTATCTCACAGCGGCCCACCAGGCGCCCCAGGGAGGCATGAAACAACAAGATGCTTGCATCCCGTTGCCACTCCCTTGCACCCGGTATTCTGAAGTAGCCCACCACCAATGTAAGGAGGTTGCACAATCCATCATTGCCTATAGCCCACGATGGACCTTTCCTCCAGAAATCTGTCCAATCCCCTCTTAAAGGCATCAAGACCAGATGCCATCACCACCTCCTGTGGCAAGGAGTTCCACAGATTAACTACCCGGTGGGTAAAAAAGTACTTCCTTTTATCTGTTTTAACTCTCCCAACCCTCAGCTTTAGTGGATGCCCCCTGGTTCTGGTGTTTTGAGAGAGGGAAAAGAACATCCCTCTATCGACTTTATCCCTTCCATGCATAATTTTGTATGTCTCAATCATGTCCCCCCTCAGGCGCCTTTTTTCTAGACTGAAGAGCCCCAAACGCTGCAGTCTTTCTTCATAAGGGAGGTGCCCCATCCCCGTAATTATTTTTGTCGCTCTCTTCTGCACCTTTTCCAACTCCACTATGTCCTTTTTGAGATGCGGCGACCAGAACTGGACACAATATTCCAGGTGTGGCCTTACCATCGATTTGTACGTTTCAACAGCTGCTGCCAAAAGACTACAAAAATAGTAATAAAAGGCAACTGTACTGGTTAGTGCTAATTAGATCACCTTTCAAAAGTGAAGAATATGTGTGGCCAATTCTGAATTTCATATGCATACTTTGCATATGCACACAGACTCCTGTGAAAAGAAATGCTAAATCAAAGATATCCTTTGACCATAAGCCTCCAGATTTTGGTGTTGTGCATGAAAAAAATCTACTTAGTTTCTTAATCAACAACATTCATATCTGTTCTTTCTGGTAATATTCTACTTTTGACTTCCCTCCCCCATATAGATATAGCTTGAAGTTACAAGAGCAGTGTGCATTCTGAACCCTCAATCTTCCAGCATGCACTGCAACTCTGCATGATGAACAGCATCAATTAGATAATTCATTACAACATACCAACGAGGAGGTTTTTCTGCATACAGCACTGAGGTGGGATGAATATGCAGTTCATGGTCATCACGAATAGTCCTTGGAAAAAAAAAACCACGCTAGATTTAGCAATATTTATTTATAACTACCTAAAGGCAAGACAAAGCAATTACGGAGAGTGCATAAGAGAGATGCCGACAAATACAGCATTGGATTTGTGGCTCTTGGTATCAAATTCTGGCAAAGAGTTCAAACAAAAACATATAAAGGTGATAGAAGAGGAATCAAGAGGTGTCTAGTGATCTTCAAGGAAAAACTGACATTTTTGTCTTTTTAGATTAAATAGAATACAAACATCACAAACAAATCTATCTTGACCTTTAAACAACTGGACAGTGGCCCAGTTCAGACATCATGCTAAATTATGAATTAAACTAAGCAATCATGAGCTCTGGACTTGCACATACATTCTCTTCCCCCCCCTTATAGTTGTTGCATAGAATAAGATAGAATTTGACATTAAACAGAGTCTGACCTGCAAAAGCACAACAGCATTGGGGCTCATTCAAATGTGTGCCTTAAGGAGTATCTGTTCCTCAGTGAACCCCCGCCCCCGCAAATCACTATGCCATCTACAGGTGACATTTTCATAGGCTTCAATGGCTGGTCAACCACTGAAAATCAGCATACCTAGCTTTCATCTGCATGGACGGCAGATTCTGTCACAGACCATTATTTTTGGGTGGCTGTGCCTTTCTACTAATCCCTTCTTCAGGAACAAAGGCACAACCTTGCCCCATCTAGTGCCAATCTATTCCCTTTTCATTCTTCTCTAGTCACACTGCCACAAATGATTTCATCACTATTCCAGAGTTGGGACTCTAGTGATCACCAGCTAAAGCCACTAAATTGGAAAAAAACAACATCTTCATTGAATCACTATGGCAATCTTGTTTACCTGTATGCTCCTGTAGAGTGAAACCTGGCTGCATTAGCAAAGAATCCAGAAACTATACACCTCAGAACTGGGTCTGGATCACCTAAAATGAAGAAGGGAATCCAGGTATTCTACAGAGCCAATATGGCAGATCAAAATTTCAGGTAAAGAGGAAATTAATTGCTTAGGCAACAAAAGCAAATACTGGGGAAACTGAGAATTTGAGAAGAGGGGTGTGTTAAAGCACCTTCTTTACACAAATAATTACACAGGCCTGTCAAACTGAGGTCAGAAAAATTTATGATGGTTTTAAATGAATTTGGTGCACCAATTTCAAAAAATTGCAAGAGTTTTGCCCTATCATATCTAGTTTTAGAGATACCCCATACCCTCATTAGTGAATGGTTCAAGCAGCTTTCTCATGAGGAAGCCATGGCGTAGGTTTTTGCACATGGAAGCTGCATGAACCATTTATGAACAAAGCTATGCCGTATCTCCAAAACTAGACATGATAAGGTGGAATCAGCACCTCAAATATACCCAGGAAACAGTCATATTTTTAAGACAGCAAAACGTGTGTTGGTATGTGTTATCAGGTTGTACGTGCTCATTTGCATTTTTGAGAGACATGCCATTGTTTGGATTTTCTCCATACTGCAAGGTATATGAAAGAAAAACCTTTGCAGAAAAGTGGAAGCTACAACAAGGCTAATGAAGCCTACCCCAGGTCTCCTGAAGCCCTGATATTTCCAGCTATGGCCATTAACAACTTCTTAACTGGAAGAAGTTTACTTCTTTCCAACTCCAGATAGAGAGGACCATCACAGGAAGTAAGAGCTAAAAGTTTTATTTGTATCATACAGCACTGAAACTATTTGAAATGAATGAATGTTACGTGATCAAGTTAAAATTTTAAGCAAAGGAACCACCTATACAAACAGGAGAAAGAATATGGATATTTAATTTTCTATATTTAACAAGGAATGAACTGATAAACAAGAAATGGCCAAGGGCTTCTGTCCTTACCTTCACTTGATTTTTTTGGTACTTTGAATTTGACAAGAAGTTTCTTCAGCTGCTCTCTCACAGTTGTAGCTCTGACAAGGCCTTTGTAATTCAGAAAGTGATCCTGACACCACTGAGAACTCTTGTTGTGCTGCAAAGAAATGGGGGCAATAAACTGCTTGGCAAGAAAAGCTTGCACCTCGTTAGTTCTCTTCAAGGAACCTGAACTATCAAGTTATTTCCTGAACTATTTAGTTAAAATCAAGTAAATGCTCTCATAAATATAGAGTTGAAATGCAAACAAAAGCCAAAAATCAGTCTACAATATGTCAAAATCAATCTAAAATTGGATACTGGCAAGAAAGAGTAATTATTAAAAGGTTGGCAAAGGAAGCTCTAGTACATAGTTACTTTGTAAGTTGGCTCCTGGGAAAATATCCAACTTACAGATGAATTTCTTACTATTGAATTTCTCTGCATTCTGAAGCTACAAACTTATTTTCACTTGCCAAAACTACTGCAGGTGAGTTCTGCAGCAAAAACAATACCCTAATTATAAAAAACACATGCACTCCAAACGTTACAAAATCTGCCTATGTGTGTTCTACAAATTCATAGGATTGCTGAATATCGGAGGAGTTCAGCATCCTGAGTAACTCAGCATTAGTTTTAAAAAATTCCGTGTCTACACCAAGTTCCTACTGCTTGACAACTGAAATAAGCTTCAAAATACATTGAAATGTAAAAAGATATATGGTGCTGTGTGTTACCTTAGAAATCAAAGAGTTGAACAACACTTGTAGTGATCTGGGGAAATCTGCAGTGCTCCAAGCAACTCCTTGTCCCCATCAAAATGACTTGCATGACTCGAACTAGACATTTAGGGCGCAATCCTATGCAGCGCTGCAATGGCAAGGCCGACTTGGCATCGCCATATCCAATGCTGCATAGGAGAGACTGGAGCACCCGCCATGGCAAGGGAGTGTTCACTCCCTTACTGTCGGGGGGGGCCCCAGCCTCCCCTATGTGCTCCTTGGATCTGTGCCCGCCAAAGAGCGGGCACAGATCTGAGGAGACCACGCGGCCCGAATCAGGGCCTCGCAACCTCACAGACGGGCTTAGGATGTGGCCGTATGGCCACCCCCTGAGCCCGCCCAAGTCCCGCCACCGCCCCCCTTCCACCAATCCCCACGCCGCCCCGTCGTGGCGCCTCCCGGCTTTGGGAGGCACTGCGTGGGTGCAACAGGACTGGCGCTGCCAGCAGCATCGGTTCTGTTGCTTTAGCGCCAACGTGGGGGTGCTGCTCGGTGCCCCTGCATCGGCGCTAATGTCACAGCGCTGACGCAACAACGTTGTGTCAGCGCTAAGCGCCTAATAGGATGGCGCTCCCCGTTCTTTTAGTAAGTACCCTGGATATTTCCAAACAGGTTCATACCAACTGGATTTAAGACAGGTAAAACTCATGTGCCCTTATGTAATTTAGCTTGCTTACTTTTATAAAGGCTTCATAGACATTAAGCATAGTGAGATGATCACCCTCCTCCACAGCAAATTTTCTATGTTCTCTGATCTAAAATAGAAACACTTGTTTACACAAGGGTCACAGTTAATTTCCTTTAATACAAACCCACTGGAATCAAAACTTCCTCAGTGAAAGAAGTATGGCAAAAAATAAAGCAGGTTATTTACATTCTCAGTGAACTTCTGTCACTTCCTACTGCTTCATACATTAACTAATTACAATTCCTCTCTGAACACTGTTGCTTGGTGTTGCTATGCAGAATTCTTCCTGTTTCACTTAAAACATTTTTAAACAGCCCAGCATTTAAAATTATATATAGCATTTAAAATAAGTTTTAAAAAAGTCAAGAATATGGATAAAGAGATTCTCATTCTCAACTACTGCATGCTTCTTCAGACAATTAATGCAGCAATCCTATATACACATACACACACGTAACTAACACTTACCTAAGCCCCATTTACAGTGAAACTAAAATGAGTAAAATGTATAGAGTTGCACCATTAATGTACTACAATAAACAATTTACCTCTGATTTAAAAAATTCATCTTTTGTCAAATGTTTTGTCAATGGATTTCGTCAGTTATTAAATACTTCCTTCTATTCCCAATAAGGGGAAAAAAGTTGGAGTAAATATTCTCCCTTCATTAGCAATATTAATTTTTGTACCTGTCACTTGAAGAAATAAACATATACCTTGTTTTAAAAAAACCAGATTGGCTGATTAAGAATGTGCACTTTTATGTCAGGTATTTAAAATGTGAAACTCTACCTCTCAACTGTAGCTACTAAGATACAGTTACCAACTTTAGTTCCCAGCATCAATATGGCAATATTAATACCAAAGCACAACAATCACTAAAATTTAAGTATTAGAAATATAAAACAAGTTAAAATTCTCTGTAATTTTACCATCCCTTTTTCCTGCCGTGCTTCATAACTCTTAACTCTTTGCTTCATAACAAAATACAAAGCAAAATTCTTTGCTTCATAACCAGGATATTTGGCTTTATAAATCTCATGTCAATGAGTCTGCGGAGTTTTTAAATTATCTTAGTGAATTCTTACAGCTTGTGTCTTTTGGCCTGGAGGAATCGCAAAGATATTCTGGATCTGCATCATGGCTGCAATGCTCAGTATCTCCTGGGAGCAGCCAAAATTCCCTGCAAAAATGATTTGGAAGAAAAGGGAAAGGAACTTCAGCTTCTTATTGCCAATGCAATAAAGAAAAAAATTACTCTTTTACTTTTGTCATATTAAAAAAAAAAACGCCTCCAGCATATCATTAACACATCACTGTACTACAAAGCAAGGCAAAACATGAAAAGAGCTCAAATGGAGTTGGGTTGAAGAAGAAAAGGGAATGTTTCTGGCTTTATTGAAAGAGATTCATTCAGTTTTCTTTCAGAAATGCATGTAAATTAATTGTTATCATCAGCCTCATATGCTGAACCTTAACAGAGCTATGTGACAGAAAATATTGCTATTATGTTTCTGCTTTTATTGGGAAACAGAAATGCTAAATGTCACTTGGAAATGCTCCTGCTAATGGCTGTTTTACAGGTTAGACCATAGTGATAGCAGGTCAGGTAACACAACAGTAGCTACTTGGTAGTCTACATATTATTTCACATGCACTCTGAATGTTCAGTTCTCATCAAAGACAACACGTACACAGCACCAGTGAACAAGAAGCAACATACATGCATAGCTGTATGACAATAACCTGCTAGACCACTTCATGTTGCTTAATGCTCTGGCCACAACCCAATACCATCAACAGTGACATTGTCCTGTTTTACCTCCCAAATCAACTGAAGAATTAAAACAATGGTTCTCAAACATCTCCGTGCCGCAACTTACCTTGTCCTCCATGGCGGGTTGCAATACCAACATGACTTACCAAGAAGGCGGGGGAGGCCTGGATGGTTCTGGGCCAATGATCCACGCTACTGTCCTCTGCGGGACTCAGAATGGCCTAGAAAGCAGCTTCCTATTTTTAGTAATCCACTTCTTGCTTACTTCTGAAAACGAAGTGGCTTTTCAAGGCTTTTGTGGGCCATTCTGAGGCCTGCAGGGGACGGCAGAGTGGGTTGATGGCCTGGCATGATTCGAAAGAGGCCTTCCTACTCCCCCAGTAAGTAATTCGGTTTCTGGAATGGTTCTGATCCAGAGCCAAACCAGAGCAAGGGCAGATGGAAGGGCCTGTGTGCTGACCCACACTTTGAGAAACCCTGAATTAAAGTGTTTCAGCCCAATTTGCCAAATACTGTGACTTTATTGTTTTCTGACCTACTGTTAAAATACGGTCCTGTTAAAATACGGTCCTGTTCAAGGATCCATTTGTCCATAAACTTATTTCTCCCAGCCTTTGATTGCATATATTAGGGATAGAGTGGGAGTGTCAATTTTCTCTTCGGGAGGAATTCCACCCCTCCAATTCCCCTGACCCAGAAGCAATATTTCAGTGAAGATGAAGGACTGTGGTGGAAAGAGTGGACTGAAAAAATGCATGCACAATATCACATGCAGAATATCACATGTAACTCTTCAGATCCGAGTCTCAGACAACAAATACTGTAACAGTGCACGCCTATGCATGTCTCACTGAGTTCAGTGAGCAAGTGCACATACATTTTCAGCCTAAGATAGATTCAGGGTTAACCAAGAAACCTATCTATGATGGAAAGAAGAAAATCAAGCCATTTTGTCAAAAAACCACATTGCATATTATGCTGGGAGCAAGGAGTTTTGTCATGGTAAAACTTAGTGAGGCCTCCTGCTTTCTCCCCTCCTACCCCTCTGGTACCAAAAGTATCTGTATTAAAGGAAAAGTATAGAGAATAATTCCTTTTTCTCACCAAAGTGCAGGATGGTTAACAATATGCAAGCCAAAAGCCAATGTGAGCTTCCTTTGGAATTACCTGATTCTAGGAGCATCTTTGCAAACATTGGATTCAAAGGGAACTCTGCTATTCTAATTCCAAGAGGTTCCGTGAGACGACAGTATTTATCAAGCCCTGTAGGAAGAACAGCAGCAACCAAGAATGTAAGTACTCATGGGGAGTATGACTCTGCCCTACTAAGTCAGATCACTGCCACCTAGCTCAGTATTATCTGTTCTGACTGGCAACGACTTGTGAGAATTCCAGAGTGGGGTCTCCACAAGCCCTCCCTGGAGATACCAGGCATTGAACCGGGATCTTCGGCTTATACAGCTATTACTGTATACTGTATTACGAAGGCCCTGCCCTTGACACAGCTCATAAAATATTTCAAAATAACTTAAATTTAAATCCCAAGTGTAGATCTCTCCAGAGACTTGAACTAAGATTCCAACTAAAATTTCCTTCTGGCATAGGGTCACCATATCCTGAAACTAATAGGCACACAAGTGACAGAAGTGGTCGGCTTCTGACCAAATAGTTAGAACCTGGGATAAGTCATTTTGCAACATGGCTTTTATTGAGTAGAGGTGTTTGAAAATTGTATTATTTATTTTACTCAGAAGTAAACCAATTGTGTTCAGTAAGACCTACGCTTAATCCTATCTTACTGGAAACAAACACCTCTCTTTAGGAGCATTCCATAACCAGCTTATTGTCATCTTTTTATTTACTATGCTATGTAAACCACTTGTGCCCTTTTCTTAAAAAAAAAGTGGCATATAATTATTTTTTAGGATACTAACAACAGTGAAACTGAATACTAAAACCCTGGCTCTACAGCAATCTAACCATGGGTTGATTCATCATGAAGCAGGCTCTTGTCCATCAGGACTCCCAGCCACATTTGCATCCATAAGGGCAATGCAGATATACTTCTGTGCTGTCAGCATCCTTCACATAAAATGCGTATATAACCACCCAATTCTTTTACTGAAGGTTTTATCATTGTGCATGTCCTGCAAATAGATGCATCAGCAACCCAAAATTTACCTTTTTAGATTTTAATGGGCAATTCTGGTGAATACGGCTCAATTTTAAAGACTGTTTTTACTTTTTGTAATTCTCAGTTACTTCAGTGAAATGAATTGTGGAAAGCATTTATTCACATGTCTGTTCTTGAGAAGAAACCATGAAAATCTATAAGTAGTTTGCAATACACATCTCTCTCTCTCTCTCTCTCTCTCTCTCTCTCTCTCTCTCACACACACACACACACACTCACACACACCAATTAGGATTGCCAGCACAGGAGCAACAAGTGAAAGTAATAGCCTAAAATGGCAGTATTTCCAAGTCATTTTTCTGTTGGATTACCTTACCTTAAAAATCACATTCTCTTTTAAAAATCTCCCCCAAAATCTCAAAGCATTAGAGGTACCTTTATTAAGATGCTAAAAATAAAAATCTCTCATTACATTTCAGTTTTTATTTTGGAGGTTAAATCTAAAAGGTTCACTTATAGAAGTTAAAAGCATTGCTGGCAACATTCCATTAGTCAACTGGAAAATATGGTGGCAACCAGCAGAGAGGTTACTCTTCATAGTTTTGCCCAAGAGTGCAAGACAGTTTGGACCAAAAAAAAAAAAAAAAAGGAGAATAAGCCTTTTCATCTCCTTAAGTTTCATCTCCTTAAGTACTATGCATGACAACAATTTCACCAGAGTGTGCTAAGAAAGGAATCTGAGAGTCAGGCTAGTGTGAGAGAATATTAGTGCCATTTCTTCTTTTTAAATCCCTGTAGTGAGGTTTGCTGAAATAATGTAAGTTAAGTACTTTTGAACATTAAAGTGTTATGCAGGCATGAGATTTAGATCCTTGTCTGTTTCTGAAAACTGAGTAGGCCTATGTTGAGTTTTAAGCCTTAACCCAGAAAAGCTGCAAAATCTTAGGAACATGCCTTATGCGGAGACAAAGCACTGGTTCATCCAACTCAGAATTGTTGACACTGACAGCAGCCGTTCACCACAGTGTCAGACAGGAAAACTGGTAGCACTGGTAGTACTCCATACTCAAGAGACACATGCTTTCCTTCAAATAATTTTTGGGCTTTAAGGGAAGAGTCTAGTTACTTGTATGTCTGCGATTAGTACCTCACCTGCACAAACATCTGGGGAATTTACTTTACTTTGCAAAACCAACAATTGGGATGTTACTGTCTTACATCTTTACCATAGTTATGAAGAAATAAACCATCTTACCTCCTAATGCATAAAGTAGCTCTAAAGCTTGCACCATCGACTGAGCAGGTGGAGGCTAGGAAGAAAACATTAAAAGCAATCCATTTAGCCTTGTGTAGAGAGGCATGCACAAGACATCTCATGGTCAAAACATTGTAAACATTTCTCTCAAGGCGCCATCCTAGGCGCCCTGTAGCATCAACGCTACGTGGTAGTGTCGATGTGGGGGTGCCAAGCAGCACCCCTGCGTCGGTGCTGACTTTGAGACTGACACTGCAGGCAGCGCTGGCTTCAGAGCGCCCGCGCTCATCTCCCTCTGCACCAGCCGAGCCGGGATGGCACAGAGGTGTGACAAACTGGGCCGAAGGAGGGAGTGGGTGGGGGGAGGGCATTTCTGGGAGGGGAGAGGGCGGGCTGGCCAGCCCAGCTTGTGGGCGTCCCGAGGTCACGTGACCAAGGCCGCGCAGCCCCGATTCAGGCAGCATGATCTCAGATCGGCGCCTGCTGTTTAGCAGCAGCACATGCTCTTGCCGCAGGGAGGCTCCAGCCGCGTCTAAACAGCGCTGGATATGGCGCTGGCCAGCCAGCCTTGCCATTCCAGCGCTGCTTAGAATTGTGCTGCCTGTATAGGCCTCAGCAACTTGTTTCCTATCAGACTGAACACTCCTCAACAGCCATGCATGGTGATGCTCTAGAAGCATAAAAGATTATTACCTAACTGAAACTGCCCAAGGGTGAAGAGGGGAGCTGACAGTATATGGCTGACGAATTCAATTTCATTTGTGTCAAAATCTGCACAAGCTGGTCTCAGTACAGACACCTGCATATAACTGTGGGTTCCACCCCTTCCCCCTGCAGATACTGAGCCACAATCCGGGGAACCCTATATCAATTACAATACTTCACACACCCCGCACCCATTATTTCTGTTTGACTTTACTGTAGAGGAAGCCTGTTATTTGCTTGCAGAAAAGCCTATATACTAGTGGAGGAGACTAACTGAATGTTAACAAGTAGCAGGACAGTTTCTGCTTCCTGTTAACTTTCTGGCTGTGTCCCTAGTGCAAGCTGCCTGCCAGCATATGGCATTCCTTAGTTAAGCAAAAAACGGTTCCTCTGTTAAAAACAAAAAACCAAAAAAAAAAAACCAAACGTGTGCTTCCTCTGCTAGCAAATAAAAACGGAGATAATGGGTGAAGGGGGAACTGCAGAGATCCATGGATAAGGGAAACCACGGATACAAGGGACGACTGTATATTGTCTTAGATGACAAGCACTTAATTTCGCTTCTGTTCTCACATTTGCACCTCTATCTGCTGAAGGACAGAAATTCTCATAAGGTAAGAAACTTGACCTCAAATGGTTACTCATTGTACAGAACCCCCTCCAAAAAGTTCCAGAACGATATTCTGAAGACAGAAAGACTCCTCAAAAATACAGAACTACAAGCTCTGTGAGCTTGAACATTCAGAAGTATTAGTATCTTTTCTATCTGGATATCAAAATTATATACAAGGGCTACAAAGATTCAGGATCCTGCACTAGAAGTCTAAAATCCAAAATCCTACTAGAATATCCAAATTCTGTGAATGGAGTAAATGATTAGTAAACATTTAGCTAAACTAGGCTAGGTTTATAATGCATTGCTTCATTACACATGGCAGCTAGAGGCTGCACAGGGGTAGAAAGAGTATTGCAACATCTGGAGCTGTGCCTTCAAATATTTTCCCCAGGTATCAGAGGGGTGGGACTCTCAAAAGTCTGGGAATGAAGAGACATTGAACTTCAAGGGAAGGAATACACAGAAGGGAAAACTGAGAGCAATGCAAAGTAAAATTTTAGCCCATAAACCGCCAATGCTAGCACGTAAGGGCAAGTTCTACAATGCAGCTGCACTTAACAGAGGCAACCCCCTCCAGCAAATCTCTCATTCACACACACCCTGTCTGGAAACTAATTTTCTGTACAACCTAGTACAGAATGTTTTGCTAGAACTGGTCGATGCAATTGTAACAGCTCCTAGAGAGATGCTGCAAGCCCAGATGCTGCAAGATCATGTTTTCAAATCTGAGCATTCTGGACCCGTGCTACTGTGTTCTGATCAGTCACAACAACTTTGTAGGACGTACACACACACACACAAACCCTGCAGTGCCATGGAACATAGGTGTCAACATAAAAACAATAGAAAAGCTCTGCTAGATCAGATTGAAATCCCATCAAGTGTAGCATCCCCTTTCCCACAGTGCTGCACCAGTTGCCTCTTAGAAGCCAACAGGCAGGAGAAAAAGGCATGCTTCTCTCGCACTACTGGTCCCCTGCAACTGGTGTTCAGAGGTGTACCGCCACAGAACCCAAAGGTAGCGCAGAGTCATCATGATTAGCAACCATTGATAAACTTGTCATCCATGAGGCTTCATTGCCTGCTATGGAAATCAGGAAAAGTGTAAGTGCAGCCATTTGTGCAAAAAAGGACAAATGAGAGCACAATCCTAACCTGGAGTTAGGCTGGCACAGTTAGGCCAGCAAAGTTTGGCTGGCACAAGGGACACCTGAAAGTATATTTGGAGCACTCTCGGAGTCAGAGAGGCCAGCACATAGATGTAAACTATCCTCCCTGACTCTGAGAGTGATCTAAATGCGCTTTACGGAGGCCCTTGTGCCAGCAAAACTGTGCTGGCCTAACTCCAGTTTAGGACTGCACCCTGAATTTCATTTTTCTAAGGAAACGTGAAGGCTAAAAGAATGCCCTTCTAATATAAACATTTATCAGCAGCAGCATTTGGCAGAAGCTACTTGTTCCCAGATTACAGTTCATATTCTGCACGCTGCAGTGTGTTGGCAGCCATGCCGATCCCTAGACATGACAACTCCTCTAATAATGATATTGGCCATTAACTAAACATGGAAGGATTTATGAAGTCTAGATACATATCTTTTCCTGAATCTTGAGGGGAAGAGATTAAAAGGCTTTTATAAAAATGGATGCTTTATTTTCTTCGGAAGATTTGCCTGAGAAACAGTGTATTTCTTTTTTGACATAGTCATGTCTTCACAGCCTTTTTGACTATGAAACCTTGCTTGTTCAAATCAGACCATTCTAAATATGCAGGGCTGTCAACAACAGATAGTGACCTTGCAATTAGCTTGATATTAATCAAATTTTATTTCCTGGGATACAGAGCAGTATTTACTAGGCTATGAATGAATGACCTTAGATTGTCTGCCAAGTAACCACTAGTAATTGTCAGAGAACATGCAAGTCACTCAATTCTGTCTCACTCTTTCTAATCTTCTCGTTCACAGGCATTTAGCATCCTTACTGCAAAGAGGAGCCATGAGACCTACAAAACCCCAATAAGGAACCAAGCAATATTTATTTGCACTGGCATACAGAAGTATGGTCTCTAGACATTTTTGTGTGAACACAAATAGAAGACTAGAATTCAAAGTCCTTGTTATTGTGTATTCTATGCTTCAGGCACAATCCTAGGTGTGCCCTATGGCCAAAGCCTGCTGGCACAGGGGCATTTCTGGGCAAGGGGTAGGCATGCCGACCTGGGGAGGGGGGTGGATTTGGGATGCAGCGGCTAGGCTGCATCCAAGCTCACGTCCCCAGGCCGTTTGGCCCCCTCAGCTCTGCACCTGCTAAATAGCAGGTGCAGATCTGAGGAGCCCATTGGTGCAGCTGGCACCTACCCAAGGGTAAGGGCACGAACCTATCCTTGCCCCCAGGAGGTTCCTGCCTGCTCCCAACTTGCTCTGGATATGGTGCCCATTCCAGCCTGCCCATTCCAGTGCAATTTAGGATTGCACTCAGAGTTTCACAAAGCATACCAGTAGAAATTTAAAAGAATCTAATACGTACAGAGAGGAAGGGAAACCGAAGCACATTATCAATTCCTAAAGCCTTGAGCTGCAAGATGACTGGAGCAAGGTTACTGCGCTGCATCTCAGGAATGGTGGACTGTGGTAACTTTTCAAAGTCTTCCTCTGTGGAAAGGGCAAAGTTCTTTTAGGACAGATCCAAATGCCAACTGAATGAGCTGACTCTTTTATTAGATCCCAGACATAGAAAAAACACAGAATCAAATCAAATCCAAGACTTGCCAACGATTTTAAAAAAATGCTTAGCATGTAATAAGCTATACAAGGTAACTGATAAGGATCTACCACAGTCTGCAATAAGAAAATCATCATCCAATAGCAATTTTGCAGACGATTTGGGTGGGGAGTGTCTTCTACAGCTTTTGGCTCACTGAATATTCCAGAGCATAGACATGCAGAGACAGAGAGGAAAGGGGACTAATCTGCACTAAATGAAACAGTCTCGCTAACTCAACGTGTGCGTGATAGAAGACACATTCTGAGGGCCAAAGTACACATTATTTTAAGGACATAGTTTGGCCCTGTGCCTTTGGTTTTTTAAAAAAATATGCAGTTGCAACAGAGGCAATTGGAATTAGTACCAGAGTATATGAGCACTTAACCCTTTCATTCATTTGTTTAAACTGTATTTTCAACTTTTCCTAGGCTCAGTGGCATATTATTTATCTGGGAGACTGTTCTCAGCCCATGAAAAGGTCCCCCAAGGTGATTCACATTAAAGTATACCAATATAGTGACAGAACTATGAAATAAAATACAGGAAGGCCAGAGTTATCCGCAGGGGTTCCATTCCAGGGGCCTGCCCTCACCCTCTGACTGGAGATGGGCTTCCTCACCCCCAGAGGGTGTTCTGAGCCCTGCAGCAGCTGCGTGCATACACCTGTAACGCTCTGAATAAGCATTACAAGCAAAAAAGTCACTTCCAGTTTTTTCAGCAAAACTGCAAGTGACTTAAGCCCCATGCGGCTTCTATAGGGCTCAGAACACCCCCTTGCCTCCAGAGGGACCAGGTTGGCCTGCCCCACAGGTTCAGGGGAACCCATGGATGCTGGAATCTGTGGGTTCTGAATCCATGGTTAACCCAGGCCGACTTTATTTCTTCCTACTCACAGGGCCACAGGATTTGCTATGGCCATTGTGAGAGTCGAGAGGTACAGTCCAAGTTTACATGCATTAACACCACCAATCAATAAAAGCATATACTAAGAACAGAACCCATCAGTTTCAACAGAAAAAAATGAAGTGGTTTAAAAGCTAAACAAGATCAAAGATTAAAAGCCTGATGATTTAACAGCCAAACTACACTTTGTGGTGAATGCATAGTTTGAACCAGGAATTTTTTAAAAGCTAAATTACATCTTTGTGGATGGTGACCAAAATCAGGACCATAGGGCATATTTAACCCTTTCCTGTTGTGCTGTAAGCCAGGTGACATTTGTATCACTGGAAATTTCACCTATTAAGCTCAGGAGGTAAATTGCTATTGTCACCAATGCAAGCCGACTATACATTTTAACAAATTAATGACTGATCAATGTGCATTAAGTAGTGAAGTTCAGATGCTTATGCCACAATAGAATTGTTCTAAGGGTGCCTCCTCCTGATACTAGTTTTCTATGAACGTTAGAAATGCATCCTTCTGGTTTCTAAGTTACCTACATATACTTAAATTTGTCTGTATAAATGTGAGATGTACGAACTTGATCTGTACAAATATTTGTTCCTTTAAAAAAAAGCTTTCTCAAGACCATAAAAAAGCTTGCTTTAGGAGCCATGTATCTGAATTACAACTATGAGACTTCCTACGTGCCTACACACCAACTATGCTAGTAAGAATTCAAGGAATCAACTACCAAGAATAGGTAGTTTACATAGCCGTGATTCTATACAAAATATCTGATGGAGGGGAATACAATTTAGGCACCGTGGTCAGTTCTTCTATCAACTATTTGTGAAATGGAATTTGCATGGAAAAAATGGGGCTCAAATAAAACTATTTACTGTATTATAGGAAAAATTTCAGCATTGTCAAGCAACAACACCCTCTCTCAACAATATTTGACAATGCCTAAAAAAAATGTTCACCCATTCTTTCTAACCCCCTCTCAACTACCTTTGTTTGCTCTCCAATGTCATCAGGATAGCTCCAAAGTGCCTGTTGTGCAAGCAGAAAGCACATCTACCACAGTCTGCAATAAGAAAATCATCATCCAATAGCAATTTTGCAGATGATTCGGGTGGGGAGCGTCTTCTACAGCTTTTGGCTCACTGAATATTCCAGAGCATAGACATGCAGAGACAGAGAGGAAAGGGGACTACAAGCTGTGGGGAAATGACAAGAATTTCCACAAATCCTCCTTCCACCAGCTGCAGCTTCATTGCATGCTATTCTCACATTCTCCCTGCCTCCCAAGGACTGTGTGCTGATGGAAAGCCCCAGGATAAGCAAAACTTTGGGCAGGGTTGTTTGGACCCAAGCCAAAGTCACTCAGGCAAAACTATGTTGGCTATGTTGAATATGACATTGTCTCATTCACTATGCAATCTTCGACTGGGTGGAATTGCCCATTTCAGTGGTTATCAAACTTTTTAGCCCTGGGACCCACTACTGAGAATGACAATCTGTCTAGGACCCACCAGAAGTGATGTCATAGCTTGAAGTGCTATCATTGTGACACCAGAGCTTCCCACTTTCCTGAGAATGCAGCAATAACTTGAGTTATTTCTCAGCCATTTTTTGATGGCAAAGTGAATCAGAAAGGAAAAAAGCCAATTACAACCTTGACACAAACAAAACAACCACATACCCCTCTCCTTTCTAGCATCCCATCTCCCCATATTTTCAATATGGCTGCTCTAGGTGCTTTGCGACCCACTGTGGGTCCCGACCTACAGTTTGGGAACCACTGGCCTATTTGATTAATTCAGGAAGTTGCGAAGTATTACTGAAATGCATGATAAATACGTTATATGATGGACCACAAATCTTAATTGCATCCATGACATTGACAAAACTTTGAAGCACAAAAGAGTGAATGTTCCATCTTTAAGCAAACTCCACCTGTGTAAAGTCTGTAGCATTTTCCGGAGCGATTCCGACCTGCACGGCCTGCTCTCTGATTGGCTGATGCTTTTGATACAGGGACAACCACAAGACATTCAATGGCTGTTTTTGGATTGTAGGCACGGAGCTTCACAAAGCCACAGTCAATCACAAATGAAATGCCACTGATTGTGATGGAGGTTTCTGCAATATTGGTAGCCACTATCACCTATAAGAAACAGAGAAAACCAGTTTACTTTTACAGCTAGTTCAACTGAAAAAATAAAAAAGAAATAACGTGATAAATATTATATAGGGGAAAAATAGCAATTCTAATAAGAAAAAGACTGTTCTAGAGCAGATTAGGCAAACTGCAACAACGGTTGTTAAGAAAAAAGAACAACACATAACAAACTGTTGCAGTTGTGCAGCAGCAACAACAACTGTTGCAGGCAGCAGCAGCAGCCCAGCTTTACCAAGGACAGGCGAAGGTACGTCACCTACCCAATTCAGCCAGCACAGAGGTTTTTTGGGGTGACGGGGAAGGTTGGAGGAGGCAGAATAGGGTGGGGGGAGGGCGGAAGGAGGGCGTCCCACAGGCAGGGTGGCCCGAGGAGAAGCTGGGATCCAGCAGTTACACCAGATCCAAACCCCAACCCCTGAGTGTATAGCTCCAACCTGGGCCACTGCCAGCTTCGCAGACTTGCACCTGCTATTTTGCAGGCACAGAACTGAGAAGCCCCATCTGCCTGGCTGGGGCTTACCCCGGGGCAAGGAGAAACATTTCCCTTGCCCCTTGGTGAGCTCCAGCACAGCGCAAACCTACCGTTCTGCTGGCCTGCCTGCTCCAACGCAGGTTAGGATTAGGCTGTTAAAAGTCCTACTAGAGGCACTGCCAGAAAATGATAACATATTAACTTAGATTTGGGTCAATAAATACAGGAACTTTACTTTTCTGACATTGCGAGATACTCTCTCAAACACTTTCATCTGCTCAGAGGCAGGCAACCCGGCATACATAGGGAGGACACGGAGATGTTTCTTCATCCCTGTGCGAGCAAGGATCCGCGCCTCTTCGATCAGCATCGAAGCAACTGTTTCCACTTCTTCCTAGAAAACCATCAAGATAAATAAAAGACCAAAGGTGTGTTTGTTTAAAGATCATATTCTAGGAGTTGAAGCATATATACCAAACATTTGTCCCTAGCAGCCTTCCCCCCCACACACACACAAATATAAAAATGCGGATAGATCATCGACAACATAAATGTGGACCAGGGCTGTACTCTTCCTAGGTTACATTATAACATATGTCAGATTAATGAAATTAATCAAATTAATGAAAACAGTCAATGTGGACGAACACTATATTTCCAATAGTGTATTAATAAAACCCAATTTTGTGCAAATTCTGTCTCCCTCTCTTGTATTCTCACAATATGTCAATTTCACAATTAAATATAAATAATTTTCCAAATCCACCTAAATCAGTCTAGAATACATATCTGATTTTCTCCAGTGTGCTATACCCCCCCCATAATCCTGAATGCAGTAAATAGATGGTTAGTGACCACTAAAAGCAGCCCTTTAGGCTGGAGCCGGGGCGGGCGGGAAAGCGGTGGAACGCGCCATTATGCAACGGGCGAACTGCCGGTCAAAGGTAAGTCCCGCCCAGCATATCGGCTGAATGCCGCCGCTGGTCGTGACCGACTCTAGGGGGAGATGATCATCTCTGTTTCTAAGCTGAAGAGCAGGCGTTTTGTCCGAGGACAAGTTTCCGTGGTCATGCGGCCAGCATGACTATACGCCAAGGCGAACGGAACGCCGTTATCTTCCCAAAGTGATACCTATTTATCTACTGGCATTTTTACGTGCTTTTGAACTGCTGGGTTGGCAGGAGGTAAAGGTACTAGTGACCGACTTTAGGTCTGTGCCATATCATTATATTCTGCCCTGATTGGTTTTCTGATCAGTTTTGCTGCTCTGATCAATTAAAACCGAAGCAAAAGTTCAGAAGCATTTGTAGTTATGCCCAAGGCTGATAAAGCAGTAAGTACTGAGTGGAGAAGATTATATCTGAAGGAATCAAAGAATACTGAATTTGCATACCATCATCATACAAACAGACCAGCTCACATAGCAACTTAAAACACCTGGAGGACCTGAAATTTAACTGATCAAACTAACTTAAAAGGCAGCTGTTGGAACAAAATCATATTGGTTGTGGAAAAAAAAATTATGGATGACCACAAGCATTTTAGTAGCTCCTTAAATCAGATCTGAACTACAGCAGTATTTTTCATCTTAGCATGATTCTAAACAAGAACATACAGCAACCTTACAAAAATATACTTAGCTAGTATGACTTTCATTCAAATGTGTATGCAGGCAGAAAGACACACACAAATGTGGTAAGCAATGTTTTCAGCTAGACCAAATCAGAGTTCTTGCACAGAGTAAGATGAACGTAGTAGCTTACATCAAAGAAACAATTTCAACAGGACAGAAACGTTTCTTTTGTGTCTACCTGGCCAGTTAAAAATGCCAGTATATCCCCATCTCCTTCAGTCTGATGTATTTTCATGACAGTTTCCACAGTTGATTTCACATAATCAGGAACAGGACTGTTGGAAAAAAAACATATACACAAGTCTTAAGTAAAGGATGGCATGACTTCCTCTTATTACCAGGAGGAGAGAGAAAAAGAATAAATGGTTAGCTTTTCACAGATAAGTCAGATGGATCTAATCCTTATCTGATCACAACATTATTACTAATTGACCCTTCCCAAATTCTTCTCATTTAGATACATTTAATTTGATTCTTTGACATTAACACAAATTCTAATATATAAACATACATAATGCATATTTAGGAATTAATGTCATTTTAAAGAAAAAAGTTTAATAAATGAATTGAACATACATTAAAGATTATATTTTTTTAAACAGCAAAAACCCTCACTTGCACTAGTATTTTGCCTGTACAGGACAAAACATTCTCTAATATACAGTCAAAATCCTACATCAACTTTGGAAAGCTAATTTTAATAGTCCTTGAAGCTGGTACTGTATTAATTTGGGTCTGTGGAAATTTAACCAATTTATTAGCTGTATTATATGTGAAAGTTCATTACGCAATAATGATAGAATCCTATGCATGTCTACCCAGAAGGAAATCTCTTCATGTTCAATTAACTTATTGAACTGGCTTATTCCCAGCTAAGTATGCATATGATTAAAACCTAAAGCATCTACTGATCTCAAATACATCTCAGATACAACACCACAGATAGAACTTTCATGTCATCTCAAATAAAATGCTTTCCAATGGAATCAGCTCATCAACTGCCAATCACTGAAATCTAGTACAAAGTCAAGTGTGTGTGAACCAACCCTATGTGAACAGAAGCCAGCTTCTCATGTGGACAACCACACACTCATTAAGATCCTCTGAGGTGGCCATCTTCTGTGCATTGTCCACCTAGGGAGATACTACTGGCCTTCTTTGTAGTGGCCCTTAAAACTTGGAATGGGCTACTTCAAGAACTGTGGGAAACTCCTACTCATCATTAAAAACATTTAAAATCCTGATTGCTCCACTAGGCTTTTGGACAGTGATTACTACTAATGATAGCTCTTGTTGCTCAATGAACTGACAATGGTAAGCGCTTTATCATTTTTATAAACTAATTAATTGCTTTTATTGGCACATTGTTCTTATGACGTTATGAGCTGCCTGGGATTAGACGGTAAAGGCTGGGCCATAAATAACTATCACTACGTCATTAGTTATCAACCAGTTGCCCTCATTTCCTACTGAAGATTTCCTCAAGAAGTATGAATGAGCAAGAAAATACTTTTATTTTTAAGAAACAGGGCACAGTGGGAAATCCAACTCTCTACTGTATCCATAATATTCTATCACCTCATGGTCTGTTCAGGGCATGGGAAAACAGATACTGTAACTCAATTGTTCTACCCATACAAAGAAAACATACACCTGAGAAAGTACAATCAAACCTGTGAATGCTCATATCTCAGTAAAATGTTAGCTCTGAAGAGGCCATAGGACAGTTTGTTGTTTTAAATACTTTACTACCATTACTTGAATATTCCACACTTATGAGGCCACAAGGAACATGAACGGACACGATTCACAAGCATATCATCTGCCTATGACACCCACATTTCCTTGCTCAGCACAAGCGCAAAGCAAGCACTGTGTGTGTAGGGGTAAAAAAAACGAGCCCACTTCTGCCTTCGGACCTGTCCATCTCCTTCTGTGGAGGAGGAGAGAGGGCATGAAGGTGCTGCCAGGTTTGCCCATATGCCTTCTGTGGAGGGGGAAGGGAAGGACTAAGATTCCAGGGGAGGAAAAGCATGAAGATTCCACCGAGTCCCCGTAGCACTCGTCTGAAGTCTGCTCCAGCTGGCCGGTGCAGAAGGGGACGGGGGAAGGTTCCCGAAGCCCTCCTCCACTGAAGTCTGCGCCTGTTGCTCACAAAATAGGAGAAAGACACATTCAATTGGAAAACAGATTTCAGCTTTACATCCTTAACTTGTTGGTACTGAAGTCAATGCATGATGATTTTTTTCTTAAAATAATATCTAAAGGTATGTTTAATATCCCCTCCCCACCCATCCTTTTGTCCAATAAGCAGGTATCAAAGATGTAAACTCCTCTAGTCACCACTTACAAGTATTAAACAGGAACAGACCTCTGAATGTAGAAGACATCCACTGGAAATGTTCGCCCTTCCACAGTGAGGATCATGCTGGTATCTTTGCTTGGATCGTTGGTCTCATTTTGGTTAAAGAAATCCCTAAATTTCTAGGATAAGGATAGATTTATTTTTTTTAAAAAAATTCATTTTATTATTAAAAAGCCAAGACAGAATAATGGTAATCACATGAAAATGTATGAGTTTTGTTTGGGTTTTGTTGAAAAGCAAGGCCTTAACAGTAGGATCCCTTTGAAAAGTGTGTCTCGATACATAGCATGTTTATGTATGGAAATAGGAATGTGCAGGTCCTAGGATCTTAAACTTTTTTTTTACTCCGATTTCTCTTCAGATTTAAAAAGAAACTGGTAATCAGTTACATTGATTACCACTTATCTAAAATAACTGACGTCTCTGTAAAATTTTAGTGAAGCTAAAATAATGTGTTCGTGGGTACTGGATTAACTAATCCACTAACTAATGCAATTAGCATGAACACATACAAGCAACAAATATGCAATTAACTCTACAGAATAGCTGAGGTATAGAGAAAATCTAACCCCAGTTCTTCCACAAATTATGAAGAGCTGTTTTAGGGCCCAATCCTATCCAATTTGCCAGTGCTGATGCAGCCGTGCCAACAGGGTGTGCGCTGCAACCTGTGGTGGGGGGACAGTCACGAAGGCCTCCTCAAGGTAAGGGAACACTTGTTTCCTTACCGCAGAGCTGCCTTGCAGCTGCATCAGCACTGGAAAGTTAGATAGGATTGGGCCTTTATTCTATTACAAAATATACTTCATCACATAAGCCAATAACATTAACAAGTACAGCAAATTTTCCCATATTTTATGATGAAACACTTTTTAAATTAGCACCAATGTATTCTTTTTTTTGCATTTTTGATTATTTCCTTAGTCTGGTAATTTACTATTCATTTAGAAATATCCAATATGGTTGATAGAGACTTATAATCGTTCCAAAGTGTTGATGTAATTTTTTTTTTCCCCATCAGTTATCAACAGTATAAAACTATAGCCTTTTAATTCTTCATCTACAGGGAAATTTGATTAAAGCAGATATGTATTGCATAAACAATCACAAACAGGGTAAAAAGTCTATCATCAAAATAAACTGACCGAGATTTAACATGATCTTATCTAGAACCTTCTAAAAGGGAATTGCATTAAAACTCCAATAGTTTGTTATCCAATTGTCTGGCACTCGCAAAAGCTTGGTATCAAAACACTGGTTATATATTGTCTGGGACATCCAGCTCAGGAGTAAACTCCAAACCTTGCTGGCTCCTGAGCAGGCATAGTTATGCTGTACACAGCAACAGCACTGCCAAGACAGTCAACTCCATTCATTCTGGTGGAACCTGACAAAATAGACTGTACCTCAGTGCACTACTTAGACTGCAGTACTCAATCCCCTGCAAGACTCTTTACAAGGTAAATATGATAACCATCTCAATTTCTACCAGAAAATGAAACACTGAAGGAAAACAAAGCCTAGTACATTTGCTGTACCTCTGCATCCAGAGTGGCTGATGCTACAATTAGACGAAGATCACCTCGCTTCTTTTGAACCTGTGACATTAGGTGAGGGGGAAAATATAAAATAAATTGCTCAACTATGTTATTTAAAGCTCCAGAACTGACTGTATAACATGTGAAAGATCTTGGCCTCATAGGCATATGGCACGCAACATTTAAATATTTACACTCTACTATTCATCTCCATAATGGAGCTAACCCGGTGGCTAACAACATTGATAGAACAATGAAAAATAAACAATAGCCTTAAAGGCAATAATATTACAAATAAAAAGCAGAGCAAGGACTGACCGAGATAACAGTGAGTGTCATAATAAAAGAGGTAAGATCGAAAAGACATCACTGACAGGAGTATTTCAAGCTGGCACCAATAAGCATAGATTGGTACCAATAAGTACCAATAAGCATAGTACTGCAAAATAGTACTGCAAAAATCAAAATTTGAAGTAAACCATTAGGGAACATAATCCACTCACCCACATCCTGTTGAGAAAAGGCAAATACTTTACACATTATACAGATTCATCTATGCTGGATAATAATTTAATTCCATGAACACATCTCTATAAAATTAG
Source organism: Lerista edwardsae (assembly GCA_029204185.1). Lineage (NCBI taxonomy): Eukaryota > Metazoa > Chordata > Lepidosauria > Squamata > Scincidae > Lerista > Lerista edwardsae. Next base: position 9,310,080 of record JAJKFI010000043.1, on the reverse strand, counting down.
GGTCGCTATCCCCCAAAAATCCTTACCTTAAACAACTCTTACTCGAAGACATTAGGAAAAGTCAGTCCCATTGTACAGTATTGGGAACACATATACTAGTTTTTATAGTTCCTTTACCAAAAACTATCACAAAACTTACATTATCTGCCATCTCTTATAGCAGCATGCAGTGATTATCTCTTTCAACCATAGGGAAGAAACAGGACCTTTACTTTGTGCCCGTGCAGAGCTCAGACAGGAAAATGGCACACAGTGAGGAATGGACTCACAAATCCAAGCAGAGTTCAGCAGCATTAGAGCCCTTTGGTCTGTCTCCAATGGTGCAAGTCAGGGGGAAAACAGCACAATAAAGAGCTCTAACCTTTTTTTAACAAGCCAATGGCAATATCTGTATACAGGGTTCTTTCATGAGCTTCATCCAACATTATGACACTAAATGAAAAGAAAAACAATCAGGTTCCAATAATGTGTGAAATTAATTAAATTAATACTGAAATTAAAGCCATCTAGAAATATCTCATTAGCAAGTTACTGATTATATAAATTGCACTGATCTTTCAAGTCACACACATGTGTGACATTTGTGTGACTTGAAATGTGTGACATTTAAACCTCCAGCTGCTCTGCAACAGCTACTAACTGAAGCATCATAGCAAATAAAAAACAAAAACCCTTAGTATAATTATTTGGAAGGAGTAACAGAAGGCCAAAAATAGGTTTCAATACATGGGACTTGGCAAGGAGCTTGTATATCCATAGATCTGCTAAGAACTGACAAATAATGCCCCCCACCCCCGGTCCCATAACGCAGGTCCATGGCCCTGAAAGCTTACAAGCTAAGTTTCAGCAAATAAAAGAGGGAAAAAGAACTCGGCATTAAAACAAGCAAAAACAGGCTCACATAATTAATACATACACAGCATTACAATCATCCTCAGCATTTTTACCTGTATCTTGTTAATAAAGGATCAGCCATCATTTCCCTCACCAGCATCCCATCAGTCAGGAACTAAAACCATAAGGAAAAAAAAGCATGACAATTTATTACTTATTTATAGGATTTTTATACCGCTTTTTAAAAAACTCAAAGCAGTGTACATAGAAAATTAAAAACCCATTAAAATAACATATTAAAGTTAAAACAATTAAAACCATTAAAATAACATAACCAAAAAAAAGCAGAACAGCATAAAATAAAACTTGTTCTGCCATGACCTTGTTTAAGAACATTTGCGATTACAAATGAACTTTTTCTTTTTTAAAAGAATCATTATATTACCATCATGTATAGAAGGCAAGAATACATACCATGTTACATTTACTATGTTAAGAGGCAGAAAAAGCAACACTAATGTATCTGCATTAACTTTTTTAATTTTGGAAAAAGGACTAGTTAATGCTTATGAGAAAGGAGGCAGGAACAGTGAAAGCATCCGTTTTCTCTTCAAGATTGATGTGGATCTCAACATGCTTCAAACCGAGCAACATCCAAGATAAACAGAAAAATCACTCTATGAATATTCAGAAGATGTAATAAAACATGGCTAGGTCTCTGTTCATGGGCTTACTTCATGCCAAGCAGAACAATGTTATAAGAGCTGCCAAAGGCGAAGTGATGTCCATTAGCATTATGGGATACCAGCATTTCATTTAAATGCATTACCTTAATTCTCGTAGCCTGTGGGTCAGTACAATCATCAAATCGGATGCAGTATCCAACTTCGTGACCCAGCAGGGCACCCCTCTCTTCAGCTACCCGGCCTGCAATCTAGTAGAAGGGATAATGATAAACACATTAGAGACCAAACAATGTTTGACTATTTTATGGCTATTACATTGATACTTCATTGGTATTCCTTGAATGATTTTAAATTATTTTGATGTGTTTATCATCATCAGAGTTTTGTATATTGCTTTTCAACATAAAGGTTCACAAAGCAGTTTATAGAGAAAAACAAATAACTAAATATATCCCTGTCCCAAAAGACTCACAATCTAAACAACAACAAAAAAAAAAAAACAGAACATCAGCAATCAGCCACTAGAAAAGGCATTGTTTGTACTGGGATTAAAAGTTAACAGTTACTCTCCCCCTGCTAAATAATAAGAGGAGCACCACTCGAAAAAGTGCCTCTTTGCTCAGTTAGCAGGGATGATTACTTACTGACATATAAAGACAAAATATATGACAGGTAAGTTAACATTATAATTTATTTAAAACTTTAGCATCTTTTTTAAAAATAAAAATCATCCAAGGAAGCTATATGCACAAGTATGACAGAACGTATGCTTTAAACTCATACTGATTAATGTTTAAAATCTGCCCCACTCCATTATTGCATATGAGCACCATTTTCTCTATCAGCAACTCTCCAACATTCCAGGCAGAGGCATTTCCCAGCCCTGCCACCTGACATCCTGTAACAGCTGGCGAAAAGCCACCTTCTGCGCCTATCAGCCATCTTCTGTATGACTTCCACCCTGTGGGCAGATCCCATCTGCTTTCCCACGGAGCTTTTCTAATGGTAGACTCTAATGGTTGAGAAGGTAGACTCAAAACAATGACCTGAACTTCAGACTGCACCTGCCTGATGTTATGAGAATGGGGCGATAAGTTGTGAGTCCATCCCCAAAGCCCCAAGCTGTGTTTATTCTTTATGCGTATCATCTTAGCTGCACCTACTTGATACCCCTTCTACCAAACAATGGGAATATGTCTTGTATCAGCTCAGCCAATTGTTAGCTATACCTGTTTGATTAGCAGCCTTTAAATGATGAGAACCCAGGCAAGAGTTAATATTTACAGTAACATGTATCACTTTGTTGTCAATTAGTCTGTTCCTTGCTAATTGGCACTGATTTCTTGATAAATCAGTTGAAGTAAACAGCCAGCCCTTGTATTTGGCCACTGCCTTGCTCCCGGGCCTTGCTGATGGACGTTAGAGGCTGCGTCGCCCTTGGAGTCTCCTAGAGAAGCCTGTCTAAGTCTTATGCTTATAAACGCTGTACATTTATGCCTGGAGATGCCTCTGTATGTTTGGAGGTGCTCCAGTAAGTTGATCCCCTTTGATTTTAGACAAAGCTCTTTTGGACTAGACTTGCTTCTTCCTAGGATTCCAAAGAACCTCCAGCCCTAGCCAGAGAGCCCTGGGCCAGAATAAAGTCTTCAACTGGAGATCTAAGACTGAGCCTGCAATCTTCTGCATAAGAAGTAGGTATTCTCCCACTGAGCTATAGACCCTTCCCATGTCAAGCTCGTGAGTCTTCACTGCCATTCTACTTGTCAGCAATAAGCAGTTCACTCTAAAAATCAATTTCAATTAGTTACAGTACTACAATATAAGCAAAAGCATAATCCAACAAAAGCTGCTGAGCCGAAGGCTGAAACAACCAGCTAGGTTTGACATTTGTTCATCAAAACGAACCACACAGGAAACTTCAACAGCCTTGAAGAAACGGTGAATAAAAACTGGTATAAACAGGCAAATACAAATTGAACATATACCAGCTCTTTGTCTGCAGCACCACATTTTAGAAATTGTAACAGTTTGTTTTAACTCCAAGGTAAAAATGGGTTCTCTTGTGTCCCTTCAGTGATGAAAAAAATGTGATGCAAGGTCATACACAAATTATCACCTTACACTATCATCTACCTTCATCCAAATCAGTTTCTCATGTTTTTCAACTATGAGGCCATCAAAACAAGGAAATTACTACCAAAATCTATGCACATTTATAATGGAAACAGGTCTTCAAAACATGTTGCTTCACTCATACCAAGAAAGAATTAGAACTACAGAACTAAAACCCTGTTGCAAAAACTTCATGTTGCTTGGGCAAGCCAGTTACTATCAGTATTCTAGATTCAAATTAGTTCCACTCCAGTTATTACATTGACTTGGATTGACTCCAAGAGTCAATCCAAGAGTCATTGACTTGGGCTGACGCAGAAGAGAGCGACAAAAATGATTACGGGGCTGGGGCACCTCCCTTATGAAGAAAGACTGCAGCGTTTGGGGCTCTTCAGTCTGGAAAAAAGGCGCCTGAGGGGGGACATGATTGAGACATATAAAATTATGCACGAAAGGGACAGAGTCAATAGAGGGATGTTCTTTTTCCTCTCTCAAAATACCAGAACCAGGGGGCATCCACTGAGTGTTGGGAGAGTTAAAACAGATAAAAGGAAATACTTTCTTACCCAATGGGTAATTAATCTGTGGAACGCCTTGCCATAGGAGGTGGTGATGGCATCTGGCCTAGATGCCTTTAAAAAGGGACTGGACAGATTTCTGGAGGAAAAGTCCATCGTGGGCTATAGGCCATGATAGGTTGGGCAACCTCCTTACATTAATAGTAGGTTACTTCAGAATGCCAGGTATGAGGGTGTGGCAACAGGATGTGAGCATCTTGTTGTCTACTGAACGCCCTTAGGCACCTGGTGGGCCACTGTGAGATACAGGAAGCTGGACTAGATGGGCCTTTGGCCTGATCCAGTGGGGCTCTTCTTATGACTCAAGGCTATTAACTGTTCTCTGGAAATTGCCAATAATTGATAATACTAATTGCAAAAACCAACTGTTATACAATCAAGATATTTATCAGGTTTTTCCAGAAGAATAGACTTCAACTTAAACGGTTAAGTGAGGAGACTCACTGAAACACAGGCGACTCTGCGGGGTTGTGTTACTCCCACTACTCTCCCTTCGGCTGTCCAACCAGCTTCTGTTAGATACTGCAATGGAAAAAACAAAAACAAACATTGCTAATAGAATGCTTATATCAAGTTAATAGTAGAATTGCATGTATTAGTAATTACAAGTTAATTACTAATTGAATATTTATATCAGACTGGGTGCTGAGGGGAAATGCCATCAGAAAGCAACAAAATGAGAACGAACCTCTCCTATTTGTTTCTGTACTCATGCGAAAAAGGTTGAAATACTTTGGCATTAACAACCTTGGATTTTTGAATTTTCTATTTTTTAAAAATTCACCCACCACAGAAGAAGAAATCACTTAACGGACTTAGGTTGCAATCCTATGCACACTTTCCTGGGAGTAAGCCCCAGTGAACACAATGAACCATCAGGCCCAGGCATGAGGGCAAAAGAAGTGGTCATCTCAGGCAGCAGATTAGTGGAGGGCTCCCAGCTCTGTCCACCTACCTGTCTCCATTCATTCCTCATTCTCCTTCTACTCCCTGGATTGGAAAAGGAAGAGGGGAACAAAGAGGAAAAGGGAGGGGAGAAGAGTGCTGAGCTAGAATGTTGGAGAGCGGGAGGAGCAGAGTCTGGTATCTCATCAGGTACAAAGGGCAGCATTTGGCATGCCACCTTAGGAGTCAGGAGGTCTTGGGCTGTCTCTGGCAGTGAGACTTACTTCTAAGTAAGCATGCATAGGACTGTACTGTTCACTTATCTCCAATTACCTTAGAATGACCTTAACTTGGGTCTAGTCATAATTTCTCAAACCGATCTAGTTCAGATGATCATTATGAAAATGAAATGGCTACATTAAACTATTTGGAGAAAAAATGAAATAAGCATGCCATAAATAAAGAAAAACAAAACATTTTCTGTTAGAGTGAAGAGCTATGAAAGATAATTTTCAGAATTCAATGCTGGGGAATCTAACAACCATACACTCATTATAAAAATTTGCAAACAGCAGTAATTAGAACTAAAACTAATGGGATGTTGAGGGGAACCATAATTTTAAGTATGCATTTCTGCCACCTATGAAACTTCAATTCTAATACAACTGTTGCCCTCGTTCATGGTGCAAAATCCAATCAACATTATAAACTTCAAGGGGCATTGATTTCATTGGGAAAGAGGTAAGTATGTTATTAAGGGCCCAATCCTATCCAACTTTCCAGCACTGATGCAGCTGCAATCAGGTAAAGCAACAAACATTCCCATACATTGATGAGGTCTCCGTGACTGTTCCCTCACTGCAAGATGCAGCACACATCCCATACTACATGAGGACTGGAAAATTGGATAGGATCTGACCTGAACTCTGACTAAAATCAATGAGACTCAAGGGTGGTTAACCTTCCTATGGTTATCTGGGTGATGTTTACTGTCTTTATGAATATAAGTTTTATGTAAGTATTTTAACACTCACTTGCGGAATCTGAGTGCTTTTCCCACATCCTGTTTCTCCAACAATCACCAGTGTCTGGTAATTCTCCACCAAGTAAAGGATATGATTTCTAAGCTGAAAGAAAAAAAAGATACTCAAATACAATGAACAATGGTGTACAAAAACATCTTAATACAAAGGGTTATTACCAAACCAAGTGTTTTGCGAGAGGCAGAAGCCACAAGTTTTCCCACTCTAGCCCCTCGCCCACACTCCCAAAATTCAGCTTGTGGCCCCAGGGGGAACAGAAGGCTCAGTTTGATGGAGAACTGGCAAGGGAAGAAGAAATCAGCAAAAAAAAAAATGGATTAGCGGTCAAAATTGGACCCAATTAAAGGCAATATACAGTCAAAACAATAAGTAAGAATATTTACTTGGATCACACTCTAGTGCCAGGTAAACTTAAACCCACTAAATTCGATGTGCACCTAAACTAATGCTAGCTTGCAGCATACATGATTTGCTGCTCCTTGAAATTATTGCACACAGTACTTCATCATAAATGAAATGCAATCTTAAAATTCATTTTGTCATGATAACAAAATACCTAGTAATACATAGTTCCATGTTGTAAAACAAAGAGGTAAAATGACAAAAGGATGAGAATATATAGAAGGATGATAATGTACATAATCATTCAATTCTTTATACCTTGAATACTGGTAACTTTTGCCTCTGTTGTTCAATAGAAAAGGCAGCATAGGGATTATAAATGACTGAAACGCTAGCGCTTTCAGAAGCACTCTGTCTCTCCTCTGTGATGCTTATACCAGGTCCTTCTGTGCCTATGTAACAAAAAATGATGATGCATTATTAATAGGATGACAAGACTTTGCGTTTCTCTAAAATAAAAATGAGAGAACAGGTCTTATCTGAACAACCACTGTAAATGATGGTGCTTCTTACAACTTCAAAGGCTTATTCTTAAAGCAGAATTACCCATTATAGCAAATTCATATTCAGGGTAAGAGTAAGATGATTTACACTTTGGAAGTGCTTTACAGTTTGATGATTGTTTACTAAGGAGCATGCTTATTTATATCATTTCTGAATCCTGCCTTGCACAAGTACTCCCAATGCTGCTAACAAAGTCTAAGGACATCAACAGCTTACAACAAAATCAGTTACTAACACACATTAAATAAATGTCTTCTACAGTAGTTCATGCACAAAAAGCTTAGAGGGTCTTGAGTACATTTGTAAAAAGAAGGCTTCCTGAATTCCCCAAAGCAAGGAGTTCCACAACCTGGAGACTATTGTGGATAAAGCTTTGTCCTCACATGCATGCCAGTCAAGCTTTGCTCCATAATGGCGTTTCTCCCCTAGATAACAGATGCATACATGTTAATGGATGTTTAGATTCATATAGCAGAAAATGAACCTTAAGGTATTGAGTGCCCAAACCATACAGGGCTTTAAAGGTAATGACCGGCACCCTTAATTGAACCTGATTTGACTCTGAAATAAGTTCAATTTTACTGGAACTTGCTCTCAAGTTACTGCATATGAGATTTCACCTTTAGACTGCAATATGCATAGGAATGCAGACAGACTATAATTCTATGCACACTTGTTTGGAAGACTACTACTGCTTATTTCTGACTATATATACAAAGAATCTAAGACTGACATAATAAACACACTAAGGGCTCAATCCAGAGCCCTCCAGCATGAGCTGTATGAGCATACCACTTGCACTAGTGTCATAAACAAGCCATAAGGCATGTGCAGCATGGGTGGTAATGGTAAGCTCTTATCACACGTGTTGCGGCACTGCCGGCCCCTCACAGCCCAGGGGCAGCAACGCTGACGAGAGGTAAGGTTGCCCTTTGCCGGTGTTGCAGGGATTATGGGCAGGAGATGGGTGGGGGCGAGAGGGTGGCACCCAGCGGTGGCTTCCACCACTGGATCTTATCCCTGGTGGAGGCCTAAGCAGCCCGACATAGAGCTGCTTGAATCACCGCCGTCTTTGCTAGTGGTTAGCCGAGGAGCCCCACTGCAGGCAGCAGGGCTTTCCCTGGGGGAAGGGGACAAATATCCCCTTCTCCCAGGGAGACCCCAGTGACTGCCTAGCTACCCCTGCGCCCACAGTGGCCAGGCAGTTCTGGATTGGGCTGCACATATCTGAAAGCACTACCCCTATGCATGTTAATTCACAAGCCAGTTCACTTACTTCCAGGTAAGTATATATAAGATCACAATATAAGTCCCACTGAATTCTCTGGAGCCTAATTCCAGACAAGCATGCACATTTGTCCCTCCCCATACCACTTCACATGGTCCACGTATTGGAAGCACCACCAGAGGGAATGGGTGATGATGTCATCACCAGTTACTTCCAAATTGGGAGGCCAGATGCAATGGAACAAACAAAGGTAAGAGGCCCAGGGTGTTCAGAAGGGCTTTTTGAGTGTGTGAAAAGCCCAGGCTGGAGCTCTGCCCACAGAACCAAGCCTCCTGCCACAGCTTGTCACGTTGCACAGCTGGCCTCGCTGCCAGGCAACAGAGTCTGGGGGTTTGCATGTTACAACTGGACTGGTGTACAAGTACCACTGATTGAGAAACACTGTTCTAGAGGAAAGGTTTCAGATGGTGGTGCTGGGGGACTACTTTTCCTTCCAGTGGAAATGGTCCACAAGTTTCAATTTGGTTTTCCATGCTTTTTTAAACTACATGAAATAGTTAGGACAGGGGAAGAAGCTCTGATAGTATCTTCAGTATACAGCTGACTAGTCTATTTCTGTTTTTCATCAGACCCGGATGCAGCGGTCACGTAACAGATGTCTGGAATTTGTAATGGACGGAGAAGGAGATGAATGAATTTGAGCTTAATCCAGACACAACAGAGTTTTATGATAGTGGGAGCTCAATGGACTGTTAGTTTAGCAAATTCTTGTTCTCGATAAGATCATAAGGTAAAGGTTTCCCCACGAATAGTCTAGTCATGACCGACTGTAGGGGGCGGTGCTCATCTCCGTTTCAAAGCCTGTAGAGCCGGCATTTTGTCCGAGGACAAGCTTCCATGGTCATGTGGTCCCTATTTATCTACTTGCATTTAGGTGCTTTCGAACTGCTAGATAAGATCATACTCTCTCCCTAAAGGACAGGCTCATAGTTTCTAGGATTCTAAGACTGTATTTGAACATGACTCAGAGCACCATTTAAAAGGTGTTGACTGATTTGTACCCTGCTGGAAAATGGCTATTGTACTGTCATTCATGCCATGGCAACTTTCAAACTAGACTACAGCAATTAAATGCACTCTACAGGAGGCTGCTTTTCAAAAGCCCAAGCCTGTCCAATAACTGGAAGCATAGTTCATCTTGAGTATATGTGATTGTTTTTCCATATTAAAAAAAACTATTAGTGTGTTCTTGTGAAAAAACTATTAGTGTGAAAAAACTATTAGTTTTTTCAATATGCAGAAAACAATCACAACATATTGTCCAATCTGTGCAGCATCAAATAGTCCCAGCAAAGATACCAATGATTGGAGCAAGTACATATGTAACTTACAAAGTACATATGTAACTTATTTGCTAGTCTTTGCAAATCAGTAGCTTTGAGAAGTGAACAGCAATTTTTTCAATCCAAGCAATAGCAGAAAACTAAGCAAAGTTTGTCCAATTGAAAAAATACATATAATTAAAATATTGGTACCACCAAGGGTGCACTCCTAACCTGGAGTTGGGCCTGCACAGGTCCCTTGTACCACTCAGGAGTGTCACAAATGCACCATACAGCACATGTGCACCACTCTTAGAATCAGGGACGCTGGCGTAAGGATGTGTGCCATCCTCCCTGACTCTGAGAATGGTCCAAGCACACTTTACAATGCAGTTGTAACACTCTTGGGTTGTCACTCTTGGGTTGTCACAAGTCCCTTGTGCTGGCCTAACTTCAGGTTGTGCCCCAATTCTATTGGAACCACTAATTCTACTGCACATCTCTAAGACAAGGCTACTGCTTGACTTGGTACAAAAAAACTGACACACAAGCTGGAAAGGAAACAGGAATTCTCAAGATTCCAGTAGACAATTGCCATTTCAAACCATCCCCTTATTCCTCAAATGACTGACAGAGGCACAGAATTGTTAAGCACTCAAATCTACACCCAAGGAAGTAATCATCAAATCAGTAAGCCACAAACTATGTCATGCAATGAAGCAACATGCAGAGATACTATGTAAATCAGTTCTATAATACCTATCATATGAGGGCAACATCTACTTGTAAATCTGACTGTATTATTGTCAGCTGCAACATGAAACTTTGTGGGTGACCTTGGGCCAAATGCTGTATCTCAATCTAATTTCCCTCCTAAGGTTGTCATAAAAGGAGAAAAGGAACCATATACACAACCCTGATAAAGAGAACCTTTTCTCCACCTTGGAGAAAGAGTGGTATAAACATGTGGGGGGGGGGGGAATGGTCTGAAAACCATAATGGAAAACTGATACACACAAATTGTAATTAACAAAAACGTGAAAATGAAACTAGCAAATTTTGCATGGTCAGGTTTCCCAGGAAGCCATACCCCTTAGGTTGTTGGTTTAATAAGGAGTAAGCCCACTACATTCAATGGGAGATTCTCAGAAAAGCGTGCACAAGATTGCAGCTCAGAACTGGTTCAAACAGAAATGCAATTCCTCCATCTTAAATATTTACAAAATAGGTCAAATAAGTACCAGTAACTGCATGCAATCATGTGCAAAAACACACACATTGATGGGAAATGCTGCCATGAACACTATTCCTAACGGTCAGGCAAGTTAGCTTGAGACCTGGAACGGAGCAATGATTTAATCTAAATAAAATATTAATAGTCCTATAAAAAAATTCAATCCCACAGAAGGATACTGCGCTAATCATCCCTCATGCTAGGTCAGTCATCTCAAGAGCATCATGAAAATATCAGAGGCAGTATTCCAATTGCTTAGTGCTGCAAAAACATTCAGCTGGCTAGCTCTCATCGGGTACACACTGTTTCACACAAGTGGAAAGAGGATTTAATTTCACCGCTTAAGATAATTCTGACCTTGTTGCTCTTTCCATCTCATACACAAGCTTGCCAAATACAACTTGCAGATGCACATTGTTTGAAAATTACAACTCTCTACAGTATTACAGAACCCTTGCCTCACAGAGTGCCACTGAGGTCTCCTATGTAGCATTATGCAATTGCTAGAGCCAGGAGCTGTTGTTAGTCAGAGACAGGCAAATTAAAATCAATTGTATTTATATTTTGCTTTTCAACACAAGTTCACTAAGTGGTTTATAGGCTATTAATAATAAAGTTAAATGACTTCCTGTCCCAAAAGGGCTCACTATTTAAAATAAAATGTGACATTTTATTCCACTACTAGACGAACAGTTATAAGTGCAGTCCTAACACTTAAACCAAATAGAGTGCCAGTAATTTCAATATGACTTCTTGACAACGGGGCTTACTGGCCTAAAGGCACAACAGAAAGATAAGAAATAAAAACATAGAAGTGATTTAGATTGCAGTCTATGTGTATTTACTTAGAAGGAAATTCCACTAAGGGCGCAAGCCTAACCTGGAGTTAGGCTAGCACCAGTCACTTGTGCTGGCCCAGGCATGTTGCAAATGCGCTGTAAAGCGTGTCTGCACCACTGTTGGAGTCAGGGAGGCCAGCACACATCCCAAGGAGGCTGGTGCATGGACATGTGCCAGCCTCCCTGACTCCGGGAGTGGTCCAAACACACTTTACAGTGTGTTTGCAACACTCCTGGGCCAGCACAAGGGACTTGTGCCAGCCTAACCCCAGGTTAGGATTGTGCCCTAAATTGAATGGGGCCAACCCCCATTAACCCTAGTAAATATTCTTAAGGATGCTATCTTACTCCCTAGAAGTATGCTCAGGACTGCACCAAACAATGAAGTTCTGTCACATTAAGCAACCCTTAAGAACTGACACCACTAGAATGCTGGGAGGGGGTACAAGTCAGTGGCAAAGCTTTGTCTTTTAGTTAGGGAGTCTGGGTTCAATCTTCTGGGTAGGGTGGGGAAGCGACCACAGCTAAGACCTGAACTGATGCCAATCAGTCAGTGCAGACAATGTTGATGCAGATAGGAGCTTCATATGTCTACTGCTGTACCTAATGAGGTGCAGAAGGTAACAATTGCACTGGGCAACAAGCTGAGCTTAACACTAGTGGCAAACATTGTGAAGACCTTGTTAAGTATGAATACCATCATTTTATATATCATTGGAAAGTAGTGTAATGCCGATTGCAAACCACATAGGGATAGCTGCATCAAAAGCTATAGCCAATTAACCAGAAAACCTTTTATTTATTTACTTTTATTTATTTACTTCAAATTTAATTTAAATTTGATTTTGTCATGGAGGGGTGGGGAGGCTACAGCATTTTCTTTGCACCGGGTTGCAGATGCCTTAGCTACGCCACTGCCTATGCTCTTAAGGCTCTAGCGACAGACTCCTCATGGCGATAAACACCATCAAAGAGAGACCAGGCTCAGTTAGCCCCAGAGCTCACGAAAACCTGCTTACAACTCAGACCAGAGCCATGTGCAGGCAGGGGCGGCATAGACGAAGGAGCGAAGAGAGCGCCTTTTCCTCAGTACTGCAAGCGGGGGAAAATGTTTGCGACTTGTACCCAGGCATTCCCCAGCTTCAGCGTTTGAGCAGGTTCGTTTTTAAGACACCCTTCAGCGGGGAGGCGTGCCTCGAGCATCCCTTGTGGTCCCGGAGAGGGGGAACGGGCGTTCTCCTCTCCGTCCTCCACAGGGAAACACCGGCAGGGAGAGCTTACCCCGCCCCTGGTCATTCAGCAGCGCGAAAAACGCGCTTCAGTTCCATAACATGACGAAGAGGGGGAAACGAAAACCAGACACAGCCACGCCGTTTCTCTGGGGTCATCTTCCCCCACCTGTCCTGGGGGGTTCAGTCCTTACCCGGTTTCCAGAACTTCAGCGGACCGACGGGCGCCGCCATCTTGGGGTGAAAGGTCGGAAAGCAGCAAGGAAAGCAGAGAAAAGGCCCCCTCCGCTGCTCTGCCTCAACTAATCACATGACAGAGAGGGAGAGCGTGATTGGTCTGTGGTTGCCATGGTTCCCTTCACTCGGGCTTACGTCGCAGCTCCCTTCTCTCTCCCGTCCAGGGCCAAGTGACAGCAAATGGAGTAGCGTGGTTTCCTAGCGCGGTGTTTCTTATAGTGTACAGAAAACACACACACACACACACACACACACACACACACACAGAGAGAGAGAGAGTAGCGCCGAGTTGGTGGTGGCATGGGGGCCAGCTGCCCTCCCAATAATTCGCGGGTGTGGCTGTGGCACACCAATATCTGGGTCCCTTGCAAATGCAGCCCCTTCCTAGAGCCGTGCCGCGATCGCGCCACGGCCGGGGTCTCGGAAAAGGGGCTGCCTTGCAAAGCAGCCGAGGCCGGTTTGCGGAAGCGAATGCCGGGAGCAGCCGCTTCCGCGGACAGGGCGGGCGACCGATTGCTCGCCGGCCCCTTCCGCGGATGCGGGTGCCTCGAGCAGCCGTGTCCAAGGCAGGGGAGGGCGACCGCTTGCTCACCCGCCCCATCCACGGAAGCGGGTGCGGCGAGCAGCCACTTCCGAGACCAGGATGGGCGAGCCAGTGGCCTGGGTCTCAGCTTCCAGAGCCATGCTGTGCTGCGATCACACCACAACCGGGGTCTCGGAGAAGAAGCAGCCGAAGCTGGTGCGATGACAAGAGGCGTGGTCAAGCGAGAGCCACCTGTCATCGCCTGACCACACCCCCTGTCATCTACAGCCATCCGCGGCAATGACAAGGGCTGTGGCCATCCATTTTTAGTGCAGATTTATGCATCCAAACAAAACTGTAGATAAAGACTGATTAATTATCACTGAAGAGGCTTCATATGTCCAGGATAAACAGATACAGTTGATCAGTTTACTTGTTTTTTTAAAATTATTTTTAGTATTTCAAACCATGAATAAAACCATCACTTTTATTAACTAGTGAAATGCCTGTAAAAAGGTAAAGGTTTCCCCATGACTGAATGGTCTAGTTGTGACCAACTCTAGGGGGCGATGTTCATCTCCGTTTCTAAGCCGCAGAGCTGGCAATTGTCCTAGGACAAGTTTCTATGATCATGTGGCTAGTGTGATTATACACTGAGGCGCACGGAACGCTGTTACCTTCCCACCCACTTATCTACTTGCATTTTTACGTGCTTTTGAACTGTGAGGTTGGCAGGATCTGGGACAAGCAACGGAAGCTCACTCCATCGCACGGTCTTGAACTGCCGACCTTCTGGTCAGCAAGATCAACAGCAGCAGTTTAACCCGCAGTGCTACCACGGCCCTATGTGAAATGCATGTAGTGTCCCACAATTTCCAATACAGTCATTCACTTATATGGAAAAAAGTAATAAGGTACCCTTAGAGACACTAGCCCAGTGGTTCCCAACCGTTTTTTTGCACAGGGTCCGCCTTTTAAGAATGACATCCTGTCAGGACCCCCTAAGACCTAGGGCTGGAAGTGATGTCATTAAGCAGGAAGTGAAGTCATTGTTTTTAATAAATCAAGATGGTAAAGTCAAATTTTAGATAGTCTACATTTACGTTAATCTTCCCCGTGTGCTGAGTCTTACCTAGGCATGCATGTTGAAGGCATGACATGCCCACTTGGAAAGAGACCCCGGAGAGACTTCATCACACACCAGCACACAGAAATGCGCCATCCTCTCTGACTCCCAGAGTGGTCCAAACATGCTTTACAGTGGCCCTTGTGTCAACCAAACTTTGCTGGCCTAACTGTGCCAGCCTAACTCTAGGTTAGGATTGCTCCCTCAATCTTGCTAAGGACTCATCTTGGTCATCTTGGTGTTTCAGGTTAGGACTTCACCCTAAATTACATCGCAGCCACAAGCATTAGGGAAGTGGCAATTTGATGTAGAAGCCTCTTCCCTGGCACAATGAAGCTTCCAAGATGGTGGAGCCCAGCTTTTTAAGATGGCTGTCTTCATGACCACCTGAAAATCGGTTCAGGACTCTGTCTGGGAACCACTGCACTAGCCTGATCTTGCCTCAGCGTCTGGAGTCAGGCTATATCCTCTTCTGGTGCATTTCCTCTGTCTTATACAATAGACAGCCAAACTTGACGATCTGTTTAACAAATGATCACCTGGCCTCCCTCCCCCTAAATCTATAGTTGCAGGAAGGGACCTCACTGAAGTGGGATCACCAAACAGCAAGAAGGGGGCTTTAACCCTTTGACCAGCATGAATTTCCCCAATGAAAATTCACCGCTAAGCAGGACAAATATTGCTTTGGTTGATCAGCTGCTTTGATCTGAAATATGAAACAGTAAATTCTCAGTTCAATTGAGGGCAAAAGCACTTCTGGCATGGGTAATGCCAAGGGTTGGGATTTTATCATATACCAGCAGTGATGTCATGCAGGGGGAACGCAGGGGAACTCAGTTCCACTAGTTAAAATTAGGGTTGACTCCACCCACTTCACTCTCCTTCCTCCCCCCTCCCAATTCCTCTGCAAAGAGCTTTTCTTCTTGGTTGACTGGCACTCAGAGGGTTAAAGGCAGTGATGTCATTCAGGGGGAACGGACCAGAACGGATCCTAACGGGCTCCGTGGCTGGTTCCGGGTTCCCGACAACTGCCAATCAAAAGTGAGTTCTTGTTCCTAAATCATTTGAATGACACCACTGTATACCAGCAGTTGCAGAAACCAGGAGTTTCTGTTACAGTTGTGAATTGTTCCTATTGCAAAAAGATACAGACAAAACCTAGGCTACGATATGTGTGCAAGGTTATAAATACTGCCCTATAAGCAGAAATTGGGTGAATCATGCCCAAATGTTCATCTGGGTATGACACTACTAGGGGTGGTTTTTTGTTGTTGGAAATCGCTTTTTGGTGGTTAAAATATCTGAATAAAAACACAAAACACAGTATTTTGGTGTTTAAGATACTTTCCAGAAATAAAAATAGACTACTTTTTCAATTAGAAATAATACTGTGGTTGCATTTACTGACACTATATCACCTACATCATCTACCTAGTATACTTTTAAAGCATTTAAAATTAATAAGAAAGAGAACTTGGAATGAGAATGTAGAATAAAAGCACATAACATTGCAATTTGCTATTTTAATCAAGAAATTTTAGAAAAAAATATCACCAAAATAACCATACCACTAGAAAGTCTTACTACAGGCAGTGGCAGCACAGGCCACCCATAGCCGGGTGGGATAGCTGATCTCTCAGTTATCAGCCTGTCAATGTTTGCCCCACGTAACTGCAAGTGCTTTCGTTCTACACAGAATCAATATCTGTGTAATATCTGTGTTCGGATGAAATAGCTGAGCTTCAAGTCTCCTCCAGCACAAACCAAGGCTGGCCCAAAACACATCATGCCAAATACTGCCCCCCCCCCCTTACCCAGCGATGTGCCAATCTCTGTTTCTCCCATTCTCCAAAGTTCCAGGTCAGCACCCTCCTCCCCTCCACATTTCCTCTTCCTATTCCTCTCCAGGGAATGAAAAGAGCAACAGTAGTGGAAACAAATAGGCAAACAGAGATTGGCACTCCCATCAATCTGCTGCCTAAGGCAACTGCTTAAGTTGGCCTCATGGATGGGCCGGCCCTTCCACTATCTTTTTCACAATGCCAACGCTAAAATACTTTCACAATGATGTCAGCCTTCACCATCGTATGCTCTTTTGTGTTCTTATGAATACCGAATTATTTCTCTTTGTTAACAGTGTAGGCACTTTTATGACAATGTTAGATTCATACTGTGTGTCCCTGGAAACTCGTAAAAATGTCTGCTTGTCCTTCACATTTCCAGCAAATGCTCTCAGGTAGAGAAAATCCATTCTGAAGGTATTTCTCCTGCACAGCTCATTGGATGGCTTGACTTTCCTGAAAAACTGCCCAAACTGAGTATTTTTGTGTGCCAGTGACATCTTTGTGTTGGCCAGCTTTGATTGTGCATAGAGGATCCGGAATCGTCGCTCGAAGTGCTCCACCGCAGGACCAGACAGAATTAAAATGTTGCTGCTGCTTAACTGGCCGTCAGTCCAAGTAAAACTATGAAAAACAAGAGAACAGCTCATCTGAAACCTGTAATCGTTTGCATGTATTTTAGCATCTATCCTTTCCCAATGGATCTGGGCAGGGCTGTATTATCCATTAGGCTGAAGCCTAGGGGTCCTGAAGGGACTAGGGCCCATCAATTTGGCATTGTTTTCTGTGCCCTAACCCAACCCAATGTGGAGAACAAGACACAAGCCGGGCCCTGTCACTCATGGCAGATGGCTGCAAACAGTCTGCCCCACCAATGTACTTAGAAAACGGGAAAAAGACTTACCTGTAGGAACCTGTTGCCACCCTTAAGGCATCAACTAACATGAATTTTTCACGGGCTTTCCCAACCAGTTTAGCTCCTGATCTTGTATAGAAGGTTTTCCCAGTAATATTCCGGACCCTAAGGAACTGTCACAAAATAGAAAACATACTAGTTTTATAAAATCCATCTCACCACGAAGCAGTAAAGGTTTATTGGATGAAAGGTAACTCAAATCTTCTTTGCATTTAATAACATAATGACATCCTACATTATGTAGGATAACTCTAACACATAGAATCCAATGGTACTTTAGAGAGGTGCATCCCACGCCCCATTCAGATGTAACAATACACACCCAATCACTCGTTTTTATACACCAAATCACACCAAATCATTTTTATACATATTCCACCTAATAATTATTTTGACACTGGATTCCTGGTTTATGGTGTCAAGCATCCATACACACTGGGTCCTTGAGTTATGGATATCCAACCTATGGACAGCTGCATTAGTGCTTTTGTGCAGATGCAGTCCAGCCATTCTGGTGTTTTCATGCAGGTGCTATAGCAAGAGCCACTTGCTCTAAGTTCCAGGCAACCGTTCAGAATGGAACTAGGATATAACTTGGGGACTTAGCATATATAACAGTATAAGTATTGTTCTCTTGAAGGTTTAGGTTTAAACTACACATTATAAGAAGTATATGTTTGTCTCTGGGCTTATTTATTTATTCGAAGAATTTATACCCTGCCTTTCCCATTTCCTGTTCTCCTATTAAAGAGTCTGTCCATGAAGCAGAAAAATAAAATGGCCTTCAAATTAAGCACTGTGGTCCAGACATTGTGGTCTAGATTAAGCACATACTTTCCGCATGATAGTGTGGAGGCAAATGCCCAAGGCGGCTTACAGAGAACAAAAAAAGTACAATGTAACCACAGTAAGTAAAGCACTTAATTAAAAAAAATTAACATGAACACAGAGAATGTACAAGAATGAAGCTAGACCCAATTCTCCTCATCAAGCCCTTTGGAGTGTGGGAATCAATTGTCCAGGGGAGTAAACAAACTATGACAGTATTCCAGAGGCAAAGAGGGCAGACAGCCAACCATCATCCAAAGTCCAGATGAAACAGGTATGATTTGAGCCCACTCAGAGAGGTCATGAGGGAATGTGTAGTTCTTGTGTGTGTGTGTGTGTGTGTGTGTGTGTGTGTGTGTGCGTGCGTGCGTGCGTGCGTGCGTGCGTGCGTGTACAGAGAAGGCTTGTCCCCGAGCCGCCATCCCTTTAATTTGGGACAGAGAGGACACTAATTTTTACATCCTTAATAATGGCAAGGAGGGGAGAAGGAAACCCAGAGTTAAGATCATATTGGGGGCAAAGAGTTAAAGCTCCCCTCCCTTATGCCGCAGTTCAGATCTGGATCTCCTCCTCCTCCCCCACACTATCACGCAGGTTAAGTATGTGCTTAATCTAACATTTGTCTGGACCACTGCTTAATTTGAAGGACATTTTATTTTTCTGTTTCATGGAATGACTCTTTAATAGAAGAAAGGTTTTCTAGTCTCTGATCATGGACTTTGTAGAACAAACCTTTTCCTGTTGCAGGTCAACTCCCAGATCTCTGGTCATTTTCAGAAAATAGGGAAAGAGAACTTGATCCAAGAGGATGTATACTTTAACTTCCCGCTTCTGACAGGCTTCCAGAAGATCACTGAAAATATCTATGTCTGTGAAAAAATCCATAACTAGAGCAATGACCTGCAACAAACCACAGGTGGAAAGTTAGTTTGTTGCACATGTAGGTTTTCAAAATGATGGGGGGGAACCTGGGCCACTGCTGTTGCCAATGGCAGCTGAGCAGATTTTAAGCCCCTTAAAGACAAAATAAGGTGTCAGATGGTTGCCACCTCTGTTTTCCCTCAATATGAAATTTATAGTGAATTGGGGTGAAGAAATTCTCAGGTCCAATAGTGAATGCACAATTTCTTCCAGCAGGAGTGCAGAAATTTTAACAGCTTGATAGCAGCACAGACAGAAGTTCAAACAAATACATCTTTTGAATAAACTGAAATGTAATTGCTGCACCTGTTGAATTTCTATCTGCCGCGCTGCTATTTAAAGACGTCAAAGGGGGGCAACGTTAGACATGCAGCCCAATCCATGCGCAGAAAGTTGTTCTACTAAGTGCAGTGGAGCTAACTTCCAGGTGAGCGTGCAAGGAACAGCAACCTTAAACATTTTCTACCAATGATGCGTTAGAGCAACATTGGTAGAAATGCAATCTCCAGCGCATCGTTAAGCTGCAGCCTGCAGGAAGACAATCCAACCCCGGAAGCGAAAGAATCCGCTAGGAACAGAGCGCGCTTGGGCTCTGCTTTTCTCACCTGCTTAGCCGATCGGATCAGCCTGCGCACGGCTTCCTTGCAGGGGTAAACGGCGTCACCAAAGCTGGGCTGGAAATGCATCTCCACCTGGCTTGGTCCCCAGAAAGAACCGCTAGAGAAGGCCGGCCAACCCAGTTCCAGAACCGGCGGCTTCGCTTCATACTGCTCGGGGAAGTAAGTGAGCGAGGAACTAGTGAGAGAACTGCTACGCGTCTGATCCCCGGCAGCGGAGCTCTCGTTTGCCCGGGGAGGCGGCACAACAGCTTGCAGGATGGTCTGGATCTCGGGCTCGGAGAGGAACGAGCGCGCCTTCTCGCGGCGGAGGAACGCTCGCAAAGCGGGCCGGCCGCCGGCGATGAGTTCCTCCAGCGCCAGGCGCTGCACCTCGCGGTAGGCTTGGGAGGAGCTGACCTCCCTGGCGCGCCGGTACCCCCCAAGAAGTGCATCGCTCAGGCACTGGGAGGGGTTCGCCATGGGCCACCCGTTGCCCTGCCAGAAACACGGTCCGTGGGGAGTAACAAAGAAGACGAGGACCCATTGCACGTCTTATATGGCGGGCGGGCGCACTCCTCCACCCTGCGCCTCCAAGTTTCCCACGGGGGAGCGACTCAGGCTGCGCGAAAGGGCGAAGCCCGCGAGCGCGTTCGAGGACACCGAGTTCAAATAAGTCATTTCCCAACCCCGGCCCCAATCCTTGCAGTCGAAGCCGGCGAAGTCCTGAAAGAGGCCCGGGGGGGCAACCTCGTGCAGCGTAACTGGGCTTCGAGCCGCAAGCTCAGCTGCTTCTCCCGGTGACACACGCGGGTGGAGAGGCGCTGAGTCAGGTAAGGCTGCTGTGAAACGGGACGGGGATGGGAGAAGTACAATCGCTCCCTTGGCGAGCCGTTCTCCTCGCAGCAGCAGGCTGCAGCGTGGGCAAGGGACAGGGTCGCTGGGTGAGAAGCAGCTTCGGCCTCGGCGTGGCCTGGGAGTCGCACGTGATGTTTGCAAGCAACAGGATTAGGCCACCAGGGCACGCTGGGCCTGCTGACGGCCGAGGAGGGAGTACGCTTGTTTCTGGAAAGAGCTTCTTCAGATAGGACATCCTCCCCCTTTCAGAAGCTGCTATTACCCCCCCCACACACACACACACACACAAGAAATCCTACTGGCCTTTTTCCCATCTTATGGCCTATTTTGGCCATAAGTCATGCTTCCCGTGTCAATCAGACACTGTGGCATGTAGAAAGCACCACCTCTTGCATCACAACCCTAGGAGAAGCTGTCTGGGAGCAGCCACACTAGCTTCAGGGCAGAGGCGTAACTAGGGTATGGCAGCATGGGGCACGAGCCCTGGGGCTCCATTAGGTGGGGGGGGCGCCGTTAGCATGGCGCCCCGCCCGCAAATTTGCGATCCCCGTGCCCTGAGCCGGGAAGCGCACCGGCGTCTCCCCTCCCAGTCTGCCGCTTGAGTACTTAAAGTGCCCGAGCAGCAGCCCCGGGGAAGGAAGCCACCCCCGGCTCTGCAAGCTGCGGGGGTGCCTTAAAGTTGCCGGTTTTTCCTGGCTGCCACGGCGCTGGCACTTCAAGGTCACTGCAAGGCACCGTGTCGCCCTCAATTATGTGGTTGGCGCCGCCTCCTCTCCTCACGGCCTCCTCCTCCTGTCTCCCCCCTCCTCTGAGGTGCGAGTGGACCACTCGGAGTGGTAGAGGCCTTTGCTCAGGGAGCTGCCGCTGCTGCCTCCTCAGTGCCTCACTCGCCACCCAGCTGCCGCTTTTGCCCTGACGCCTCGCCTCCCTCCCCTTCCCCTGGGCCGCCTGGTATATGAGTTATTTATTTATAACCGTGAGCCCGCCATGTCCACGACGGCCCGGAGGCGCCTCATGCAGGATTTCAAGAGGTAAGGCGGGACGGGACAGCCGGCAGAGCTGGCTGCATTTCCCTGGCTGGGTCTGGGGTTTTTTTGTGTGTGTGTTTATGTCTCTCTCTGTGTGTGTTGGCTCTGCTGACACATGGCAGCAGAAGCCACACCCCGCAACATCATGACGTCACGACATCGCAATTTCATTGCATGCCACGGGCGCAATTTTGTCTAGATACGCCCCTGCTTCAGGGAGACCCATGATGGGGGCTGCAGCTCTCCCCAAAGCTGCAGAGCCCCCCCCCCATTATGTTATAAAGTTCCTGGGTGCCTGCGGTGCTGTTAGGACACTCTCCCCAACCCCGCAGCAACTTAAAACGGCCCCAACATCCAAGTAGGACTTTGGGAATCGCTGCTCTAGCTTCCTCTTAATTTTAGATCACTTTTTCGAAACTATTAACATAGTGAAATATATAATATGCCAGAGAACAATTCTAACCTTTTGCAGCTTACCTCTCAAAGAAGCTAGAAGTACTGGAGATGTTCCACAAAAGTTTTTTAATGAACCAAAAAAACAAATAGCTCCCATTGAAACTGTGTAAATACAGATTGTTTAAGAGCCATCATTTCATGTTATTTTTCATGAAGTGAAACCCATATGGAAAAAGATCACAGTGAACATTTGGAGTTGCCTGCGTAAGTTCTTTTGTAGTACTGAATTATCCGTATATAGGCTAGCTAGCGAATGGAGTGTTGACCTTGGATCTGCACTGCTGAAGTTCTCGAGTCTCATATACACCTTCCCATCCGTGAAATGAGAACCTGATTGACCCACTTCAAAGGAGTGACGAGAGTGAATGAAGCAACAGCAATTTTACCTATGAGGCAATTATATGGAGAGGCCCAAGCCAAGATCCTTGCTGGAACTACAAACAAGGACCTGTGACAGGCTATACTGCCAACAAGATCTACCTGAAACAAAAATGCTGCATCCCAGAGAGGCCCTTTTTCTCTGCTCGAAAGATTACCAGCCTCTGTCTCATCCCAGGCAAGCCAAGGCTGTTGTACATTTGGAAGGCTGCTTCAGCATGCATAGCCCCAGGCTGAAGGAGAGAGAGTTGCCTTTGAAACCCCACACTTGAGAGTTACATGTGCAGAGCCCTTTCTTACAAGAACTCAAACTAAGATCTCTTGGTTGCATGGACCTGAATCAAAGCCCTTTTCACAACTTAAAAACCAGTCCAGAATTACCTGGCCATTGCAGTACAGCGGTAGCCAGAAGGCTGCTGCTGCAGCCAGCGGCAATGAGGCAGCCACTGGAGTTTCCCCAGGAACCCTTCCCCTGGAGAAAGCCACTTCACCCACAAGGGGGCTCCTTGGCTCACCACCAGGTGAATTGAGCAGCCCTGTGTCAGGCTGCCTGAGACATCACCAGCACTGAGGGAGCGCTGCCCCCAGCTTGAATGGTAACGTGTCCCACACATGCTTCACGACATGTTCACAAAACTTTTAGCTGGCAGTACACCCGTACCGCCAGCGATAGGCTCCTTAAGTATCCTCTTGGATCAGGCTAAAGGGCTGCCTAGTCGGTTCATTCTGTTTCCCACAGAAACCCATCAGCTCTTTCCCACCACCGTTCCCCTGCAACTAGTACTATTCAGAGGCATAGTACTGCTGAACCTGCCAAAGCAGCTGAGCAATTGCCAATGATAGACTTGTCCTCCATGAATGTGTCCAGTTCATTTTTAAAGCCATCTGAGATAGTCACATCCTATTGTGTGGCAGCAAATCCCAGATAATTATACGCTGTGTGAAGTAGGGCTGTGTTTTCCTTTGTCCATCATGAATTCTCTGCCAATCACTTTCAGTGGATGACCTCTGCTTCTAGTCTTATGAGACAGACAACGGGAAGTGGCTCAACACAATCAGTCTTGCAGTGGAGCACTTTGCCTTTATTGTATAAAGGTGGTGGGGGGTCTCAAGGGCCAGGCTGGGGCGGGACCACAAGCCTGGCCATGGAGGAAGTTGCTGGCTGGTTCAGAGGCAGACCGAACATGCACCTGCCTGTGCTCACCTCAGCCAAGAGGTGCAATATTGTCTCTGGCATCTTATCTGTGCAGATGCTCACAGTGGATCACTCCCAGTGACCAGGCATCCTCCCTTTTTCCAGGACATCATTTCAACCTTCTGTCCTGGGTAAACTTCAATTTTTTTTAAAAAAAGATTTTTTTAAAATGAAGTTTAAAGAAAAGAATAAGAGGTGGGCTGAAAGCCACAACTTTTAATTTGAGCAGTTAACATATTGCAAAGGTTTGTAAGCAATTTAAATGTACATATTACTCCACGCTTGCTTTATACATTCTGAATTTGGTTTTTATTGTTTAGTTTGTTTTGTAGTTGTGAGTTTATTTTTGTTTAAATTTAAAATTTAAAAAGGAAGAAAGAAGGCTGGGGTTGGGAGAAGTGACAATCAGGTTTTATGGGATCCCAGCCCTAAGGAATTGGTCTCTCTTGAAACAGGCATTTTGGATGTGAAGTTCAACAGAATTTCAAATGCGCCTTTTTTTTTTAGCAAAGGGGCTCTTCAGGACCAATTTTTTAAATGTTAGCTGCTACCACATAAAGTAAAACCCCTCTGGGTCTCCTCAGGGAAAGAAAGGCAGGATGAAAATCAGTAAACAAACCAAGGATCAGAACCCTGACACTTTTACTTTGCTTTGTAATGTTTTATTTTCAAAAATTAAAACAAAATCAATACAATATACACAGCTCTGATTACAGATACAAGAGACAGCCAAGTAATTCATCCTGCCTTAATATGAATGATACAGTCGCAGTGTTGGAAGGGCTATGGAGCACCAAAAGCAATGCTTTTTCTTCTGCACCACTTAAGAACATAAGAAGAGCCCTGCTGGATCAGGCCAAATGCCCATCTAGTCCAGCTTCCTGTATCTCACAGCGGCCCACCAGGTGCCCCAGGGAGGGCACAAGACGCTTGCATCTTGTTGCCACTCCCTTGCACCTGATACTCTGAAGTAGCCTACTACTAATATACAGTCCCTTAATAATACAGTTATTATTACACTTAGTAGTACGCTTAGTACAGTCCCCATGGTGCAAGGTCATGCCTTTCATTAACAACACAACCTCAGGATGCTCGTGTACTGGTTCAAAATAAATGGAAGGCACTTGTGGGAGTAAGAAAAACAACACATATATGCAACTTTGTATTTCTGTACATTGACCAGTTAGTCAGACAAAAAGCACCAGAAGACAACATACATAAGGAACCACAGCCACAGAATTAACAAGACCAAGTACAATGAACCTGCAGCTTAGAACTGATGGGTATGAACCAAAGTCACATGGAGACTATTTTACATTACTCATTACAGTAGCTGCCTTCACACTATAAATCCATGTGTGCTTACTGGAGAGCTAAGAAAATGATTTTTCTCCATGCCACAATAAAAGATTTGCAGTGGCACAGAAAAACGTGGGGATCGTTCAGAAGGCAACGTAAGTGGCATTGATACAACAGCTAACTATGTAGGCTCACTACATTTCTCAGAAGCAGTCACCTGTGTTATACAGTGCAAAATCTCTGAGGTTGATTAGGCTGGTGCTAATCTGCTGCCTGGGTTTCAGGTTGCACCTAATTGGACGGCAGCCGATGTAGTTCTCTGTCACGTTCCCTCGCCTAAGCATGGAAACCATGCGGTTAAGCTTGGACCGAATGACAGAGTAGTGGAATTCCCTCTCCTTGTGTAGACTGCGGAAATAGTCTGCCCGCTGGTTGACAGTGTAGTCCATGGACCTAAGGGATGTCAAGGAGCCCGTGGAGCTTGCCCGGGAGCACTGAGAGGACAAAGAAGAAAGTGACCGTGCACTGGAAGACGTAGAGGTGGACTTCCTCGAAACAGGGGATACTTCTTTGGAGGGTATCTTCTGCTCTGGAACCACCACTTTTGCAGGCTCACTGTTGCACGTCTGTGTCATGGCAGACCTGAACAGGACAGCTGTCTGAGTGCCTGCCATTCTGGATCTAGTAGTGGTTTGTGTGGCAGCCGTTGCTGTTGAAATGCTGGTTTGTGTGGCGCAGTTAAATAAACGCACTGTGGGCTTCTCGTCCAATGGCTCAGTCTGAGTGGACTGACTAAGTGTCTCCTTGGGCTTCGATAGGGCCTCGTGACCGCTGGACCACTCTTCACCACTAAGGTGAGGGCGTTTTGCACTCACTCGGCCTCCTAGGACTTCTTTAGCCAATTCTATTTCTCTTTCAAGTTTCTTTGGGGTGCTGGAAAGCCTTGCAAACTCAGCTCTCAGAAGGTTCCCCACAGTGAAGTCTTTACAAGGTGTCAACTTCTTTGCCAAGTGCTCGAGTGAACTGCTGTTCTTGCAGTTGGATGGCTGCTTTGTTTTAATAGGCTTGGACTGTGCGTACAGGATTCGGAACTCCAGGTCAAAGTGCTCCACTACTTGGCCGGAAAGCAGAAGCAAGTTACTGCTGTTGAGCTTCCCATCACTCCAAGTGAAGCTGCAAACAGAAGGAGAAAATAGACAGTTACGCAAGGCACCCCAAACTCAAAACACCTGACATGACCAATTGACTCTTTAAAATGAATGTTCATTCATTGCGACACTCTCCAAGGCTGGTAGTCATCATTCCCATTGCTCAGATAGCAAGATAAAGCTGAGACAGTGACTCACTAGAACTACCCAATGAGTGCCTGGAGATTTGAACTGATTCCCTGAATCCCCACCCATAATCCTGTTCACAGGAGTGCATGAAATTACTAGACTGAGAAACCAGTAAAATGGCTGCCACCACTAGGAGACTGCGGGCTAAATCCTAACTTGGAGTTAGGCCAGCACAAGAGACAACGTAAAGTTCGTTTGGACCACTCTCGTAGTCAGGGAGGACGGTGTACATCTGTGTGCTGGACTCCCTGACTCCAAGAGTGGTCCAAATACACTTTACATGCCTGTCAAAACCTTGCTGGCCTAACTGCCGGCCTAACTCCAGGTTAGGAGGATTGCTGGTATGAAAACCTTGGCGGCATCAAGGTGTATGAAAACCTTTTCTTTGACAAAGTAGTTACATCTTCAGCTAGTTTGAGGCTTCAGGTACATGGACAATGCTCACCTACCAACACATAATTTGCCTGTAAAAATTATAGCTGAATGCAAGAGTTTCCCCAACAACAAATCCAAGTCATATTTTCCATGTAAAAGGATCTATTTGTACCAAGCAACTCAACTTTCCATCTCTGTGTACTATAAATTCTTCAGAGGAAATGATAATTGGTTTACAACCTTAGCAACCATTTCCAGTTGGCCACTGCTTAACAATTCAAGTGAGCTCCTAAATGGCTGCTGTCAACTGCACTAAGGAGCAAAAGAGAAAAATGAACTAAAGGCAGATTCAAAGTGCCACATGGCACCATTTGAGCTGAAGAAGGGATAAGCACAGATATACAAATAAAACATAACTTCAAATGGATTTAAAGCCACCATTGGGCAGGATTTTCTTTGGACAAAGCACTGCTTTATCTCCATACCTCTATATGCCTTGCTTACACTGGCAATCCAATGGCAATTCATCCAGCTTAGTACTGGCAAGATCGAGGGAGTGGTACTCCCACTCCTTACCTTTGTGGCTGAGACTAGGAGCAAACCAGAATCCATTCCAGCTAGAGATGGGAAGGCCCAGAAAAATTTGGAAAAAACCACAACAGTTTTTTCTGGGGGGTTTTCCTGAAATTTTTCCAAAAAAATGGAAAAATTGAAAAAAAAAATTGCAGAAGCAGAGACTGAAACATACTGATAATTACAACTCAAAACGATTCTGATTAAATTTCATGCCCATTCTTTGGAATTTAATTCCATTCCCTTCTATACACTTCCCCCCTTTAATTCTTTTTATAAGAATTGGGTTTTTTTAATTTTTATTTAATACTGTGGAAAGGAACTATGAATAATTGTTCCTCTTGGATTTTTAAAAATTGTTTTGTAGAGGTTTTTTGTCTGTTCCACATATACTAGTAAATAGTTCAGGAGATTGTTGTTCCATTTATTACAATTACAAATAAATATAAAAAAGTAAATTCTGTTTGTAATAATTGTTTGGATACACTATATTTTTAATATGCTAGTTGTGATAATTTTATGCCAATTATCATAAAATGAATGAATTATCATGAAACAGAATGGCTTTCAATCTGGAAAAGAAAAAAAGTGCTCATGTAGCATTTTTTTCCAATTTTTCTGAAAATTTGTTTTTCTCCCAAAAACCCCCCCAGAAAAAAACTGTTTTTTCCCCAAGCTTCAAAATTTCCAGAAATTTTACATCTAATTCCAGCTCAATTATACAATTGCGAAAAAACCCAACCCATTGATGAGGTACAACAAAAGTGGCCACTTCAAGTGTTGGACTGGTGGAACTAGAGGCTGTTCTCCCAAGTGCTGGCCACATATTAGAGCCGATATATGTAACAAAGAATTCCAGGGGCAGGGAATAGTATCACTGGGCATTTGTCACTCTTGTTTGCCCAGTCCATTCTTGCCCCAGGCAACCTCATCAATTGTGACCTTGTGTATTCTCAAGGAGGAACACTGAGACCACTGCTTGCCAATTGCAAGGGGTGATCTCACTTTCTACAATCCCTGCTGCCTCCGGAAAGGCTCTGCTCTCCAGCAAAGACCTTCCAGAGGCAGCAGGGACACTGAAAATGGCTCCTGCGATTGGTGCAGAGCACTTTGAAGTGGCCAGGGAAAGCCTTGGAAGCTTTTCCCAGTCCTTTCAAAGCACTCTGCACCAATCGTGAGCACTGCTTTGAATGTCCCTTACCTGCTGAATTCAGCAGGAACATTCAAAACAGCGCCTGTGATTGGCTTTTCCTGCCCTTTCAAAGCACTCTGCACCAATCACAGGCACTCTGTGCTGTTTGCTGGCACTCTTGAATGTTTCTGCTGCATTCAATGTAGCAGGGGCATTCATAATGGCTCCCGCAACCAGCACTGAATACTTTCAGGTAAGTCATTCCCTCAATCCCTTAAATTCCCACTATGGAACCCCACAGTGGATCAATGGTTCTGTATCCATGAATTCCCTACCTGTGAGGTTTTTACAAGAACCTAACTCCTGTGGGTAATTGGAATTGATTGTACCTTAATGATGCATGCCCTATTCCGTAGTCCAACAACAAATGCCAATCAGGCAGCCAGAAAAAAGAAGCATAAAAAAGAAAACAGAACAACTCTGTGCCTGTCTACTCAAAAATAAGTGAACTCAGTCCCATATAAGTCTGTACAGGATTTGAGCCTAAGGAAGAACCCAGTAAATACTGGTACTGTAATTTTTCGAAAGAGTCCATGTGCACACACAGACATGCACACAGTCTCCATCAGACTCAGAGAGATTATGCTTGGACACCAGAGATGGCAATCTGATTATTGATCAGAAGAGACCATGGTAGCCTTCCCATTAGACCACACAAGCTCTCTCAGTATTTGTTAGAAACCGGAAAGCATTAGGTTTCTCACCTGTAGGAACCTGTAGCCACTCTTACACCATCTATCAACATGAACTTCTCATGGACACTCCCAATTATTTTGGCTCCCGATCTTGCACAGTATGTGTTTCCGGTAATAGTTCGGACTCTCATAAGCTGTTTTCAAAATGGCAAATGTTAGAAAGCGCCTTTCACTGCATGACTTTATCTTACATCCACAGCCCATTTTCCTACACATCTTTTTCTGGAAAGCCAAATTCTGTCTGAAACAGCACCACAGGAGACATCATTCACTGATAAGGAATGAAACTGGCACTGATTGGCATATACTATACTGCTCGTTATCCACAGGTTCTGTATCCACTCACCACTGATACTGGAGTTCGCTTTTAAATGCCTTGTAACTAGGAGAAAAGGCCAAAATCCCATTTCCTACCTTTGTGCTGTTAAACCACACTGGTTGCAAGCTTCTCAGGGTTAAAGATAGCTTTAAAGCCCCACTTCTGAGTTTCTTGCGCCTCCATTGTTACCCCAGAATGGGAGGTGGGTCTTGAAAGCTATTATTCCACTGATTTGATACCCACTGGGGGGGGGTTCTGGAACAGAACCCCAGTGGATAATGAGGCATGAATGTATACCCTCATTGACTGCAGTAGCAGCTAATTAACCCAAGATAAGGAGCTCTGTAATGAAACAGTGCTAAGGGAAGCAGCATTAGTGGTACTTATATATAGCACATGGGGCCAAATCCTATCCAGTTTCTAGCCCTGATGTAGCCATCCCAATGAGGTGTGTGATGCATTCTATGGTGGTGGGGAAATCATAGAAGCTTCCTCAAGGAAAGGGAACATTTGCTGCCCTGACCTTGTGGCTGCATTGGTGCTGGAAAGTTAAGATAGGATTGGGCCCTTAGTCTGTTGATTTCACTGAAACATAACCAATAAACAACCAAATGAGACTCAGGGATATAGTGGACTATAATGAATATGACATAGTAGTGGACAAATCATTAGGAATGGCTTGCCACTCTTGCTGTGTTGAGTGGGTTGGTACCCTCTGGCAGGGATGGGGAGTGCCTGTTGCCTATGTTCAGTTGAGATGCCCTGCTCCAAGTTTCTGTTATTAGGCCTGCACAGACTCTATATGCAAGACTCAGTTGACATCACAATCAGTAGATACCACCGTACCTCACCTAGCCTCCAGAAAACCCAAGGCCATCTCATTTTATAACTGAGAAAGAATCCTCCTGCAACTTACATGCTCCTCTTCAGGAACAAACTCCAAGTTTTTGCACATTTCTATGAAGTGAATGAGAAAAGCCTGATCTAAAAGGATGTAAACAGGAACCAGTCTTTTTCTGCAGGCTTCTTGGAGGTCACGGAAGATGTCCATATCTGTGAAGGAATCCATCACGACAGCAATAACCTGCAAGACAGAAATTTTTAACGGTTATACACGTATTCAAATAAGAACTTTTAGATGTTGGTATCAAGCAAATATTTTCTCACGCTATGGCAGCCAGCAGCTCCTGGTCCCTTCACTAGCTCCCAAATATTCTGCCATCAACTTTCTATGTTTGATTATTGTCCCGTCTCATTCAAGCCATTGGTTCTCCTAAATCCTTCTCTTAGCCCACTACAGTAGAGATCCATGTATTATAAAAAGCCCCCGTTTTGCTGTGCCTTTTGGCAATGACGTTCCGGGGGGGGGGGGAGAAATACGTTTTGCAAGAGCCTGAGCTCCTGTGCAAAGTGCCCTTCCCCCTCCCTTTCGGAACTATTCACAGCTTGGCGGCTTTGCTCTCTGAGCTGCAGAGGGTTTGCTCTCCAAACTGCGAATAGCTCTGAAGGCGAGGAAGAGGGACCGCTTCACACAGGAGCTCGCCTGATCTCCTGCAAAATGGAACATTCCCCCCCCTTCCAGGAACTTTTGATATGAATGCTCATAGCAGCTCACAACCAATGTTAAACAAGTAACATAGTTGTACACACCAAAAGATAAAAATCAAAAGCAGTGATGCACACGAGTAGGTATAACCAACGAACGAGTAGGTATAACCACAAGCAAAATCAATTAACAGTTTGCTAAATCATAGGATCTTCAATGACAATCAAAATGCGGGCAGGCTGGGAGCCAGCCAAGAAGTATCCACAGGTTGGAGCCGGCACAGAAAGGCCGTCATTTGCCAACCAACCAAGTCTGAGACAGCAGAGTGAGTGTGCAAGAGATCTTCTCCATGTGATTTTAATGCTTGTGTAGAACCATATTGATATACCTTATATAAAGGTAAAGGTTTCCCCATGACCGAATGATCTAGTCGTGACCGACTGTAGGGGGCGGTGCTCATCCCCGTTTCAAAGCCTGTAGAGCTGGCATTTTGTCCAAGGACAAGCTTCCATGGTCATGTGGCCGGCATGACTCTACGCCGTAGCGCACGGAACACCGTTCCCTTCCCACCGAAGTGGTCCTTATTTATCTACTTGCATTTAGGTGCTTTCGAACCGCTAGGTTGGCAGGAGCTGGGACAAGCAATGGGAGCTCACTCCATCACGCAGTCTTGAACTTCCAACCTTCAAGTTGGAAAGCCCAGCAACAGCGAATTAACCCGCTGCGCCACCACGTCCCTTGCTATACCTTATATTGTCTGTATAAATCTAAAAATTTACCCTGAAAAACATGGCTCAACTCATATATGGGTAAATGTGGTTAACGAACCTTCCAACAGTAGTTGGGGAGCTGGGCCAAGAAGCAGAAAGCGGGGGGGAAGGGGAGAGGGTTAGAAAAAAATAGAGCAATTTTCCTTACCAGTGATTATTCTCAGGCACCAACAGACAGCAAGCAAAAAAACAATAGCCATTTTTCTTCTCCAAACAGGCAGAGAGGTGAAGGTGCTTGTGGGAATTGTAGTCATTATGAGGGTTGCTGCTATGGAAGTGTTATACTGGATTCCTCACAAGGCCTACAACTCCCATAAGCACCTTCATCTCTCTTCTTGTTAGAATAGCTCCATTTCTGTGCTGCCTCAGAAGAAAGTGAAATTACTTCTTTTTTTGGTTGGCTTTCTGTTGCTGCCTCAGAACAATTACTGTTAAGTCATTTTCAAAGAATTTTATAACCCATCACCACCCCACTTTTACTCTCAACCTACCCACACATCATAACAAATTCTAGTATTTTTGGCTTAAAGCTTGCCTTCGACTTATCCTTGAGATCTACTTCTACACGCATATATGCAGTGGTTTGTTGGTGGTTTACATAGCCAAAACACAAGATGATTCCCTGTTCCAAAGTCAGTCTCGAACCAAAGGGGTTCACAGTCTAGAAGGACACACAAGACGGATACCAACAACAGTCTGAGGGAAACACACTATGCTGGGATGAATTGGAATAATTGCGGCCCTCCAGCTAAACACAGCCTCTTGCCCACATGTAGGGAGAAGGAAGAGAAAGACAGACCATTTAACTATCCCCATCCTAAGCTCCTGAGGAATTTAAAAGGTAATGAAATAGACTGGAAGTCAGTGAAGCTAGTATAGCAAAGGAGCAACACACTCTTGAAAACCTGCCCCAGTCATTTTGCACCAACCGCAGTTTCTGAACTGTCTTCAAAGACAGCCCCATTGCAGGACTCCAAATGATTGAACACTTCCATGCATGGCATCCAGAGAGCCTTACTCGCTTGCAGAACAGCACTGGAGAAGCATCAGTTCTCATAACCTGAAGGGTAAACAATGATCTGAACAACGTTTTTACTCATGATACCGTTGAGGGACTCACGTGTTTCGTGGTTTGCCTTGCCTATTAAGAGGCCTTTTGCAACTCATCTCGTTTCAGTGCCTGCAGAGTCGGAGACCTTGCCAAATTTTCTCCCCGCCTTTCCTCACAGGTGGAGGTTGGGCTGAGCACCAGGTTGCTGCAGGCCTTGCTGCGGAGCCCAGCGCTACTCATTAGAAGATTTAACATTCTAGATATTGAAACCAATGTCTGTAAGCCACACGTGATCCCATCTGCTACATACTTTGCAAGTATTAGGGTAGGGCTGAAAAAACAGTTTAGAGTTGGCACAAGGACTACCTAAGAATTTTAAGTATTCTTAGGTGCCAGGAGGAACTGTTTAAAAAGGTACCAACCCAACTAACAGCTTGTGTAGGTTTTCCAGTCCTGCAGTTAGGAAGAGAGAAGGAAAAAAGACCTCTCTGTAATAGTAGGTGAAATAACATACAGTGAATTCTCATTACCTGCGGGGATAAGGTTCCTGGAAAACCCAGTGGATACCAAATCAAAAGATACAGAATCATTGATCCTATGGCATCACTGGAGTTGTGGGGAAGTGTAGCAAACCTGGTCAGGAATGGCCACAGCAGATAGGCTGCAAGACAGCCGCCGCAGATCACACAACAGTAACAATTGCGTTCCCGCAGATAAGCGAATCCATCGGAACTGATTACGCGGATTACCAAGGATTGATTGTACCTACAAAGTTGTTGTGAGATCAAAATGGTAACATTTTCACGGTTCCAGACCTATAAAGTGAATTCCATGGATGCAGTTTCTTTCACAAAGCCTTTCCTAGACTAAGATAGCATTGTTATTGCCATCAAATCATTCTTATCTATCAGGATAAAACAGAAGAAGGTTATCGCTGCGTCAAATCCTGATCTTTGTCTTAATTTGGACTGCAAGTCATCTGGGAAAGGAGCCATATCTTTCATTCTCCTATTTGACTGCCAAGTTTAAGGTGTGGAAAACCAGGCTCTGGCTCCTCATCTCCTGTGACTCCCATGCTCCAAGTCAGCCACATCAATGGCAAACTGAACTCTGTGCTTCTGGGGTGCCACCTAGGGTGGCTGAACACTCCATCAGCTGACCACAACAGCCAATTCCTGTCGCACAAACCCTTGCCGCAGAATTTGTTTCTTGTATTGGGAACACTTGGGACTAGAAGCGTTCCAGATTTCAGAATACTGAGTGCCAAAAAAAAAAAAAAAATGACCATGGCATGGTTTGTACTGTCCAGTGTGAGTGAGGTCCTAAGCTCACCCCTTTCTGTCTGCCACCTACACACACACACCCCCTCTGGAGCCACCTGCTCAGTGGCACCTTCTATGCAGGCTGACGCCAGGGGTTGCTGCATGTCTGGCTTCCTAGCGCCCTGTGTGCTTTGTGCTATGCCGGTGTATTACATTACAAAAGGTAATGCACATGCCCCAGCATGCATTGCACTATTCTGGCCAACTTCCACCAGTGCATAAAAAAGGTTTTAAAAATGCTGGTGCCAAAAATTAATCACGGTTTTCAGAATACTCCAAATTTGGGAATTTCTGATGAGGGGTATCTAACTGTATAACTAATTAATACAAGTGCTTTGCAGACATTCAAAATTGGTGCAGGAATAGATGGCACAAAGCAACCGCATTCCAACAAGCCGTACCTCTATGCTCCTCAGCCATGTCCCAGTCCATCACAAGTACAGCACTTGTCATGTGGAGCAGTTGGTGAGCGGCTTGCCAGCATGTTCTTATTCCCATCCCCATGTTCTAATACTTGCATTGTGAATGTCTGCATTGAGCTATTGTGATTGGAACCATACAAAGAGTATCCAACTTAAGTACCACTAGTTCATCCAAACCCAGCATTATCTACACTGACATTCTTTCAGCTGAAGCTTCAGAGAGGGCGTAGCTAATGAAAGTGTAGCCCAGTGCAGAGCACAAAATGTTGCCCTGGAAGTGACGTCACAATAGGAAGTGACATCACAGTTGTATTTTTGTTTTCTCTGGGGTTTTTTAGGCATAACTGTTGATCGAATGAAGATATTACACTCTGGTTTGTTTCACTGAATTCTGCATTAAATTATCTTTCCAGTGATATATTACATGATAGTATTATTCACACATACCAAGATTTTCACAATTTTGGCCACTAATGTCAAGCTCAGCTTGTTAACCCCCTAAAGCTTGTCGCCCAGTGCAGTTGCACCTCCTCTGCACTTCTTTAGCTACGCCTGTCTCAGAGATTGAACCTTATGTATACAACACACATGCTCTACTACCAAGCCACACGCTGGGACTATCTGATGCCATCAATGGCCTGACAGGTCGTATTAGATGTTTCTTTTCAATTTAAAATGCTGCAATATGTCCCTGTGATTTAAAACAGAGACCCAGCCTCGCATTTAGACACAGATGAAGCTCTCTTCTGCAATAGAAAGCGAACCTCTTGCACAGGAGTGGTTATACAAGTATTACAGGAGCACTGGACAAGTATGTGTCAGGCACTTGCAGACTGCACCACGCATTCCAAAGTGTGTGGCATCCTACACAAAATGATCACCTTGTGTGGTACAGTCACAGTTGATTCTCATGAGAACAGGATAAGCCAAGTGTTCGTTGCTACACCCCTAACGTCAGGGTACAGCAGCACACACCTATTTGAAGGCCTAAATCCTTGCGATACGGTAGCTGCATAGCAACTCCCTTGCAGTATGCATTCAGCACAGTATCACAACAGCAAAACTGCAGGAAGTGAGTCACGCAGGTACCATTCCCCCTCGTGCATGGAAGCAGATAAACAGCCAGTGCAGTTGCCGGAGCAGCCGGAATCGATACAATACAGCATAGTGGCCAAGACTGAGCTACACAGCAGTATTTTGCTGGTTCAAGTATCACCTAGAGAGCCTAAGGAAAGTTTCTCACTTTCAGCCTCTACAGTAAAATGGGGATAATATATGTATCATAATTCACGTGTATTAAGTATTTTTTAAATATAAAAATCCTGTATTGCCCTGCTTCATTCATGGGACCATCAAGGAAACGTATAAAAATGTAACAGTAATCAATTACAATCAAATGTAAACTTCATAATTAGTCACAATCAGAGAATTCTACAAAGTTGGTGCCACTACTAAGAAGGCCCCGTTTCCTGCTGTTGCCCCTCCCATTTTGTTCCAATCAACAAAACAAAACTGAATTGAAATATAAGCAGCAAACAAAGCCCAACAAACTCAAAAGGCAACTCAAGGAAAGGCTCAGTAAATCAAGAATTTATTTATCTCCATTGACAATGGGAAACAAACCCAGCCTCCAAGTGACAAGTATGAGCAGATTCACGCAGACGGGAGGTGGTCCTGGACCCAAGCCATATAGGCTCACCCTTGCATTATATTTTTTGCCAAAACACACAAATCAACATGAATTTGTGAACCAGGCTCAAGTAAGTAAACCATGCATTCAACATCTCAATAGGAGCAACTGTTGGGAAACAATCATTAAAATCAGATTATGCATAGCAGACATTGTGTACTAGTCTAGAGCTCAAAACCCTCTAACACTATCATCTTCACAGTTTCTCTGAAATATGTGAAATTGCTATGACAATTTAGCCAGAGGGAGAGAACCTAGTAAACTTTTATATAGCAATAAAAGGGCAAGAGCTAAAGAATTATCCACCAAGGTGGGGCGGGGGGGGGAAGACAAAGGTTTTGATGAATTCAGGAGGTTCCATCTCTTTGTTATGCATAAAATAGAACCGGCTCATGGCATTGCCACTAACCTGCTAGCCTCCCCTCTCCCCGTATCTGTCCAATTTTGCAGTGTATCAGTTGCTTAAAGTTTCCTCTTCTAAATACAGTACAACACCAAAATTTCAACCCACGTTGACCTGCATCATGAAAATGCCCCCTTGTTGAACCAGCCAATTGCAATGATCATGTTTGCACCAAACAACTCTTGCAATTGTCACATTTCTATGTGTTAAGAGACACAGGCAATATTTTGTGTCTGTATCCGTTCAATGCATTTACACACTGCTTTTAAACAAGGAGTTCTCCGAATTGTTTTCAAAATAAGGGAATGAGATAAGTCCCTATCCCAATGGGTTCCCAATCTAAAAGACACAGGGAAACGGGGCGGGGGAACGGCAGTAAGGATAAAATGGGAGACATACAAATGACACACTCAATCCCATATACAGTACTTGCGGACAATAGGGAGGGGAAGGTGGCCCTTTTCCTCATGTCATCTGAAATGACAACCTCAAAGGGCCAATTCCTTTTCATGTCACCCTTTTCAAGTAGATTACATTTCGCTCATTGCACACATCAGATCTAAGGTAATCTAATTGCACACATCAGATCACAATATCCCCCCTCCAAAAAAAAATAAAAATCCTCCAGGGCCAGCTATATTGAGACCCTGTGGGGCAGGGCTCTCCTCATTCCAGTCTGGATGGAGAAAGTGTGGCTCCCACTTCAGCCTCTTATAGCTGTGACAACTGATGACCTATAATGAGAGATGCCAACAGCCTGCCCTCCATACCCTTCACAAAACACAAGCACCTGCAGTATCTTGGATCATGTTAATGTTCCCTTTTGAAAAGACTTAGACTCAATTTTCAAATGCTTTTTGCTTTGCAGTTTGGACAGCTTGCTGTTCAATTAATAAGAGAGTTCAATACTCAGCTAGGCACATAAATCTCATTGCACAGCAATCAATTTTTATTTTTTTAAAAAAAGAGGCTAAAGATTTCAGAGCAAGGATGTTGAATGGTGCTTTGAACAATGAGTTCCACATTATTTCTGTGCAGTGTTCTTACTGTGTGGTTACTGTGTTGTCAAATGGTTCATATGGATATTGCTGGTTTTAAGTCACTTTAAGAATCCTACACAAGCCTGGAAAAGTGACCTACAAGCTTAGCTTTATAAAATGCTATCTAGCCCCCATTCCCAATCCATTACCACCCGATTTGCTCATATTATACTGTATTTCTGATCAGCTGGAAAAGAACAAGAAGAAAAAAGGTATGGCCAATTTCGGTCCTAAAATATTAGGAACTTTGTCAAGGTCCATTAGTGACTTGGGAATGGAGCAAAGAGTGCTCCATTTCCAAAATCACATAATAAGAAACGGGCCATTTCAATACAGAGTTTTGTCATGCAGGGGTGAGCTGAGCTGTACCTGCTAGAATTAGTTTGCCTTCACAATGACCAAGGAGATTCGGGAGCGCTGCACT
The DNA here is from genome assembly GCA_029204185.1 of Lerista edwardsae. Classification (NCBI taxonomy): domain Eukaryota; kingdom Metazoa; phylum Chordata; class Lepidosauria; order Squamata; family Scincidae; genus Lerista; species Lerista edwardsae. Next base: position 9,271,823 of record JAJKFI010000043.1, on the reverse strand, counting down.
CCTTTGCAACTGGTTACTCTCGACTCTGAACCCACATTTGTCTCTGGCTCACACTTGTGACACAAGCCACAAGGACAAACAGCAGGCAAGCCAAAATTTGTGGCTTTGGGGCGTTTCTGCCAGCGTTGTCGGGCACTGAATAGAAGTCCCAAGGCTAAATGAAAAGCACAAATATTGACTCATCTGCCACCAAGCAAAAAATAAGCTGCTACTATTTGATTAGTGTCATCTCACTCAAACTCCAATTATATTTCTTTGACGGCTTATACCCTTCTCTCTGGTTGGACCGTGAATGACCTCACACGGAAAGCCTAGCCCTAAAACTCACAAGGCTGCACCAAACTCCACTCGTCGGTCCTTTCATTCAGATTGCCAACTAGAGGTTTCTGTTGTAGCTGCCTGATCTAGAGGGTGCGATACACTGTTCTACACCCTGCTAGTTACTGAAACTGCATAGTTTCATCCACCCCATCAGGGCTTCCGGTCAACAAAGGCAAGCACTGATACACAGGGAGAGCTTCTCCCCAAAATTTTAAACTGAATACGGGGACGTGAAAGGATCGGGCTAGAGACCATAGATAGCTGGCATTCTACCATTTTTCCCCACCTGTGCACGGCAGGTGTAACACCTGCATACGGCTCAGAATAATCCTAATTTACACACGTAGTGGCTGAGAGGAGTCACTGTGGTGTTTCTCTTTACTTATATTTAGCAGGGGGAGATGGTCCCTCTTCACTCCTGCACAGTGTCTTTTCTAGTGGCTGTTGCTGCTGGTGGTCCGCATTTTGTTTAGATTGTGAGCCCTTTTGGGACAGAGTGTCATCAAGCTTTATTATTATTTTGCCTGCAAACCACTTTGTGTTGAAAAGCTGTATATAAATACTGTTGGTTGATTGAACCATGACTGCAGTTAGAAAGGGCATTTGAACACAACCCCCTCTTCCGAAATTACGTCTCCCTCACATTAAAAGACCCTGCCAGAAGAAAGATAGCATGGTAGGTGGAAAAGGGTTTTAAGTCTCATTTTGCAGGAAGTTAAATATAAGGGTAGGGACGTGATGGCGCAGTGGGTTAATTCGCTGTTGCTGGTCTTTCCAACCAGAAGGTTGGGAGTTCAAGACTGCATGACGGAGTGAGCTCCTATTTCTTGTCCCAGCTCCTGCCAATTTAGCAGTTCGAAAGCACCTAAATGCAAGTAGATAAAGAGGGACCACTTCGGTGGGAAGGAAAGGCATTCTGTGTGCTACTGTGTATAGTCATGCTGGCCACATTACCATAGAAGCTTGTCCTCAGACAAAACGCCGGCTCTACAGGCTTTGAAATGGAGATGAGCTCCGCCCGCTACAGTCAGTCACGACTACGGTCCTGGGGAAACCTTTACCTTAAACATAGGGGTACGTTCAATAACATTACTCCTCACCTACACCTGTGTCATCAGAGATGAAGTCCCCATTGTGTGCCCTGCCTTCCAAGACTAAGTGGCTACAGTCCTCTGAGAAATTCACTGCCCGACAAGGTCTGCCTAGCCAGGGTGCTCATGAGCTTTTCAAGAAGAAACTGAGAAGCTTTCAGTAAGATACTTAATTGAGGTATAGACACTGGTTTAAAATACCGACACAAATTGGTTTTAGTCCACATTGATTAGGCTGTGTCTACTTTTTCCATTTTCTGTACATGGCTTTGAGAACAAGTTGTGGGCGTGGAAGCAAGATACAGTCAGTTCTCATTATCCGCTAGGGTTAGTTTCCTGGAAATCTCCGCGGATAACGAATTCACAGATAATGAACCATTGGTCCTATGGGATCAATAGGATTAGGTGCAAGACATACCTTATCTGTCATCAGAAGAATCCAGCAGAGACCCTCAGGAAGCCAGCAGAGTGCAGCAGGAAGTGTCAACAGATCTCTGAATGCTGCAGAGACCTATACAGAAAGTCATCTGTGACTAGCATGGCTGGCATATGCTTCTGCCGGTCATTTTAAAGGGATCAGCACTGGGTGCAGGTGCCACTCTGAAGGTCCCTGCAGCCTTTGGAAGGTCTCTGCATAGTGGGCAACTAAGACAGAGAAGCAGCTTACAAGGTAAGTAGCAATTCTGCCCCTTGAAGATAAGCAAATTTGCAGATACCAAGTTGTCAAATAAAGAGGACTGACAGTACTGTCAGGATTGTAAGTACACAGAATCAAAGAAAGGCTTAGAATTTGCATTTAAGCTCAGGTGTTTTAGATGAAAAGTGGGATCTAATCCAGTGCATCTGCCCCCAACTGATTTTAATATTCATCTACAGCACAGGCAGAGACAAGCAACTTGGAGCTTTGTGTCAAGAATGTGACACAAGGCAAAAAGATTGTGTTTTGAGTCCCCACAGAAAAAAACTTGCTAGCACCATTACATGTGACTATTGCAGATAGGAAGTGTGGCACATCTTGTGAACAGTGAATGCCACCAATTAATTACTTATTATGCTATAGGGAATCAATTCCAGAACAATCACATGGATAATCAAACCTTGACTTCATCTAATAATGCTCCTGCATTTCAGCCCAAGGTCAGTTCAGTGTATTTCCTGTGTTTGCATTATGACATGGCTCATTTCAGACTCGCCTGGCATTTCAGGAACCTGAATCACTTGTTTACTGTTGATCTCAAACTGCATTTTCCCTTCAAGAAGCAACTCTCTTGAGTTTTAAAAAAAAAAAGTCACCCAAAGACACTGCAGAATAGGCAAGGAGCCGGGAACTAAGCTAGTTGTCCTCCCCTCCTACAAAAGCACCCATCAACAACATTAAAGACCAACATCTAAAGACCAACAACGGTGGTCTTTAGAACCACCCATTATGCTGATGTATAAGCACAGTTGTAGGTCCATGTTTCCAACTGAAGACATTGGTTTAAAGGAAAAAACTAGGTGGTTTTCCCCAGTGTGCAATGAAATACATGGGGTATGTATTAGCTCCCCTCTTTCCAGCACAAGCTACATGCAATTTACTTTTTTAAAAGTTTCATCAACAGAAAAATAAACAGAGACCATTTTCTGATATGAAGTTTGCAATATAGCACGGAAGACCAGGCAGCTGCAGTTCTTTGAAAGAGCCCAGAGATAAACAACTATTTACCAGGCTTTGCATGTCTCCTTACAGGTCAGGTATGCCAGTTTGTCCTAATATTCCCCAAATAGGGCGTTTAGCATATCCATGACCTTATGAAAGCACCATGTGGCAAATTAGTGTTTATCACATCTCCGCACCATGACCAAACAGCATTCCTTCATAACTCATCACATCAGGCCACTCCAGCCTCTTTTTAGAACAACAAATTCTGGACAATTCTTGAAATAAACTCACAAGTTCACATCTAGTCAGAGGCTTGGGTTACACCGTTTTCTTTCCAGACTTCTCCCAGCCAAATAATTTTGCCCAACCCAGAGTAGTTAAGGCAGCACCGGGTCATGGACACCGTGGTGCGGGGGGGGGGGTGCAACTGCACTGGGCAACAAGCTTTAGGGCGGGGGCAACAAGTTGAGCTTGACCCAAGAGACCTAAACCTTGATAATTATGAATAATACTATCACGCTGTATTTCATTGGAAAGGTAATTTAATGCGGAATGCAATGAAACAAACCAGACTAATATCTATCAAAAGTCATGGCCAAAAATATAATTGTCATGTAAAAATTGTGGTTTGTTAAAATCACCATTTGTAGGAATAATACTGTAATGTTGTGTATCAATGCAGAATGAAGTTCATTCTGTATTTCATGCAGAATGAAATGAAAAACAGGAGCATACCATCATCCTATCAAAAGTTATGGCCAAACCTCCTAAGAAAATACAACAGCTATGTCACTCCCTGTTGCAACGTCATTTCCGGGGCATCATTTTGCCTTCTGCACTGGACTACACTTTCATTAGCTAAACCCTTGGACAGCACCTCTTGTTATACCAACACCTTTGATTTCAGCAAAGCAGCAAGCATCGGTAATTAAAGGTGGCCATCTAGACATGCCTCATCTAAGACTGCAGTCATATACACTGGGAGTTAGCTCCATTTAACTCAGCAAAACTTAATTCTGAGCAAACAAGCATAAGATTGCTCTGCAAGTCTCCAACAAAGGAAAATAATATGCTCTGGCTGGAAGCCATTCACCAGGCCTCTGATTACCTGGGGCGTCATGACCTGGGGCGTATGTAGGCTGCAGTACAGTCCTGGACTGATTAAATGTCACATTGTCGCCCTCCTACCCCAGCAATCAGAGCCATTGTAATTTAAATTGTAATTTACAGAGGAATGCTTCGTATGCCATCACCGCCAGCACCACCCCAATGGCAATTTTAAGATACATACCATTTCCTATATGGGTATTGTTTCTTACATGGATATTAATCAACATCAGATAAAAAAGAGTTGCCTACACGAACTCTCTGCTTATAGTTGGGGAGCAACCACAAAGCTCACAATGGGTGCGACATTATTGCAATAGATATCAACGACCTGTTCTGTTTGTGGGTTTGATTTCTTTGTCTTCATGCAAATAGCATAATATTCTGCTCGCATCTAGTTATACAGATGAGTTTTCATTTATATTTCAGCCACCTAATGAATCTGTTTCAATGGGATAAACAAGAGGTCGAACAAATTTCAGCCACCTAAAGCAGAGATCTCCAAACTTTTCAGTACAAGGACCACATCATATATTTTATTTTATACATTTTCCACAGCCCCCCCCCCAAATCTGTTTTATAAATGAATTAAACTTGAATGAATGAATAAGTTTTACTTGGATTTTTTTTTCTTTTGCAAACGGCATGATATGATTCAGAACAAAAGACACTTGTCAAATATTTTAAGTTGCTGTGGACTGGATAAAATTATGTGGCCCCCAGGTTGTAGTTTGGAGACTCCTGCTGTAGAAGAATCAGTTTCAATGGGATAAACAAGAGGCAGAACATCACAAAATCAAGAGTTGCATTAGTGCTTCAAAATGCCATATCAGTTGTAAATCACTAGTGTCATAGAAATACTAGGAGAGCAGAATAAAGATTTATATCCTGGATGTCAGGTGGTTCTTTATTTCAGGCCATGTGTTTCTAGGTGGAGCAGAGGCCAAGTGCAGGGGACAGAAAGAACAGAAAGGGTTAGCAAATACAGGCCTGCCTCAGTATCCACTGATTCAGTATCCACAGTTTCAGTTCTCTATGGATACTGGGACTCCTATTAAAAAGATAGGGGAACATTCAACAAATCTCCTTTTTTACCTTGTTGCAGCAAAACCACTTTTTTCCCCATCTTTAAAAAGGCATGTTAAAACCATGTTTCCCCATCTTTAAAAAGGCATCCCCAGTATCCACAGTTTCAGGTACTCAGGGAGGGGTCCAGAACGAAACCCCAGCACAGGTGCATGCCTACACAAGATTACCACAATGATTGCACTACTAGATGAGGACTAGGAACACATACCCTGGAACAAGGCCTGCTGCTGGACTTGATCAAGCCCAAGTTATTCACCTCATTTTGTGTCACTGAAAAGTCAAGAAGTGCTTCCTCACTGGCAAACATCCACATGGTTTTTCTGCTGCTGTTCTTTGCCGCCGCCGCCCCCCCAATATGATCCAACCTCTGTGGCTCAGCTGGGTGGGAGCCAGCAGTGCCGTTACCCCAGTCAGCTGTGACATCGGCACTGAGCGCTAGGAAAGCACAAGATGCTGCCATCCTCGCCGTGATCACAAGGAGACAGGCCCAAGAGCAAGAGTGACTTAAACAAGGGAAAGGTAGGCAAATGAGGATGGAGGGAAGGTGGAGGCGAGAAGAAGAAGCAGGGAGAAGGAAAGAGAATGAACTATGGGGAGAACATGAGGAGGGGAGGAAGACCTTAAGGGGGGAAGGGGGCAGAATAAATTGCAGAAGGAAAAAGGGGGGAAAGGTTTCCTTGGAGCAAGGAGGGGTGGAGCAAGACCAGGGGTGGAGACATTGGCACTCAGGACAGGGGTTGACATTATCCCAGCACTTCAACCACACCCCCAGGCTGCAAGGCACCAAGACCAGAGAAGATTACACCCTGGATGAAGTGACAACTAGTGTCAAAACAGCCATTCTCAACCACAGTGCCATGGAACATCAGTGTGCCGCAAATGGTCTTCAGGTGTGCCACGGGAATTTGGGAGAGGGTCATTTATTAATAGGGCCATTGGGGGATGTTCAACCCCCCCCCCCCCTGCCGGACAGTGTGCCTTGTCAATTGTTAAAAAAACTTGATGGTGTGCCTTGACCATTTTGGTACCTTGAGATGAAAAAGATTGACAATTACTGGCCTAAAGTAAAGGATCGTGTTCACCACCACCCTTCTGGACTCTGCCCACATTCTTTGCCAAGAAAAATAACTGGAGGATAGAAGGACTGGAGGGTGGCAACATGGCCAGCAAAAGTTCACTGAATGTATCAATAAACATGTGCAGCAGCGGCAGAATGTTTCTGCCTGGTGAATAAGGCAGAGGCGGGGGCCCCTAGAGGAATTTGCCCCAAACTGTTAAAGAATGTCATACCTACCCCTTTTGATATTGACTTATCCTCTTGGAATGAAGCCGAGGTGGCCACACCCTCACTGCCCTTAGGCGAAATGCCCACTCTGCCATTTAATGTAGATAGTTAAGTGATGACCCAAGTGACTGCTGAAGACACCCTAATCCCCAACACGACAGTCTCATTGATGCTAATAAACAAAGCCCTGATAAGCACCACAACCACTTGGCTTTAGTGGTGATGTGGCAAAGGAGACCAAAAAAGAAAAGAAAAATTGATGCTACAAAACAGCACCAGGAGAGAGACAGATGCTAATTTAGAGGCAAAATATCCTAAATTTGAGTTTGTTTCATATATGAAGGAAAATCAGCTGGAAGCAGGACAATGGCAAATGCCACAGGTGTAGTCAGAGGGCGATGATGCTACATGTTAACAAAAACAAAGTTCTAAACATCAGACTTATCAAGAGAACCTTCTCTGCAGTGGTGCCACAACCATGGAAATCCCTACCAAGGGACTACCCCCCTCCCCTCATGCTCTTTTGGCAAGGACCCAAAGCATGTTTGTTCTGTCCTGTTGTTGTCTGCCCCAAGTGCCTCTGTAAAAATGCTTTGGTTATAAGTAGTTGCCCTCCTCCCATTGGTTGCTGAGGTTGAGCCTAATTATCCATGGATTTTGGACAACGTGGGTCCCTTGGACCCATGTTAAGCCAGATTAGACTCAACATGAGGTCTCTGAAGTAAAGGCCCGTTTGGCAGGCCTCAGAACGGCCTTTCAGCCAAAAAAAGTTACTTCCTGTTTTTGGTGAAAACCAGAAATGACATTTTAAATGACGTTTTCAGGCATTACGAGGCCCAGGGAAGCCCTCAGAAAGCTATGCTGTGGTCCAGTTCAGAGGGGTGGTGTCAGCTAAATCCACAGGTTTAATTACCTGCAGATTTTTTTCATCCACAAGGGTTCCAGGAACAGGACCCTCTTGGGCAACCCCCCCCCAACTTGTATTGCTCTTATTTGACTTTATATATTGTATATTTTAGTCTGAAATTGTAAGATATAAATCTTTCAAACAAACCAATACCATTCACCACTAGAGCTAATAAGCTATTGGCAAGTTAAAATGACTATTAAAACTGGTCACATGTAGCAACAGGAATGTGGGTATCTTCTTGCACTACACTGTGTCTTGGCATCTTCACTTGTATTCATTCTCCTTCCTTGCATTATGGGCAAGAAGACTAGTCACTGAGTGTAAATTCACACAAATCTGCTCTTCCCACCCTCAAGTCACTGCTCGGCTCAGTGACAAGGAAGGAGAAAGCCTTGCTTCTTACCCCTGACTATACTGGTCTCGTCTGGCAAGCAACAGAACAGGCACATCCATGTTCTGAGGAAAAGAACTTCTAGCAGTTAATCACCTCCCCAGTTTGCATCACCCTGCAGTCATTAATCATGAGGGCATGCCCAGCATCGGAAGCCACTGTTAATTATTGGCTCTAGACAAGACTGCAGGTTCCTCTATTTCAGTAACCTGCATTAGGATTACCACCCTGTACTTCAAAAAATTAAGTCACAAAACCTCTCCCACACCAAATATAGCTCCGCTGTAGGATAGCGCTGCCAGACATCCTTTATTTATGTCTCAAACATTATAGGCAAAAAGACCTGCTTTCCAACTGTTTAGCAACTACGCACCCATTTCACTGGCTGAGGACAAGTCAGTTACGGAATGATGAAAACTGAAGGTACATGCAAAAGTGGAGATGGTTGATTTGCTAAGGAAAAACCAGCTTAGTACAATATGTTATGGCTAACCTGATCTGAAAAGCAGGTACTGTATTCAGGGGATAAGAGGCAAAACCAAATGTATGTTTCAGATGGCTCAAGATTGCAAACCACTTTTCAGCCTTATTGATTCTCAAAGCTGATAATAAAATCAGGTTTGTAGGCAGAGGCTCTTGCCTTCATAATTACATCTAACATACCATGGTAGCCAATGATGATATCAAGTGGGCCCTGGCTCTGGCTCTACAGATTTCTCTCTGTAGTTCACCAGATGATTCTGCAACCACCGACTATTTCAGCAGTTCCCATGCCTTTGAGGCAGTAGCTGATAAACTGGGATGGGGGAAGAACATATAAAACCATCTTCCCATTTAACCTGGGGGTCTTGCTGCCTCAGTAGGTCTGCTGCAGTAGCAGCCGCCGCTGCCGCCGCCGCCATGGAAAGCAAGGCTGTTTGGGACATTTCAGGAAAGCAGAAAAAAGAAGCTGATGTAGCTCAACACTTACTAGTTTAAGCTAGGGTAATGTGCTTCAAGTCTCACTGGATGGCTTTAGGCAAGGCTGTATTACATGAAATACATCTGGCCTGTGATGGTGGGGAATGGCTTGATCCCTCTGGCCTGCCTGAGCCAGGGCAGGTTAGGACTGGGCCATTAATCTGGATTTCACCCTCCAAATAGCTAATTGGTATCCATTTCAAAGAGCAAAGCAAAACCCACCAGCACACAGGGGTCAAACTAAGTTTGATACAATGGCCCTTTTCCTTTCAGCTACAGTGTCCACCACATGGCCCCATCTATAACACAGGCATAATACTGACCTATTTTTACAGCACTGCCAACATCAATGGATTTTAATCAGAGCATCTAAAGCAGATGGGGAAAAGCACCAAGTGTGACAAGGAGGGGAACCTTTCACCTGTTAATTCAAAATAACCAAGCTCAACCATCTTTCAGATGAAGTACAGAACACTCAGTAGCATTCTTTAACATCCATCCCATTCTGAAGAAGAAACACAAGGTGTCCAAGGCTTGCTCAGATCAGATAATCTACTCTTGCCTGTAATGGAACTCGGAGGTGGTACAGAAATATTTTAGATAAATAAATGGATGCTAACAGAGCATAGATTTTACAGGGGTTTTCCTTTGCCTAAATTTAGCTCTAGCACACCAATTCACAGGGATGGAAAGGGAAGGAGAACCACAACTTCAGAACTGTCACACCTTATTTGATGTGGCTTGCTCCTGCAACAGCAACATCGCCTCACACCTTTCATCTTGCATTCAGAATTAAATCACTTTTAGATGGGTATCTTTTTTATGTTCTGTGTTAACATGATGGTGAATACATTGTGGAAAAAATATGGAAGCTCATTAAGCTCCCTCTAGTTTTAATTTAAAAAAAATGTTAATTGAAAAAACTAACTTTTAATTTTAAAAACGGTCAATAACCGTAAACAAGAAAACTTGCAGCTGGTTGTTACATTGTTTGCAGTATTCTGTGCAGACCTTCCAGTAGCCAACTGTACTTGCTGGGGATACAACTACTGTTATACACAAAAAAAAAAAATAGCATGCCAGTTTGAATGGAGCAAGGACAATTCAGCATTTCATATTCCCTTGCAGCTGCAGTTATACTGGCAAGGGCAAAGGCATAGGGTCTTGAACATCAACCATCTGCACCTAAATAGATCAACAACCTAAAGCACAACCTAAAGAACATTCACAGTCTTGCATTCAGAACCAAGGAGGGATGGAAGAAAAGAGTCACACTATTAACTCCTCCACCTCCAAAGGGAGTTTCATTCTCCATGTGCAGCACCGCAGAGCTTCTCAAAGCCATGCAAAGGCTTCAGCTCCGGTGCAACTGGTATCGCTGTAATCCTTCATGCAAATCGCTGCTTTAGGGCAAAATGGGAAAGCATTTTCAAGTTCTTCTCCTCACCTGACCTTTCTTTGATGCTGGGTTTGCTCTTGGAAGGAGTGGAAGCAAGGAAGGGCAACCAAGATACATCTATTTCCATCTAAGTGAGCATTCAGACAACCACAGGGTATGATGTGGCACCTAAGAAGATACATATGCAATACTTGTTCATCAAATGTGAACTGGTCATTCCCTGACCATTCTATTGTACAGGCAGGGATGTCTATTGTACAAGGAGATACAAATATCTAGTCGTCTTGCAGGCTCCCTGTGGCATATGATGGGCCACTGTGAGATGACCATATTTGGATTTTGGTTAGCACCTTATTCTACAGTTTCCTGAAACAATACTAACGCGTGGGGAAAAAAAACACTGCCATTCTACACGTGACAGCAGGTGAAACAAAATCAAGAATTGGCCGGCTCTACAACAAGCACCTCAGAAAATGCACCGATCATCTACACGCAGCTGTAGAGCACTAAGCGTAGGAGACTTGAACACTCTGGGTTTGCTTCCGGGTTAAACACGCCCCCGATTGTGTGGCAATTCCTTCAACACGAAACGCAGCCCCTGCAGCCCCCTGACTGACCCAAGAGCGCTGCCCAGCCGTTTCTATGCGCAACGACGCTCACCTCCCTGGCCGATCGGATCTGCTTGCGCACCGCTTCCTTGCAAGGGTAGACGGTCTCGCCGAAGCTGGGCTGGAAGTGGGTCTCCACGCGGGTGAGTCCCCGAAAAGAGCCGCTGGCGAAGGCCGGCCAGCCCAGCTCCAGAAGAGGCGGCTCGACGTCGGACTGCACGGGGAAGTAAGTTTCCGAGGAGCAAGCCAGGGAGCCGCCCAGCGACTGATCGGCAGCGGCGGAGCCGTCCTCTGCTCCGGGCGGCGGCACAACAGCTTGCAGGATGGCCTGGATCTCGGGCTCGGAGAGGAACGAGCGCGCCTTCTCGCGGCGCAGGAACGCTCGCAAAGCGGGCCGGCCGCCGGCGATGAGTTCCTCCAGCGCCAGGCGCTGCGCCTCGCTGTAGGGCTGGCAGGGGCTGGGCTCCCAGCCGCGGAACCCTCGGAAGGGCGCATCGTCCAGGCACTGGGACAGGTTCGCCATGGGCCGCCCGCTGCCGTGCCAAGAACACGGTCCTCGGGGACTAAGCCGAACGAGGGCGAGACCTCCACGTTTTATACGGCGTTTGAACCAAAACGCGGCTCCGCGCTTCTCCCATAGGGCCGGAGGTGCTCTCGCCCCGCCTCGGGAGCCGGCACCGGCTCGGCGGTTGGCTGCGTTTGAAGTTGTTTTTCCAATCAAGCCCAGGTGAGGAAAGAGGAGGATCCGGCCGGGTCTGCCCTCCACGCTCGCCGGCTCTAGCGTGCAGCCGGCCGTTCTTCTAGCCCGGAGGTTGGGCGCGGTGGGAATTGTGTTTCCACAACCGCTCGTCTTGCGCTGCGATCGGGTAGGCAGGTCGGAAAATGCTGCGGCGTCAGCACTCTCCTGTCGCGGCTCGAGGCTGACAAAAGTAACGCTTTGGGCCGTCTCCTAGAGGAACACGTTACCGCCTCTAACTGCAAAGTTACCCGTTTATTTTAAAACTCGACCACATCTAAGTTTTTAGCACTGAGACCCATTTTTTAGGATGACAATCTGTCGGGACCCACTGGAAGTGATGTCGTGGCCAGAAGTGACATGAAGCAAGAAAATTTTTAACACCGCCACCCCCACCCCCTTGCGACAAAATCAAATTAAGTAAATTGACAATAAATATAAGTTTAACAATGTATTTAAAATAAAGAGTTTTCCTAGCCCAAATGGTTGCTAATCTGTTTTTTAAAAAGTCCCTAGACACCCCAAAAGTTTCTATCCACACTTAACCTGGGAAGAAGTGTTCACGATCTGGCCAGGCGCGTACTGTGTTCAGCAGGGCGACACGAAACCTCAACAGGATAAGCTCAGGACTCACTTTTATTTTGACCTAAACGGACGCACTTCCCGCTGAAGTGCGCAAGGAAAACACTTTTGTACAAGACATTTATACTCTCACTTCCAGAGGGGAGGGGGAATCTCGGAGTACGGGAATTTTACAGCAAAGCTTTTTTTTTTTTTTTTTTTACCACATTGGCTACTGCAAACTGCTAGCATAAGCAATTCTCAGCTGGGTTTCTTCGGGTTTCCAGCAATATTTGTTTCTTTTTAGCTGAACTTCTTGTAGTTTCATTCTTGTCTTTATCAAATTGAGCCCTCATATCATGTTCTTTCCCAGCTATTTAGTTACAAAGCGTGCTGATCTGTTTGTCCCGCACATCCTTCCCTGCCAAGGCTGACCTAGAAAGCCTGGGGGCTGCTTTCCATATCTCATAGCCATGACATGGCTCCCATATGGCTAGCCTTGCCCCTGGTTCCCAGATCACAGGGCTACCTGGCCATTCGGACACAGAAGCCCCATTAACTATCATTGTTTAAAAAAACATATACATAATAGCCTGTTAAAGGTACAGATCTGTACAGAAGTGGGCCTAGCCGGGGGGTGGGTGCAGGGAGGCAGCAGAGTCGCAGCCTGCCCTCCAGAGCCACCGCTGCCAGTGGAGGGGAGGCGGCACAACCTGCCCCCCCCCCGCACCTCTCTGCTAAAAGAGCTCCAAAATGGAGTGTGACGTGGCACTGGCAGGGGCTGGGAGCCGGTGAAGGGGGTTGTGATCGTCGACCCGCCCTGGAGCGGAGCCTCAGCGGGATCTGCTACTGGATCTGTAGTTCCCTAAATACAGTCACTTGCCGTCATCAAGTCTATTAAAATACACATTAAAATGGGTGGGAACCCACCTGAAATTGGCTCGCAACCCACCCAGTGAGTCCCGACACACACATTATGAGAAACTCTGATCTAAGCTATACGTATAGGTATTTTACTAACTGCACACAGATGCGCCTTTTACCAGGGGGTCCTCTTAAGGAAGGAGGAGAGCCACTGTCCCTTTTCACCCTAGCCTGGCTTCTTTTTCCAGTGGCTATTGGGGTCTGTTCTACCAAATTCCCTGCTGGGCCTCCCCAAGGGCCCTAATGCCCACACTAGGCTAACTAGTTTCCCCACAGAGCAGCCTCAGTGATAGGCAAGATGGAGGGGGTTCACTGGGCCTCCTCTCTTTTAGCAGCTTTGTTTGGGATCACTGGCTGGTCAGCCTCCTCCAGACTGCCCTCATCACTGGCTTAGCTCCAAACAAACCCCACCACCAAACAATAGGCAGTCAGCTTGCCGAAGCCTCAACCACTTGGTGGCTCCAGGGGCATGGCAGACATACAACAGTTCCCCACAATGAGCTTACCCTAGCCAGTCTAGCAATCCATCCGTCTGTCCATCAGCCCTTCAGGCGGTCTGTCCAACAGGCAGGCAGTTCATCTAGTCCAGCCAGCAGTCCATCCATCCTGCACCTTCCCAGGTACCATTCTCCAGTACCTATCCCTTCATCACTCCTGCCTCCAGCTTTATACTGAGGCCAGCCAATTGGTGTCTGTTGCTAGGCAGGCTTCACCATTAGCCACACCCATCTGCACCTGTGCTGGCCTCCTTTCATAGCCAGAGCCTCATCAGTCTCATCAACTGTGCTAGGGAGGCTTGAGTTCTGGGATTAACCCCATAATCCCTGGACAAGGGGCCATTGCTGATACCATTCCCTCACTCTTTGGGGTAGCTCTTGCCTTTTCCAATACAGGGTCTCTTCTGCATCTCTTTTTAGAATGTGAGCCTTTGAGCACAGGGAACCCTTTATTGGTTTAGTTTGCCATGTAAATGGTTTTGTGAACTTCTTTGGTTGAAAAGCAGTATGTAGTCTTAATAATATTAAAATAACAGTTTGATAGCACAATCCTATGAATGTCTACTCAGAAGTAAGTCTCATTGTGTGCAATGCAGTTTATTCCCATGAAAGTGAGTATAGGATTGCAGCCTTTGGTGGAAATCCTATCTATGCTTCCCTGGGAGTAAGCTCCTTGAGGCTCTTTTGATAATTTTTATTGAAAATCAGCATATATTGCCTGCAAACTATTTTGCAGGGCTGTATTATCCAAGGGACGTGGTGGCGCAGCGAGTTAATCCGCTGTCGCTGGGCTTTCGACCGCAAGGTTGGGAGTTCGAGACTGCGTGACGGAGTGAGCTCCCGTTGCTTGTCCCAGCTCCTGCCAACCTAGCAGTTCGAAAGCACCTAAAAATGCAAGTAGATAAATAGGGACCACTTCGGTGGGAAGGTAACGGCGTTCCGTGCGCTACGGCGTAGAATCATGCTGGCCACCATGATCGGACAAAAAACGCCGGCTCACAGGCTTTGAAACGGAGATGAGCACCGCCCCCTACAGTCGGTCACGACTAGACCATTCGGTCGTGGGGAAACCTTTACCTTTTTTTTAAATTATCCATTAGGCTGAAGCTTAGAGGTCCCACAGGAGCTACAGCCCATCAAGATGGTATGTCTGGGCATCAGATCTGACCCCTGAGGACTCCCCATCTGGCTCACCAACTCTCCAGCCAGCAGGCGCTGCTTAGGATTGTGCCGTCAGTCCATTTGTGAAGAGAAGCCCACCTGTGGCTGAATTGCCTAAGGTTGGGGGTTTGTTGCAAAAACGAATGTGTGTGTCTTTTTTAACAAGGCAACAGATGGGGGAAAGTGATGCATTGACTGAGTTGCAGAAGCCTTATTTGCAAAGGGGAAGAGGAAAACCTTGCCCACCTGCCCATCCATCAGGGCTTCCATTCAGTGTGACAGGCGGGGCCCCAAATACCTGAAAGCCTAGGGGCCCAGCCATGGGTTAATATGGCCTTGCTACTTTGTGTTGAAAAGCGGTATATAAATACTGTTGGCTGGTTGACTGAGTTTCATAATTTTCAAAAATCATAATTATTACCCTTGCATGCCTACAGAGGTCAATAGGGCTTCCTTCCAGGTAAGCATGTATAGGATTGCAGCTTTCTTTGCTCCCAGTTGGCTGTTACAGGAGGGAGCAATTTATGTTGGTAGAGTCTAAAAAAACCCTCTTCTCTTGCTACTACTGTTCACAGTGGTCTGAACTGTTTGGGAAGAGACTTGCATCACCCTATGGAGCCTAGAGGTTCAAGGCCACTGCGGTTACTGACGAATGGGGTGGGTCTTGTTTTGCACAGAGCAGGTGCAAAGACCTTTTGGGAACCTGCGTGAGCACGATCCAGTTGCATCTGCAGCCCCTGCAGGCATCCCAAAGAGCTCTGATCTCCGGTGATAGAGCCTGCACTGCATAGACCCACCTCCATCCCTCTCCCTTTTTCAGTTTCTTACTTGGTGGTGATGGCTGATAATTGGACAAGGCTCTTCTCCCTTGGCAGCAGCCTGGAAATGCAAAATACACCCTTGCACAGGCCAGGCACTGGGGATCTGTAACATCAGTGCAAGCATTTTAACCCCTCTCCTTTTTGCAGCTCTGAAATGTTTTGTGTTTGAGCCTGTGTCGACTTTCCCTTGTGCAGAACTAATTATAAAGACTGAAGTAAAATGGCTAGAGATTGCAGAGCAATTTCTTGCCTCCTTGCGATCTGCGTCTCTTGGCAACTGGGCATGAGTGCAAGTTTGTTGGCTTCTGTTGTCTGCTTGTGGTATATCCATTAAGTAATACCGTCATCTTAACCTGGAGTTAGGCTGGCACAGTTAGGCCAGCAATGTTTAGCCGGCACAAGGGACACCGTAAAGTGTATTTGGACCACTCTCAGAGTCAGAGAGGACAGCACGCAGACGTGCGCCATCCTCCCCGATTCCGAGAATGGTCCAATTGTGCTTTACGGGGTGGCCCTTGTGCCAGCCAAACTTTGCTGGCCTAACTGTGTCAGCCTAACTCCAGGTTAGGATTGCGCTCTAACTTAAGGTATATAACAACTTGTTGCATAGTAGGGTAATCTGTGTGGAGAGAGTAACAGTGTGGAAGATTCTGCTTTAGCATTGCCGATACAAGTTGATTATCTCTTATCCTGACTGCTTGGGATGGGAAAGTGTCCGGATTTCTCATTTTTCCCCTACCCTACGCGAACTCGGCCAGTGCAGGACCAACTTACCCAGGTGTCATGGCAGCGTTGCTGGGATGCTGCTGCTGCCTGTGCCGGCCCTGCACCAGAAGCAGTGGCACAGGAATGCTTTACGTTGCTTTTGTGACACTGCAGGGCTGACCAAGTAGCTTGCATCAGCCCCACGGCATGCTTGGATTCCTCCCTAAATAGCTTGTTATTGTTGTTGTTGTTGTTATTATTATTATTATTATTAATAATAATAATAATAATAATAATAATAATTTAATTTTTATCCCACCTTCCTGCCCCATGGGCACCCAATTTCCTGAATCCCTCTGAGTCCCTTTTTAAAAATTGATGTTAAATTGGCAAGATGGAAGCAGTTTTTAGTAACCAGTTCCATATCTCTGCTAGGAGACTAGCAATTTCCTTCTCATTAGGTTGTATACCATCCAAATAGGTTTATTGTTGTTTTTACTTTTGATACAATTTAAATTTAACTTTTTTAATTTGTCAATTAGTGCTAGTAACCACTACTTGACCGCAATAATCTCTCATCACCACTATTTGACATGGTTCTTCAGATGTCCTTACACATTAAGAAAAAAAAAAATTATTTTTTTTTTGGCAGATGGGATATTTGTCATTGGCTTCCATAGCCAAGATCGACTCAGTTCGGCCACTTGCTCCGCAGTTTCCCTGTCGTGCTTCAGTCCTATCTTCTACATTTTTGTTTTTTGGCAGCAACTTTTCAAGCAAAGTGTCAATCAACTCTTAGGACTACTTAGATTGAATCCCAATCTAAACGCTGTCATAAAACGGGAGTCCAGGCCAGTTTTAGATGTGATCACGTCCACGACCAGCTTCCTGAAAAGCTGTTACCTAGAGAAGCACTCCAGCAGAAACAGGCGCTTGACTCACTGAATTGAATGCAAAATATGCACACCAGCACACTTCTGGCAGGAATAGGCTTGTAGCGATGTGCTCATTCTGCACCCACAAGCAAGGCAGAGCAGGAAATGGAGGCCGGGAAAAGAGCCTGTGGGACATTATTGGACGAGATATTCAATCGCTTCTAATGCACGCTGAAAACCAAATCTGTCAGCCAAATTGTCAGCATGACAATGAAAGATACACAAAAGCATACTTCCCAGCTGCAACCCTTTTAATTAATATACAGCACCTATTCCTTCACTGCACGTACAGGTTGTTGGCATGTTCTGAATCTATGGTTGGTTTCCCCCACCCTGCCCTATGCTGCCTCGAATGAGCTCAGAGCAGCTTGCCTACAAATGTCAGATGGTTTCCCATTCATACAGCTTACAGCAATTGTTCCCAAACTTTTTAGCATCCCAAACTTTTTAACACACCTAAAAAACATCTCACTTTACCAGCCACTCAAGCCTCTGTGGCTATAATAGTGATTGGGCAGCAGTGCTCCCCACTAAGTAGCGGGTTGTTTAACCCTTGATGCACATCACCTAACCTACCCTGACAGTTTTGCAAACCACCCAAAATTGGATCATGACCCACTGGTGGGCCAAGGACCCATAGTTAGGGAACCACTGGCTCACAGGGACAAACCTGCTTGGAATCTAGAAATTGGATGGTAGCAAAAAATTCCGACCTAGCCCACATTATGAGCAACCAGCTAATCTTAGACTGTACATACCCATCATGGCTTGTGACCTGTGATGGAGTTTTCCTTCATATATCTGTCTAATCCCCTTTTAAAGTCATAGAGGCCACATCCTGTGGCAAGGAGTTCCACAGACTAATTGTTGTTCAGTCGCTAAGTCGTGTCCGACTCTTTGCGACCCCATGGACCACAGCACGCCAGGCCTCCCTGTCCTCCACTAGCTTCCGGAGTTCGCCCAATTTCATGTTCACTGCTTTGGTGACTCTGTCTAACCATCTCACCCTCTGCCACCCGCAAAGACTAATTACATGTGGTTAAATAAATATTTTTTTTTGTCCGTTCTAACTCTCCCAATGCTCAGTTTTAGTGGCTCTCCCCTGGTTCTGAGGTTCCCAAGCTTTGCAGCATCACAGTCCACCCTGTTGCAGTGCTCCTGGTGCGATGCTTCTCCTAGCCCTATGACACACTCAGCAGGCTTCTGTGGGCCTCAGAATGGCCCTCAGAAGCCTCCAGTGCTGGCAGTACAAGCGTACTACCCATGGTGGTGTTGCAAAGATGCCATATAAAGCATGGCCAGCACCGGTAGCAAGGGTTTATTGCCCACACTGATGCAATGCCAGAGCTTACCACCTGGAGGCGGCAACACAGCAATGGTGGATGGTAAGTGAATTGGCGGCCAGCATTGCGCTGATTCTGGGTAGGGCAGGAGGGCATAACTGGGTGGGGGGAGGGGCAGAACAGGGTGGGATCTGCAGTGACCTTTGCCGCTGGATCCTTGTGTTGGGCCACATAAAAACTAAGACAACCCTTGCTGGATCAGGCCCAGGGCCCATCTATTCCAGCTTCCTGTATCTCACAATGGCCCACCAGATGCCTCAGGGAGCATACGAGAAGACAAGATGCCTGCATCCTGTTGCCACTCCCCTGTACCCGGCATTCTGAGGTAGCCCGTTACCCTTGCACCACCCTCAAGGAAGACACCAGACTGAGGTTGGGGTTTAACTTTATAAAGCACAAGTGGCCAGTTCTTAAGTCATGAAACCTACTGAACACTCGAACACCTGACCCGTCATGGAGGGCCTCTTCTCTGTGCTGACAAAATAGCTGGCACAGATGTGAGGAGACCCATTGGTGGGTCTCCAGTCTTAACTGGGGAAAGGGGTGAACATTCCCTTCCTCTGAGGAGCCTCCAGCGGCTGCCTGGCTCCAGTGATGTCATGCAGGGGGTACGCGGGGGTACACGAGTACCGGTTTCTAGGATTACAGCTGGCCCCACCCATTCGCCCGCCCACTCGTCAACTCCGCCCCCTGCAACATTTGAATTTCCTGCATGTTTGAGTTGCCTGCATGTTCTCAGAGCCAGGCAGGCAGGCAGGCAGCAAGCAGAGCCTTGCCTTGCCACTGAAAAATGAGCTGCTCTGGGGTTCTGGGACTGTTGGGTCACTTTAACATGATGCCAGGCCTCCTTAACATGTTCTGGGGGTGCTGTGGAATACTGTTGCAACTGTTGGGTCAGTTTAAAATTGTCTGAGGCCTCAAAAAGGGCTTTTTTCATGTCCCTTCCTGCCATGACATCACTTCCAGCTTATGACATCACTTCCGGTGGGCGGGGCCTGACATGTGCCAATCAAAAGTGAGTATCTGTTCTTAAATCATTTAGATGACACCACTGCCTGGCTCCAACCAGGGGCGAATCTATTTGAAAGGGCGCCCATGGCGCCCAATGAAAATGCGCCCCTAGGGGCACACAATGTCATGACGTCACATCGTGACGTCATGACATAGCGCCCCGCCC
>JAJKFI010000043.1:9232713-9251760 GCA_029204185.1 Lerista edwardsae | reverse complement strand
CTCGTGCCGGCCTTAAAGAGCCGGCACGAGCAAATAGAACACGGCTGGGGCGCCACATTCTTTCTGTTTGCTCATGCCGGCTCTTTAAGGCCGGCACGAGCGAACAGAACGTGGCGCCCTGGCCGCGTTCTTTCTGTTCACTTGTGCCGGCCTTAAAGGGCCGGCAGGAGCAAACAGAACGCGGCGCCGCCCAGCGCCCCGCCCCCCTTGAGAAGCGGGAGGGGCGCCGGGTGGCAGCGTGTTCTCCTCGCTCCGGCTGGCTCTTTAAGGCCAGCCGGAGTGAGGAGAATGCGGCGCAGAGAGCGGGCGGGCCGTGGGCGCTATTTTGGGGGCAGGCGCCATGCGAATGGCGCCCCCTGCAAGATGGCGCCCATGGCTCGTGCCACCCCCTGCCACACCCTAGTTACGCCCCTGGCTCCAACAGTAGCCATTTGGAAGCAAACCGGAAGCAGCTTCCGAAAGTCGTAAGAGGCTTGCTTATTTATTGGAAATTGCTTGAAGCTGTCTTCCAAGTTTCTATCTTGGCAGGGTGAGAATAGTGTAGTAGACAGAATGGGGTCCCTAAGAAGCCCACTGAGCTCCCTACATGGTGTTCTGCCAAATTCCCTGCCAAGCCACCCTGAGGGTCCTAACGCCCACACTAGGCTAACTAGTTTCCCCACACAGCGGCCTCAGAGATAGGGAGGGGGTTCAGTCACCCACTGGGCCTCCTCTCTTCCAGCAGCTTTGCTTGGGATCACCGGCTGGCCAGCCTCCTCCAAACTGCCCTCATCACTGGCTTAGCTCCAAACTACTCTAAGTCTAGCACCACCAAACAATAGGCAGTCAGCTTGCCCAAGCCACAACTGCCTCCTCCACTTGGTGGCTTCAGGGGCGTGGCAGACATACAACTGCTCCCCACAGTTATTCCCCACAATGAGCTTACCTTAGTTGGCTGGCCAGCAGTACTCCAGCAATCCAGCCATCCAGCACCTTCCCAGGGCATTTAGTCCAGCTCCTGCCTCCCACGTTATACAGCCAATCAGTGTCTGTTGCTAGGCAGGCTCTAGCATCAACCACACCCATCTGCACCTGTGCACCTCTCCCTTCAGAGCCAGAGCCCTTACCAGCCTGCAGCTGTGTTCCTGAGGCTTGCAAAGACCTTGGGGGTTAACCCTATAATTCCTGGCTTATCTGGGACAAGGGGCCATTGCTGATACCATTCCCTATCTCCTCAGGGTATCTCCTGCCTTTTCCAATACACATGGCCAAGGCGTATTGCTTTTATATTCGACCTCTTTCAGTGTATATGGCAGCATGGGGGGTTTCCCATTCAAGTAGCCCCAGATCTGCACAGCGTCCGCAAGGCTGCTGTAGCATGTGTGTTCAGCCCACACTCTGAAACCATCTGAATCTATTTGTCCTAAAAGAAAGTGTTCTTGTTTTCTTATACCACCTTTAACAAAGCAGGAAGACTCAACACCCAACTGGTGTCTTGTTAATAAAAGAAGTTTAATAGTTTAAATTAAAAATGGTTCTGATAGACATGAAGGTCAGGGGCTAATACTGTCACACAAGCCCTTTTGGCATCAAATTCTCAGACAGTTCGAGCTATGTACATAGTTTCCACAGGTTAAGAAACCACCATCTTTTCATACATACACCAATATGAAGTGGATTCCGTAAAATATCAAATAATCCTTTTGAAAGTTTACTATATTGTATTCTGTGTGCCAAAAATGACCTTTTATACACAATAATGCTAATATAATATACAAGTGGTGTGTGGGAGTGTATGTGTGTATTCTCAAAATGCAGTCATATTTTTTTTTATATACATAGACTGATAGAGTCGAGTTATTGCAAAACTTTGACATTTCCTGAACGTACAATAAACTTATCAATGTACAACAAGTTCCGGGCTTTACTTGTCATCAGTTTACTTCTACTTTTCCAGGAAAAAAAAAGGTTGGATGAAGATGCTAAAGTATCACAGTAACATTTAACTAATAGCCCAATCCTACTGCCTGGCAGCGCCAGTCTCCTGCACACTGCCCTGACAATAATTATAATAAACATACCGTAAGGTGCACCACACAGCTACAAGAGGAAGGGCGCCAGCAGGGAGACCAGCACTGGTTCACCCTGGGCTTCTGTGCCAGTCAGACAACCGCCAGGACCCATCAATGGTAAGTTCCCTGCTGAGTCGCGAGGTGTTCTGGGGTGTGGGAAAGATGGCAGGAAGGCAACATTTCTGGGTGGGGGGGGGGGGGCGGGGGAGGTTCAGGCCTGGAAGGGGGCAGGGATGGTGTCAGAGGCCGCCGCCGCATCCTATCCCCCCTTCCCAGGTCTCAGAGCCCTACATAGGCCTCCTTTGTTCTGCGCAAGCAAAATAGCTGGCGTGGATCCAAGTAGACCCATGATGTCCTCTTACCCCGATGAGACTGCCGGCTGCCTCCCTGGCCCTGTAAAATACAACAGTGGCCATTTTGGCATTGCTCTACTGCAAGGCAGCAGCCTACACAGGTTTAGGCTGCCTGGCCATATTTGTATCAGTACCTTGAAGGGCTCCAGGTCTCCAGTAGTTATTTTCGGCCTTTTGTCCTTGAGTGCAAGACCAGTGTAATTCCCACTCTGCTGTCACAATTGGTGGGCAAGGTAGGAATCCACAAGTGGGCTTCTTCCCCAATAGTCTCATTCAAATGAAACTGCTCTAGTGAAAAGAATTTGGAAGTTGCCACCTAAGTCTCATCCTGTGATTGCCGTGAGGAGATGGTGTGACTTCGCACACATTACCAGTGACAGACGTAAAACCTGGATGGAATAGGCAGGAGTGTTCCTGGGGGGGGGGGGTGGCACCCAGAGGCAGGCCTCCAGTCTGCCACCTCCCCCCCCCCCACAATCTGCTCTGGGCCACTTGGCTCCTCTGATTGTTGGAGGAAACTTGTACTGCTGCAACTTTGGTGTGAGTTTCCTCTGACCATTGGAGGCACCAGGAGGCACCACCTGGAGCGCTGTGAAGATGCTGGGGGTTGCTGCGCTCCAGGGGACGCCCCCAGCCTGGCTCTTCTGATGGTTAGAGGAAACAGCTCTTCCTACCATTGGAGGAACCAGGGGACACTGCCTGGAGTGCCACAAAGCACTCCGTGGCGCCCCAGCCCCAGCATGCGGGCTAGTGTGTGTGTGTGGGGGGGGGCATTTGCCCCCAGGTCTGCCACTGAAAGTAGGCCTGTTACGTTGAGTGCAACCAAAGCATTTTCTGTAGATCTACAGGAAAGTCACCAAGAAAAACTCCAAGAGACACTTTTTCTACATATTGTATTCTGCTGCCCTGTTTGACTCTTGGTTTCATTAGGAAACAAACGCAAATGGTGTTCCACAATGAGGGTATGAGTGTACACTGAAAAAAAACAAAAAACACTGGGATGTTGACATTGTTAGATGCAAGCTCAAAAATTCTGAAGAGGGAGAGAAGAATATGCAATGGTACATTACAAAAATAACTCCTAGGGATTTAATGTTTTCTTTTCCAGAGCTGAGAAGACCAAAAGCAATGGGGAAGTTTAGGGAGTTATTGGAACTGTGTCTGTTCACCAACCTGTGCACTTTGGAATATAAGGTTGACAGGAGCTTTCATTCAGCTGGCAGTGTCCTTAAGAACGATACAAGCCAGCCACTTGTATCAGTCAAGCCTTATGAGCAAGGGTTGTGCATCCCCATTGTTTTTGGGCTAGGCTAAATCTCAGGCTTCCTCGTCTGTCTGTAACTGGGCAGTCAGGATTAAGAGAAGCCTCCCACATATATTAGCAAAGAGCCTGGAGGGTGCTGTGCAGAAATTCTTTGACTGGGGTGTCGCGATGCCCCAGCCAGAGAAGCCCTGACCCTGTTCCCTTAAGAGGCAGGGAGGATGGAAGCAGTGGTGGGATTCAAATGAATTAACAACCAGTTCTATGACGTCATAGCCAGAGCAAAACAACAACAACGAAGCCAGCCGAGGTAAGCGAGTGGGCGGGGCCCGGCCATTTAACAACTGGTTCTATAGAACCTGGGCGAACCCCCTGAATCCCACCACTGGATGGAATCCTTAGGGTTGCATTGCTTCCAGGGGCAGCAGGGGATGCTTTCTACTTGCCAGTTGCAGTGCTGGTCTCTGGAGTGGGGAGTGCAGAAATCTCCACAGGGCTCCCCAAACATCAGAATAATGAAAAATAATGATAGCAACGCACTTCTGGTTAGGCTGTTGCCGACTGGAAGTGGGGCATCATCGCTATTTTTCACTTTTCCAACATTTGGGGAGTCCTGTGGAGGAGATGTCCCTAGGGCTCCCCATGCCCCCCCCCCCCGGAGGCCAGTGGTGCTACTGATAAGTAGGTTGCAGCCAGTGATGTCATGTAGCCAGGATGCTCTGGAACGCCGTTCCGGTTGTTCCGTGTAGGGCTGGCTCTGCCCACTGCAGTCGTTGCTGCCGTGCGCCCCTGCAATACACGAATGGGGCTGGCCGCGCCTGTGCCCTGCATGCCCACAGCGGAGGTTTCAGCCAAGCAGGCAGGTAGGCAGGCAGGCAGGCAGCGGACCACGGGGGAAGCGAGGACGCGCAGAAGAACTGCCAATCAACTGTGCGTCCTGGTAGCTACTTCCTGTGTTCCGGTTGTTAGTGCAGGTAGATTCCAACACTGGTTGCAGCCCACCCACCCCTGGCAGTGAGGCCATCCCAGGATCGCAATGCTTCCTTCATCCTCGCCCACAACAACGTACAGTGGCTCCTAAATTGGAAACCACTGGTGTAGTGCTTTGATCCTGGACAATCCAGACGCAACCCCCCACTCAGCCGTGACGTTTCCTGGGTGACCTCTGGCCAGTCACTGTCTCTTAGCCTAGCCTACCTCAGGGGGTTGTTTCTAGAACAAAAGGGAGTAACTTTGTACACTACCCTGAGCTCCTTGGAGGGCGGTAGAAAAATACAAAAAGTAATAACTTTGGAATGATCCTCTTGGATTTATGACAAACTTTGTGGGATTTGAAGAGTTTTCCCTAAATGCTCTTCGTGCCCCATTACAACCTGGCTGCTGCCTGTGCGGTCAAAATTGTGTGGTTAATCATGGCTTGCATGATATTCATGATTTCTTGCATGATTTTCATGCACAAGGGGCAGGGGAAGTTTAGTCCTTCTCAGCTAGGGATTGCTGTGCCATCTGGCTTGCTCTAACCAGAATTTAGGAACAAGCTAAGATATGAATGGATAAGATATGAACAACTAAAGTATGAGATTGAAGGCGGGGGGGGAAAGGTACATGAGCCCAAGGGTCATGAATGTCATGCAAAACTAGGATTAAACGAGTGGTGGGATTCAAATAAATTAACAACCGGTTCTATGTCCTCCTTTCTTTGTACTGCTTCTTACTATAGCACTACTTTTTGTATATAAATAAATTAGCAACCGGTTCTGCAGGACTGGTGAGAAGTGGCTGAATTGCACCACTGGATTAAACCATGGTTCTGTGATGTCTGAACCAGGCCATTGGCTGCACAGCAAACCTCCCTGAAGCAAGTAAGGAATATGGCATGTGTACTATTCTTTTTGGGGACGTGGTGGCGCTGCGGGTTAAACCGCTGCTGCTGGGCTTTCTGACCGGAAGGTTGGGAGTTCGAAACCATGCGACGGAGTGAGCTCCCGTTGCTTGTCCCAGCTCCTGCCAACCTAGCAGTTCGAAAGCACGTAAAAAATGCAAGTAGATAAATAGGGACCACTTTGGTGGTAAGGCAAAGGCATTCTATGTGCTACGGCTTATAGTCAAGCTGGCCACATGACCACGGAAGCTTGTCCTTGGACAAATGCCAGTTCCACAGGCTTAGAAATGGAGATGAGCACCGCCCCCTACAGTCAGTCATGACTAGACCATTCGGTCATGGGGAAAACTTCACCTTTACCTTACTATTCTTTTAGTCTGAGAATACTGATTAGGCAGGTGATGAGAGCAGTATTTGCCATTTGCTGTAGTTGCAACAAAAAGCACAGCTTGTGCCATACTTCATACAACACCATGCACCATACTTCCTTAAGGAGAAGGGCCATGGCTGAGTGGGAATGTATCCACATTGTTTGAAGAAGAACCCTGGTCCAATTCCTGGCATTTGCAAACAGAGCAGAGCAAAATTCCTGCCCGAGACATGGGAGAATCATTGCCAAGCTCTGATGACAGGACTGACCTAGATACACCAATGGTCTGATTCAATATAGGGCAGCTTCCTGTGATGCACAGTGATTTTTCTCCATGTGAGAAATCCTGAAATCTCAGTTGCCTCCCCCACCCACAGGATCCAGGCAGAAAGAAAAAGGTTTTGAGGAAAATACATCGAAAAAAAGGAAGCATACAGGTGAAAGTCAACGTGCAACTTTTAAAAAATAAAAAAATAAAAAATCTGTACTTTCATTTAAAGTGTGGAAATTGCAAGGAGGACAACACATTTCTGTGAATCCTATCTCATCTCTTCCTGCGTCTCTCTGCGTGGCTATCTCTGAGGGTGCAATCCTAACCTGGAGTTAGGCCAGCCAAGTTTGGCTGGCCCAAGGGCCATCGTACAGAGTGTTTGGACCGCTCTTGGAATCAGGGAGGATGGCGCACATCTGTGCACTGGCCTCTTTGACTCCGAGAGTGGTCCAAACATACTTTATGGTGTCCCTTGTGCCGGCCAAACTTTGCTGGCCTAACTGTGCCGGCCTAACTCCTGATTAGGATTGTACCCTGAGAATCCAGCAAATCCATGCTTTTCAAATATGACCAAGCATCCCAGTGATTCTGCGAAAGAAATTACGTCAATGACTGTTCATAAATTGTCACCACTGAGCTGTTTCAGACATATGGGCCAAATGATATAACCTATTCTAAGTTTCTGCAGCGAAACTTTTATTACTTCTGAAACATGGCAAAGGTGCAATATCCTTTCCTCTCCAGCTGAGGGCTTGCAATAGGTATCTGTTCAGAATACAGAGACTGGATAGTAAAGTGCTATGTCAAAATTCGAAACAATTAAGAAGGCAAGAGCTTATAGTCCCGAACCCTCCAATTCTCCTTGTGAGGATAAATGCATTTTCCCAATATTCTTCTCTCCAGCTGGTGAAAGAAGACAATACTTGATGCCAGTGCGCTTCAAGGATTGTGATGAACAGAGGTTTTTAAAAATAGTGGCAAGCAGTGCAACACAGCAGGCATGCTAGCTCTTCAAAACAAACCAGTCTACGTTAGGTCTCTTTCATCCTCCCCCTCTGGGACTGGGGCACCTTCCTTATGAAGAAAGACTGCAGCGTTTGGGGCTCTTCAGTTTAGAAAAAAGTCACCTGAGGGGGTACATGATTGAGACATACAAAGTTATGCATGGGATGGATAGAGTCGATAGAGGGAGGTTCTTTTCCCTCTCTCACCACACCAGAACCAGGGAACATCCACTAAAATTGAGTGTTGGGAGAGTTTAAAAAGATAAAAGAAAATATTTTTTTATCCAGCAGGTAATTAATCTGTGGAACTCCTTGCCATAGTTGGTAGTGATAGCATCTGGCCTAGATGCTTTTAAAAGAGGACTGGACAGATTTCTGGAGGAAAAGTCCATAGGGCTATAGTGGGGCTATAGGCTATGATGGGTTGTGTAACCTCCTTATGTTAGTAGTAGGCTACTTCAGAATGCCAGGTGCAAGGGAGTGGCAACAGGATGCAGGCATCTTGTTGTCTTGTGTGCTCCCTGAGGCATCTGATGGGCTGCTGTGAGATAGGAAGCTGGACTAGATGGGCCCTTGGCCTGATCCAGCAGGGCTCTTCTTATGTTCTCTGCAGGGACATGGCAGACTATAGCTGCATCCCTAGCCATGCTTCCATTTACTATAATGGCACTGCCTTCTGAGTGGAAATGCACAGGATTGAGCTCTCAGGCTCTCCACCGATCAAGTCTGACTGATTTGAAAACTTGTACATCAATTCAAGGAAAAGTGTGTGAATTCATAAAGTAGGTTTCATTAATTGACTTTGTGGGCATCACTATGGGACATGTCACACTACATGCAGCACGAAAAATGGTTCCCATCATATTCACTATGTGGTGTGTCATTTAAGCTGAGAAGTGCAAAGCCAGCATGGTGTAGTGGGTCAGGAGCTGGACTTAGGCCTGGAAAATCCAGGTTCAAATTCCTGCTCAGCCACAAAGCTTCCTAGGTAACCTTGGACCAGTCACCATCGCTCATCATCATCACCACCTACTTCACAGGCTTGTTGCAAGGACAAAAAGAGGGAAGGAACCGTGGACCAACCGTGGACCAACCGTGAACCAAGTAGCCTGAGCTACTTGGAGGAAGGGTGGTATAAAAATGTAAAATAGGAATTTTAAAAAAATGGTTCTAATTATCTGCCAGATGGTTAAACGTATCCAGTCTGACAGCTGCATTAGAAATATACTGATGTCTTTAAATTGATTTCCTTAAGTCGTGTTGCAAACATGCTGTAAATAGTGTTTTGTGTTGACATAATGGTCCCGGCCCTGTGGATGGCTCTTCTTATAAAAGTTAAGGGCGGTATCTGGTGGTTGGCACAGGGACCCGGGGAGGGTAGAGAGAGGCAGACCAGATAGAATGGGGCAGAGGAAGGCAGAGGACCAGTGGGCCCATGGGTGGATCGGGGGACAGGTTGGAGACAGGATCCAGCACTTTGACTTGATCCTAACCCCTGGTCAGCCCTAATCCAGGCCACTGCACATTACCTGGAGGAAGGGGCGATGTTTTCCTCTTTCCCCAGGTTCCACAGCAGCCAGTTCCAACCCCAGGCTGGCTATGGGACAAGCGCGTCGGCCTGCCTGTTCCAGCTTGGGGGTTGGATTGCACTCTAAGTTACAATCGCCCATTGCATATTATGCTCCTATGATATGCGAGATGAAAACCACCATTATATCCAACGTGAGCTTTCTTTTGCCTTTATTGCTGCCTAGGTCATCAGCAAGGGAATGAAGATCCACCAGTGGCCTGACCGAAGGTGGGCCACACCCGTGACACCACATAGGGTTTTTTTTTCTGTGTTTTTTTTCTAAGGACAGACACAAAGGAAAGGAAAAACGAGTGCAGGAGAGAGTTGACTCTATAGTTTTTAACCAGTTCTGTACTAGCTTCATCATCGTCTTCCTCCCAAAAAGCATGGAAATTCTAGTTTGCTTGTGTGTGCATGCTAAAGGCAGCCTATTAAATGTCTTTACCCATCCCACAACTATGATTCCCATTGAGAGAGACAAGGACCTACTGTAAACAGGGAGATGATAAAAGGAACATGCACATTTTTAAAAAAAAAATGACATTGCAGATCCAGGTTAGAGCTGGGTCCCAGATCGGAAAAGGGTGAAAAGCACTGGTCCAGGTCATATTAAACGGAGGAGACTCATTACAAAATTCCTTTCAAACAGCTTGTGAGACAAGGAGGAGGGTGTCTTTTCTACCATATTGTATTTCTTCTGTGCTGTGTGCAGTGACACTTGAAAACATAAATAGGTTTAAGAAAACAGCATAATTGAAGAGCATGATTCAAATGTCCAGACCTTTAAGGTAGAGAGCAGCCAAAGTAATTGCATGCCAGAGCAACTGAGCCAAAGAAGGAAAACTCCACTTCTACTACAGCAGGCTTCTACAATGTCTCCTACAATGTCTTCTACCCAGGCTTCTACAATGTCTCGGCTGTTTCTTCAAAAGTGCATCAAATTATAGTCTCTGGACAAGCAAAGAAGTGACTGAATACAGCTGGGATCATTGTGCTGAAACAGACGTATGCAAATATAAAAGATGGAATAGTGCATTGCATGTGTTATTCTTAACTATTAGCTCAGCTCCATGCTGTGCTCCAGAGGTACTGCCCCAACATTGCCACCTAAAGGAGAGATGAGATTCTCACTGCTAGAACAGTTGGGTGGATCACACACCCTTTGCCAAACCATAGCTATGATCTCTACACCTGTATAGTCACATGTAACATTTTAGCAGGTACAAAATACAGGCCCACTGTATGTGCCAGTAACATTGGGAGTGGCTATACAGGTTTTTCTTCCACTGTATGTTTGTAGTATGTAATTTTTCTTTTAAGCCTAGGATTGGGTTGACAGTGTTCTGTTGTAAAATGTTTGTTGGTGCTGGTGGCCATTTTATAAGGGCAAAGTGTTGCCATTGGAACTCACTGCTCCCGCCAGAGCGGTTAAGCCAGCAGTACGCCGGACAGGGTGGGGAAGGGCAGGGTGTTGCCATTGGAACTCACTGCTCCCGCCAGAGCCATTAAGCCAGCAGTGCGCGGGACAGGGAGGGGGAGGGCAGGAACGAGGGAGTCTTTGAGAAAGGAGCGGTGTGATATCGGTGCAGATATCGGTGGTAGTTACTCGAACCGATATCCTCCTCCCAATTTTTTCCGTTCCCTCTTCCTTACTCACCCTGGACCTGTGCCAGCAAAGTAGCTGATACAGATCCAAAGTGACTTGCTGGGCTTACAGAGGCTCACCACTGGGTAAGGAAACATATTCCATTACACGGAGGCGACCTCCGTGACTCCCCTCCACAGGAAGCAGTGCACGCTCTAGTGGCGCGGTTGCATCAGCAAGGGGTGACACGACCATCAGCAAGCTAAACTGCAATGTGAACAGGTGTTTTTTAAAAAAAAAAATACAGTGAGAACATACATTTCTTTGAGACTGCAGTGTCCGTTACTAGCCCTTGGCTGTGGTGTTTTAAACCTTATTGCTATTGATGGCTTTCGCTCAGTGTGAGGAGCTCTCCTCCTGGGCCAAACTACATATTACACAGAAGACATGAAGCTGTCTCATGTCAATGCCCATCTGTCACGTGCAGTAACAGTTACCCCAACTCCTGACACACGTCCCCTCATCCTCAGTGGTGGCAAGTCCACTCTGCTGAGAGCACAATCCTAACCTGGAGTTAGGCCACCACAATTAGGCCAGCAAAGTGTGGCCGGCACAAGGGCCACTGTAAAGTGCATTTGGACCATCCCTGAAGTCAGGGAGGATGGCGAACGTCTGTATGCTGGCCTCTCTGACTCCAAGAGTGGTCCAAACATGGACTCTTGGACCAAGAGTGGTCCAAACATATTACGGTGTCCCTTGTGCCAGCCAAATTTTGCTGTCCTAACAGTGCCGGCCTAACTCCAGGTTAGGAGTCAGGAGTCATACCTGATGCCCTGGTTCAGCTATGATGGGGAAACTCACCATGGCATGATATGGGGTAAGTGTATGCGTGTAATACTGGGGGAGGCAGGAGAAGACTGTGACCCAGGTCTGCTGGTTTCAGTAGCAGCCCTGTGTCTTATACTATGTAATTCTGCCTCTAGCTTTTTTTTTTTTTTTTTTAAAGAGTTGAGTATTTGCGAGTCTAGAAATCTGGGCACCATATTGCTGATAGTGGTTCTTGTAGGAAGAATTGCCAAGAAAAGTAAAAAGCATACATCCAAGGTGAATTTGAGAACTGCAGTGGGACTGGGAGATTTTGCTAAACCAACCAACTACAATGTAGAAGAGCCATTGCAACGGTAACCTCGGCTGACTGAAAAAAGAGTCAAAGGAGCAAGAAATAGTTAAGTGAACGGAAGCAGATCTTTTTGGTCCTTGTGTCGCTTCCCCAGCAGTAACTCAGGAAAACTCAAAAGGCGGTAGCCTCCAAGTGGACAAATGTAAACTAGAATTTACAAGACTAGGGCAGCAATCCTAAACACAAGGCCCAATCCTTTCCAGCACTGATGCAGCAGCCCTGAGGTAATGGAACAATAGTTCCCTCACCTTGAGGAGGTCTCCAGGACTGTCTCCACCACAGCAGGATGTAGCGCACACCATTGGTATGGCTGTATCGGCGCAGGAAAGTTGGATAGGATTGGGCTCACGGTTACGAGGGAGTAAGTCCTATTGAACACAGTGAGGCTTACTTCAGAGTAAACATGCATAGAATTGTCCCTGCAAGCTGTCAAAATATATACTAGTGCAAATAAAGGGCCACCTATGGAGAAGGTTACATACGATTTGGGAACCCCTTTTAGTTGTATCAGTCTACTAAGAGGTCCACACTAGCCCACCAATAGGATGACACTTGCAAAGGCTACCTATCCATGTCCTCTCTGTTCTCGTACAAAGAGTAGAGCAGGAAACAACGGCTCGGAAAATTGGCAATGGGAGAGAATATGATGTCCCAATGGTGTTGCCCCATAGTAGGTTAAGCTTTCAGAATGGTTGTTACAGTAAAGTGCATTGTCTTCTTTGTGCAAAACCCTCACATTTGTGAAGGCAAGCTGGGCCCTCAAGCGGACTGTCGCTGGGTCTGTTTGTGAAAGTGCTGAGTTTGAGACATGACCTTGGGGATGTCTCAAAGGCCTTGCCTCCAAAGTGCCAGTTTCAAGAGCACGGGAGCCAAGCAAGCTCGGAGATGGGGAGTCTAAATCAGATGGGGCCAGCGATGATGGGGCTTGCATTAGTGGCAGGAAGTGGGGAGACCATGAATTCAGGGTGTCCTTCACCCTGAGGCTGTCACTGCCTCCTCCAGCTGCTGTGGATACAAGGTACATTTACCTGCTCCCTTCTCACTAAAAACAAGCGAGAATCAGAACTGCTTCCTCCCCACGCTGTCTGTCCTCGCATGGCGTTTGAAATTTTAAAGAAACACGTCACTCTGAACCCCATGCAAGGAAGGAGCAGTTTGCTACCCTGCCCCTCACTCCACACTTGTGTGGAGTTTAAATGGAACTGTTCCCTTTAAAATCTTCAAGGACAGAGTGCAGTGAGGAGGCAAAGAGCTTTTTGCGGGGGAGGGGGAATGTGTGTGCGCCCCCCACCCAGCAAGGGCAGCAGTAGCAAGAAGTGGTGACATTGGACAGTAGACCTAGTTGGGATGGCCCTGGTTATAATCAAATGTGCTTAATGATCTTTTGCTGAAATAGAAAAAAGTGTGTGGATCAGGTGTGTGGACTTCCCTTTGCCACCTATCTTTGTCTATTTTAAAATGGAACTGCAAAAGCAAAATACTAAAGACAAATAAGCCCGGCAGAGCCTCGCCTTAGAAGATCAATCCAGATGCTCCATGAGTAGTGGTAACAGCCCGTGCTGAGTAGCAGATGCAGCATGCCCACCCCACACTTGGTGTCTCCTCCTGTTAAGGAATGAACTTGCATCAGGAAATTCTGCAGCACCCGTGCACCTTCTCCTCCATTTCTTCCATGGGAGCTTTAAATTTTAAGAGAGGTGGATCACCACTCGACACTGTGTAGTAAACCGAAGTCCCATTGGATGTGTAGGAAGGAGTCCTGGAGCTGATGAGATGCTCTTTACCTTCTCCCCCATTTTCTGCCGTGCCTCCTACATTGCTGCCGAAGTGGGTACTGATGAAAGGGTGGTTGAGCAGCTTGGCTGCTGCCCGCTGCCGTTTCAGCTCAGAGAGGGTTTGATGGCTCCTCTCTTTGTAGCCCCCCCAGAGCTGATTAGAGTCGGGAAGAACTGGGGTGTCGTACGGCAGTGATTGGCTTGTATCGTTGTCCAGAGCAGAATGCATTGTCCAAATGTCTCCATTGGGGACTGAGTATTGGTAAGCAGTGGAGGGTAAGCTGAGCCCGTTCTGGAGCAGAATTTCAGAGTCACATTGTGTGCTTTTGCTTGTCAGCTCTGGAAGGAGTATGGGTATGTCTACTGGAGAGTTCTGAAACGGAAAAGAAATATACAAAGAAGCTAAGACACAGCCCTGTATCCACTACCTGATCAACACTGTGGCCACATTTACCCATTTCCATGCACTGTGTATTCAGCTCCAGGAGTCATAACCACCACTCCTATGTTAAGAAGACCTGTGATGATTTTCCTGGCTTGCAAACATGCTTTGTAAATAGGTAAGATGATGTCCTGCACAGAACCATCCTCCTACCTTCTTTTTGGTTTTCACCATAATTCACCTGAATTGTCTGGAGCCTAACCCCCAATTAGGCTGAAATGGGCTTTATACGAACACATATTGGAACTCAGGACATTTGGATTATGGGAAATGCATGGCTCGGTGCGCGCTAGGATTGCTGTTCTCAGTGCACTGAGAGAGATATTTTCATTAAAGTCCCTTTATAAATAAAGGTATGCTCAGTGACCTATAAAAAAGAGGTCACTGCAATAGTTTTATTGAGCTGGTTCATAAAGGGCTTGAATATTCCCTTAACATAAGATTTATATCAAAATGCCTTGGAAACACCACTCCTAGCAGCTGTCCTGTTTGGTTGCAAGTTTTCGGCTGTCAGCACACAGTAGCGTGGCAGAGGAGGGGCAAAACGGTATACTGCAGGCAGAAGCATATCTTGGGTGCTGCTGGGGGGGGCAGGAGCCATGGGTGCCATTTGCCAGGGGTGCCATTTGCATCATGGCCCCCAGAGGCGGCATGCCTGAGCTGTGGCTGAGAGAAGCCGCGCCAAACCTAGGCTTACCAAGCCAGTGAGGCGCACGGCTTCTCCCAGCCACCGCCATGGGTGCAGTTTAGCACCAGTACGCCTCCGACTGCAGGTGCCATAACACAACATGCCAGCGGTCCCTCCCACTCACTGTCAGAGCCATTCCAGGCAGTGATGGCGATGTGCAGGTGCTCACCAAATGAAACAGCATCGCCTACACGCTGCTATCCTTGCTTGGAATGGCTTCAATGTCATATTCCCAAGCAGGGAAGGGCTGCTTACATGGCTCATTGTGGCATCTGCAGTACTTATCATTCCCCGCCCATGGCAAGCAACACTACTAACAACACAATAAGTTTTTCACTGTAATTTGTACACAGTATTAACATCTTCTTTAGGGCTTGTAGGATTCCCTGGCTGGAGATGCCTTAATTTAGATGGAAGACTAGGTAGTTTCTGTTTGGCTCCTTACTGGATCTGTGTTCTCTTGGTTAGAGCAAGCCTCCCTGATATCGTCATTGTAGCCAGAGGGTCTTTGTTCTTCCGAAGATTCTATTTGCTGCCAAACAAAGGCCTCCTTCTCATACTCTTTCCTGTACAGGTTTGTTCGGTCTGAAAGGCTTGCCCTCCGTACCACTTTCCTGGAAAAGAGCCGTACAGAAAAGAATGAAAGGAATTACTGAAAGGATAATTGTGACAATTGAGTGGTCTTTTTCCACCATGAAGGACCACTTCAGAATATCCTTTCACAAACCATTAATATGTTACACATAATCACCCTTAAGCCTTGTTAATAAGAAGAAAAATAATCATTCTTCTTTACAGATGGAACAAAACAGCATGATGGCTACTGGAAAAGTTTTGAAGGGCTGTTTAAACCAGTGGTTCTCAAGCTTTTTAGCACTGGGGCCCACTTTTTAGAATGACAATCTGTCTGGGACCCACCGGAAGTGATGTCATGGCCGGAAGTGCTGTCATTGTGACACCAGAGGCTGCTGCTTTTCTGAGAATGTAGCAATAACTTGGGTTATTTCTCAACCATTTTCAAAAAACAAAGTGAATCAGAAAGAAAAAAGCTTATTTACAACCTTGACGAAAGGAAAACTACCACACAACCCTCCTTCTTTCCAGCATCCCATCTTCCCTATTTTCAATGATGGCTGCACTAGGTGCTATGCAACCACCTGAATTTGGCTCACAACCCACCTAGTGGATCCCAACCCACAATTTGAGAAACACTGATTTAAACTATTATGAAAACTATAGTACCCTTTCTTCCCTACCCCCAAATTAAATATTACTGTATGCTGAAGGACTGGTGTCCATCTATGTTTTTCAAGCGATTTTTAAAAAGGAATGTAAACAGAGGCTGGAGGACAGAGACAACTATTAAAGGGGCTGAGACCTTGTGGTAGAAAAGTTAAGAGCACTGAATAATGGCCAAGGAGATTCAGTTCCAAATCCCTGTTCAATTGTGACACTCAGCGCAATCCTAAACTGTGCTGCTGCACGTGTGCTTTATGGCACATGTGCGATAGCACTGGCCAATGCAAGCCACTTGCATCACGCTTGGATTGTGCTGCCTGTGAGTGATCCTGGAATAATCACTATCTCAGATTAGCCTACCTAGCACATTTGTGATGTTGTGAGGACAAAGTGGGCGGAAAGGGGGGGGAACTGCACAGTAACAATCAGATGTGTGCAGATTATTACATATATATACACACACAATTCATTTGGGGGGAGAGGAGTGCATATGTGGGCATCTATTTATTTAACTGCATTTCTGATATTCAGAAATATCTATTCACAATAACAGAATATCTACAGCATGTTGAGTGGGACATGTAAAATCAAGTTCTAGTCCCTAAAATGCTGCACACACAAAAATACCTTACTTAGAGTACAGGGCTAACCTGGAGTTAGGCTGGCATAGTTAGGCCAGCAAAGTTTGGCTGGCACAAGGGACACCGTAAAGTATGTTTGGACCACTCTTAGAGTCAGAGAGGCCAGTACACAGACGTACGCCATCCTCCCTGACTCAGAGTGTGGTCCAAACGCAATTTACAGTGGCCTTTGTGCCAGCCAAACTTTGCTGGCCTAACTGTGCCGGCCTAACTCCAGGTTAGGATTACGCCCCTCATGTTTACCCACTCAGGATCTATTTCATAGATATGTCTGCTCTGTGAGTCACCCTACTAAAACATCTGCTCCAATGATCAACAGCCACTAGGTGGCTCTCATTCCATGCTATAAACTCTTTGTATTTATAGGTGATTAGACTTGAGATCCTTAACCCCTTAGGCCTCATCCTCAGCTGAACTGAGGCTTAAGTATATGCAAGTGCATGTGAGCAGATTGATCCCTTCTTACCCTTGCCTCCCCCTTTTTTTCCTTTCTCTCCCCCTCCTTCCCTGGCTCCAACATTCTAAGGGCCCAGCCCTACCCAACGTTCCAGTGCCGATGCAGCCTCAATGCAGCCCTGAGGCAAGGGAACTAATATTCCCTTGAGGACACCTCCAATACTGCCTCCCCATTGCAGGATGAAGCATATGCCCTGTTGGTACAGCTGCATCAATGCTGTGAAGTTGGATAGAATTGGGCCAGCGGTGTTATGCTGCCGGAATGCTGGGCGGGATATCTAGGTGATCGACAGCCTGCCTGTCGCATTCTGCAGCGTTACGCCGTTTGCGTAACCAATTACGCCGCTTGCGTACGTTATGCAAACGGCGTAACACCGAGGAACGCGACGGGCAGGCTGTCGATCACCCGGATGTCCCGCCCAGTGTTCCGGCAGCATAACACCGCTGCATTGGGCCCTAACATAGCTACACTTCCATTGTGAACTCTTTGGACCACTCATCCGTTTTTTTTACTCTGTAAAAATCACATGTACAGTATGGACACTAAACAGGAGGAAAAACAATAAGGATAATTTTGTCCCCAAAACTTCTAAAGCAAATTTTGTCAGATTTGAGCCTACAGAATGTCTTGCAGCAGACTGCTTTCAAGGTGATCAGGAGGATAAAAGAAAGGGGGAAAGAGTCCCATATATGCCACCCTGAGTTCCTTGGAGGGAAGGCAGGCTAAAAACAAAATAAGTAATATAATCTGTATTGCTTGTTGTTTAAACACTGATCTCTAGAACAGCTGGGACCTGATCTCCTAATTAAGCTGTAAAAACTGTTGCCCTGGTGTTAGCAGACGATTTACAACCCCCAGATCTCATTTTAATTTTTTATTACAGCTTGCAAGTGGGTAGATTTGCCCAGTGGCTTTTCATTCAAATTACCTTTATCAAATTGTAAGTGAGCTTTCTTAGGCTCATTTGCAACATCTGGGATTATTCCTGGGCAGCAGACAGATGTTCATATTTAGTCAAAATTCACACCTGTCTGCTAAGCATATCCAGTCTGCCCTTTCAAGCTTTCACAGTACCCTTAGTCAGTGCTCAAGATTTTATCCAACTGTAGCCAACTCCTCTGCAGTCCACACTCTCTCAAAGTGTGTGTTCATGAGATGTGTCAGTAGATTTCCTGTCTCCCATCCAACACCAGACTACAGCTGAACCTGCTTAGCTTTCCTTGGGCAAGCACTAGCTTAACCACCAGACCACACCTCCTGCCCCTTTGCCACAACAGGCATTTTGGTCCTGCAAGGAAACTCTCATTGGTGCTTCCCTCCAGGGGCAAACCATAAGAGAGAGCATAGCCAGAATGGAACAATAATGAGGACAAAGGGTTAAAGACACCATCCTTCATACCATGATCATGATTAGGGGTGGATTTTTTGTTGTTGTTGGAAACCACTTTTTGGCTGTTAAACACCGCATTTTGGAGGTTAAAATATCTGAATAAAAACACAAAACACCGCATTTTGACGTTTAAGATACTTTCCAGAAATTAAAATAGACCATTTTTCCAATTAGAAATAATT
Source organism: Lerista edwardsae (assembly GCA_029204185.1). Lineage (NCBI taxonomy): Eukaryota > Metazoa > Chordata > Lepidosauria > Squamata > Scincidae > Lerista > Lerista edwardsae. Next base: position 9,233,419 of record JAJKFI010000043.1, on the reverse strand, counting down.
CTGTGCCTGCATCTGCTGAAACTATATCACCTATATCAGTGGTCTTCAAAGTCATACTCGGACTTTGAAGACACTGTAAGTGCTTGCAGGGGCAGGGGGGAGGTTTGCGGCTCAGAAGTTGGAGCTAACTTCCTGTTCAGCGGCCAAACAGGAAGTTAGTTCTGACCTTGCAACAGAGCTATTTTTAGCATCAGATAGGCCTGGGGAGGTGGCAGTGAGCCTCCCCAGCCCTTCTGCACCCCGCTCCCCAAGGACCCCATCTAGTTAGGGCACTTGCCCCTTAATGCCCATGGTGCCGCAATCGCTGTGGCTCTGCTGGCAGTAATTTCTGGGGCCACTCCCCTTAAGGGGAAATGGCCCCGTTCTTCTCCCTGTGTTGGGTTGTGATCCACCGTTTGAACAACACTGGCCTATATCATCTACCTAGTTCACTTTTAAAGCATTTAAAATTAATAAAACTGAGAACTGGGAATGAGAATGTAGAATAAAAACACATAACACTGCCATTTGCTATTTTAATCAAGAAATTTTTAAAAAAAATCACCCAAAAAACACACCCTAATCATGATCCCTTCAGTTGCTGCTATTTACAACTCAACTATTTAGCGTAATCAGTGGCGTCATGCAGCCGGAACGCTGGGCGGTAGGAACGGGTGAGTGGCAGCCCGCCCGTTGCGTTCCGGTCCGTTTCGCCGACTTCCCCGCC
>JAJKFI010000043.1:9157729-9219763 GCA_029204185.1 Lerista edwardsae | reverse complement strand
GATTGATTGATTGATTGATTGATTGATTGATTGATTGATTGATTGATCTGATTTCAGTCTCAGGACCCAGGCCACATATGGGATACGTGAGTGTTCCTGGATTGGTTTGCGAAAAGGCCGTAGAAGGCTTGGAGCGCCAAATCAAATAACAATGGTGGGCAGGAGGCAGGGAGGAGGGAAAGGAAAGGATGGAAATAATGCTGGAGGATCGTGTGTGTTTATTTTTCACACAATTTGTCCTCAGGATATACATGGCCACAATACCAGGATTTCATACATATACTTTTGCTGCAAACTTCTGCTGTTCCCTTCTGTTCCTGGCAGATTGTGGCACAGAAAGAGAATCAACCAGATTGCAGTATCAGCCACCCAATAACTTATTTATTGAGCCACCATTTGGATGCTTTTTGTAGCTCTCCTAGAACATTAAATTGACACCATGAAAGCCTGTTGTGCAACGACTTCTTTCATCTGACCCCAGTGACACATTTCTGCTTTCCTAAATGCTTACCTGATGCAGTGCAGTTAATCCATCTTCATTGCACAGGTCTGGACTGAAGTTGTTGTTCAATAAGTAACAGACTGCAAGAGACAGCAGAGGATAGTTTAATGTCTCAGCATAAGCATTACCACACTTTTCACCCTCCGATGTACAAAGAACCAGCCACGATGGGGAAAAAAGATTTTTCCAACTAAACCGAACCAGATAAACAAAATTTGTTTTTTTCTTAATGTCATCGAACCCCCCCCCTCTCTCTCTCTCACTCACACACACACACACACACACACACACACACAGGACAGAGATCCATGGATCCTGGGGTCTGCTTTAAACAGTGTTTTTAAAAGATAGAAAATAGCCTTTCCTGCGGTAGCACTATGAAGTCATGCTGTTTGCAGGGCTGCAGGGCACTCAATGGCATGTTGCAAGGCACTTTCTGTTCATGTAACCCCATTCCTCAGCCCTGGTTTGCCCCAGCACAACCCAGAAGTAGCTGCCGGAGCACCACTGAGTGCCCTGCAAACAGTGCAGTTTTGCAACAGGAAAGGTTATTTTATGACTTATTTTATGATAGTGAAATCCACAGATGCTGGACAAGCGGATAAGGTGGGTCCACCATACAAAGAAATACTTTTTGCTCTCAGATCACTGCTACTGCAGACGCTCTGAATTTTGGAATTGCAGTTTCCATATAGTATTGTTTGCATCCCATCTCATGCTGTCAGCCCCCCTGCCAATGCAGCCATACCAAACAAGTACATGCTACTGCAGCGGGATGGAGGCAATCATGGAGGTCTTCCCAGTGATGTCATAGAGGAGGAACGTGCCGGAACAGCCATTCCTGAACCTAATCTGGGCTAGCTCCGCCCACCCGTCACCATTCGTCGCCGGCTCTGTGATGGACGCGGCGCTGCGAGGTGCTCTTGGCCTCGGGGGGGGGTGCCTGCTTGCCGGGGGGGGGAGGGGGGGGGGCAGGCCGGGGGCCTGAGTGAGCAGCGGAGGGGTGCGTCCACCGAGGGCAGCCCGCGCGGCAGGTGAGAAGGCGGCAGAGCCAAAGGGACGGGCTGCCAATCAAACGTGAGTCCCGGTCATGGTTCCTGTTCTTCGATCATTTAGATTCCACCACTGGGTCTTCCCATGGTAAGAGAACTTTTGTCCTCTTACGCAGGGGCAAGCCTCCACTGCCCAAATGGGTGTCCTCATATCTGCACCAGCCATTTGAATGAAGAGGGAAAGCAGGACCATGTATGCTGGCTTCATCCTTTTTGTCAGTTTTTTTTTTTTGCCCAACTCCAGCATCAATGCACAAGGTGGAACAAGAGACCTAGGCACATAAAGCTGAATTCACATGAGCAATCCACTCAGCTGGAAACCCTGGTCATGCAGAGGTCCCATTGCATGGCGAACCTACACACATAGAACACCATTTACGTGTTCAAACTAACAATCCAAGGCCATGGATAGAACACATTGCCATCATGAATGCCGCAAATATGCACAGTCACATTTTCCCTTTCATGCACGCAGTGCAGATGTTGGAGGGTTGTTTTTTTTCTTATGAAGAGAACTTACAGTATGTCTGCTTTGAAATAGAAGATATAAACCATCCAGAAAAACAGAGTGCAATCTCTAATTTTTTTGTTTATATTTTTCAAACACACAGTTTGTCTATAATCCCTCATTTTATAGGGGTTACAGCTGGAGATACTCACATTTTTTTGTATGTGACAGACCTGTCAACCCAGAAATTGTTTCATTGGCAGTAAATACAAGATTCTGTTTTCTAAAAAGTAGATCCTTTCAGATTGACGGCACCAATTAAGGACTTAAAAAAACAAGAACATCTCTCTACCTGCTTAGAGAAGCTTGACTCTATATGTACTGGTCTGTTATTTCACATACTTGAAACACGGTGAAAGATTTTAAAGTTAATAAGCTTTTTGTTGCAGTTTCACCTTCTTTTGCCCTCCCACAGGGTTCTTTATTCAGTTTTCAGTAAGGCCTTCCTTATTAAAAACGTTTCAGAAGTCTTGATCTAATCTGATTCTCAGACCAAGCTTTGGAAATGAAAGAAATTCTATTCCTGTGTGAAAGGAATTATTCCTTTCACACAGGAATAACTGCTGGTAAAGAAGAATCCTTCTGGAGCTGTTCTACACATTATTTGTATTATTATGTGTTTGCATGTTGTATATGATTAAGGGGACAATCCAGTGGTGTCATCTGTTAATGAACAGAGGGAACGCTGGGCGGGACTTACGCTCTGATTGGCTGCCTGTCCGTTGCGGGACTTACGCTCTGATTGGCTGCCTGTCCTGCTAACTGGGCAAGAGGCACTTTTTCCAAGTGGTGCTCCTCTTATATTTAGCAGGGGGAGAGTAATTGTCCTTCTTCACCCCAGCACAGTGTCTTGTCTAGTGGCTGTTGCTGGTGGTGTCCTGCATTTTTTAGATTGTGAGCCCTTTTGGGACAGGGAACCATTTAACTTCCTTATTATTTGCCTGTAAACCGCTTTGGGAACTTCATGTTGAAAAGCGGTATATAAATACTTTTTGATTTGATTGATGATTGATTGATTGCGTTCCGCCGCCTGCCCACGCTGCCCTGCCCTGGCTCACCGCAGGGGACGGGAGGGCATGCACCGGGTGCCTGGGCGAGCACCAGTGGGGCGCGCCAACCAGAGGCACCCTGCGCGGCGGGCGAGCAGGCAGGAGGCGGAACGCAACAGACAGGCTGCCAATCACACGTAAGTCCCGCCCAGCGTTCCCTCTGTTCATTAACAGATGACACCACTAGGACAATCCTAACTTGCACTGTAACAGGTAGGGTAAGGTAGTGCAAGGTAGTGTAGATACGGACTCCAGTGCAAGATAGGTATGGGCTCTAGCACAACTTGGTATAAGGAGATTTTTTACCCCTTTCACTGGGTCGCCCACCTACCAGCCCAATGGGTAGGAGTGTGTTTTTGGTGATATTTTCCCCAAAATTTCTTGATTAAAATAGTCAATTGTGGTGTTATGTGTTTTTATTCTACATTCTCCATCCAAGTTCTCATTTTTCTTAATTTTAAATGCTTTAAAAGTTTATTAGGTAGATGTAGATGATATGATGTTGATGATATGATGTTGTAGATGATACGATGTTGGCAGATGTAGCCACAGTGTTATTTCTAATTGAATATAGCCTTTTTTAATTTCTGGAAAACATTTTAAACACCAAAATGCGATGTTTTGTGTTTTTATTTAGATATGCTAACTGACAAAGGGCAGTTGTTAATGCCCAAAAGGCAGTTTAAAAAAACAACAACACGCCACCCCTACCTATTTGTTGTTGTTCAGTCGCTAAGTCGTGTCCGACTCTTCGCGACCCCATGGACCACAGCACGCCAGGCCTCCCTGTCCTCCACTAGCTTCCTGAGTTCGCCCAATTTCATATTCATTGCTTCGGTGACACTATCTAACCATCTCATCCTCTGTCGCCCCCTTCTCCTTTTGCCTTCAATCTTTCCCAGCATGAGGGTCTTTTCTAAAGAGTCCTCTCTTCTCATCAGGTGGCCAAAGTATTGGAGCTTCAGCTTCAGCATTTGTCCTTCCAGGGAGCAATCAGGCTTGACTTCCTGGAGAATTGACCGATTGGATCTCTTTGCAGTCCAGGGGACTCTCAAGAGTCTTCTCCAACACCATAATTCAAAAGCATCGATTCTTCGACGCTCTGCCTTTCTTATGGTCCAGCTCTCACAGCCATACATGGCTACTGGGAAAACCATCGCTTTGACTATGCGAACCTTTGTTGGCAGGGTGATGTCTCGGCTTTTGATTAAGCTATCTAGGTTCACCATAGCTTTCTTCCCAAGCCCCTACCTATAGGTCTACTCAGATCTGCGTCTGCAATTTCCCGGATGCAAATCTGATTGGCCCATGGTCAGGGCAAGGGTTAGGGTTTGGCCCATGCTGCCATGGCCATTCCCACCCCCCAGGCCTGATCCGCCTTCCGTTCTGCGCTCCCACCGCTCAAGAACACCCACTCCCCGTTCTGCCCTCCTGCCACCTTCTCCTGCGCCACCCTACCCAGGTGGGCACAAAATTTCTCCATCCCGGCACAGATCTGGCACTGCTAAGCCCTCACACATCTTTGCACTGGCCTAGTCTGCTATCCAGTAGCAGCAAACGTGCTTTATAGCACATTCATGACACTCAAGAGCCAGGGCAAGGGACTTGTGCTGGGTCAGGGTAGCATTCCGATTGCGCTATAATCAATCACTATCAATCAATCACTAGTATTTATATACCGCTTTTCAACACAAAGTTCACAAAGCGGTTTACAGGCAAATAATAATATTAAAGTTAAATGGCTCCCTGTCCCAAAAGGGCTCACAATCTAAAAATGTTCACATTTATAGCCCACTTTTCCTCCAGGAGCTCAGGGTACTTTATGCTCACTGCAACTCTGTGCAGTAGGTTGGGGTCAGCCAGGTTAGGCAGTACCTGAAGGCCCATGGCATCACCTGGTAGGTTAACCATTTAATTCTCTGTACCAGTGGCAGTGGGAGAACCCAATCTGCTAGTGGGCCTCCTGGAGACACCTGGTTGGCCACCTTGGGAAACAGAATGCTGGACTAGACAGATCTTTGGTCTCATCCAGCAGGGTTGTTCTTACAGTGATGTAAGAGATTATGTGTGTGCCATAAATTGGCTCATTATACTACTCTTTAGAATTCCCGAAGTTTTGTCAAGGAAAGTGTTGCCTTTGGCCTTTTGCACTTCCCAGCATAATGTACCGGAGCTAATGAAAGCACCAGCCAAGAAGATCATCATTATCACTTCCCCCCTCGCCAAGGGCTTGGAGAGCCAACACTAAAGTACCAGGATTATGCTGACAGAGGATACACATACATTAGGGAGAATGCTGGCTACAAAATGAAGAGCATTAAAGGGACACGCATAAATGCATTAATAGTCATGCATAAATGGTTATATGATGTGTCGACACCAAAGTGTACGACATACGCTGGTTCCAAGAAATTGCAGGCAGAAGCGTGAGGCTGTGGAAAGCGAATTTGCAGCCAGCTATTATTTCAAATTATAGGCCGGTACGAAAAAGATGGATCTAAGGAAATGGTAAAAGTCACAGGATTCAACAACTGTACCTGTATTTCAAATCTAGGCTGACCGACATAATCAACTGGAATTAGGAATGGCAACACGAAGCTGTTAGAAAGTTACTTGGGCTTTTTTCCTTTGAAAAAAAGTGACTAGCGAGAGAGGTCAAAAATTGCAGCTTATCTTCTGTAAAACCTTCAAAACGCATCTAAAGAAAAGGTCAAGCAGCACGTTTTGTAGATTGCATGATTTATGCCACAATCCTCCTATGGAAGGCTTGTGCTGGCAGGGTGCATACTCTGCCAGTGTGAGCTGTCACAAATGTGCTATAAAACACATTGCTAAAGCGCACCATCCAGGCCTGCTGGTAGGTAGCAGGTGCTGGCAGAAGGTGAGTCGAGCAGTGCAGGGACAAAATAAGGCAGGGAGGGGTGGATGGGGAAAGGAAGTGGCGAGGTGGGGTGGGCTGTCAGGCCTGGGAAGGGGTGGGACTGGTGGCGCCTGCATGCTGTATTCTAGCCCTCTTCCCTGACGGGATCCGCTAACACAGGTCAACTTGGACTTGTACCAGCGAGATTGCTGGCAAGGGTCCAAGTAAACCCATTGCAGTGGCTGAGGCTTTCCCCTGGAAAAGAGGACATCCCTTATCCCAAAGAGACTTCCCATCTGCTCAATTTTGCCACCTGCTAGATTGCCCAGCTGCAATCCTATAGGCTCCGACCTGGGTACAAGCCCCATTGAACACCACGAGATTTACTCCTGAGTAGACATGCCTAGGATTGTGGTCCTGGAAGCACACGACGGGGGCTCTGATCTAAATGGGGACCTGTCAGGCCTGGCTCAGGAGTCCAGACCTGGGTTACTCTTTTGCTCTGGGAACAATAGCCTTGGCATGAGGCTGGCCATCAGTCGCACCTGTGTGCAAGCCGGCCTCAGAGCAGCAAGCAGCTGTGGAAGAGCCTACGTGCAACTCGCACATACCCAATGCACATACCCAGTGGTTGTAGGAAGTTGTGGGCCCACAGTAGTATTTAAGAGCTGGGCAGCTGACCCTCAGTGTAGGCTGAAGTAGTTGGTGGGAGGCATACTGCCGGATTGTAACAACATCTGTAGGACCTGTTTTGCTGCAAGCTGCTATCTGACTATGTACTGGAATGTTGACCTTGGACTGCGTGTCTTGACTAACCCTTTCTGCCGGACTCCTGAAGAACTTCCAATACAAACTCTCTACATGGTAAAGCTGCGTGTCCGTGTCTTTTTACCTCTACGCTGGAATGCCGAATCTTCCGCAGCCCTGTCTCGCTTCCTCTGGTTAAACAGCCGGGCTCTCTGGCTAGCTACAGGGTTCCGGCACATTGGGAAACTTCCCAATTTTCTTCATAGAACTACAGTGTATGCAGAGGAGGGATAATCTTCCCCCATATGCTGCGATTCTGATCTGAATTGATTTTTGGTGTAAAAACAGTGCATGGGGAAGGGTTATTCTTCCCCTGCCTCCACATGCTGTGGTCCCACAGCCCCCTAGAGCTGGTTTCTATTACAAAAGAGCATTTTGTAAGGCTAATAAACAAACAATATGTTCTACATAATGTGTAGTTTGGCCTTAAAGAGGTAGTAAACACATGTTGCATAATTCACAAGACTAAAAGAGCATCAGCATCTGTAGCCATGTAACAATGGTCATGAGATCTGGTTCTTCGGAGTACACAAGACAACAAGATGCCTGCGTTCTGTTGCCACTCGCTTGCACCTGGATTTACATATAGCCTAAAACAGTGATGTCATTCAGGGGGAACAGACCAGAACGGTCGTTCCGGATCCTAACGGGCTCTGTGGCTGGTTCCGGGTTCCCGACAAGAGCCAATCAAAAGTGAGTTCCTGTTCCTAAATCATTTGAATGACACCACTGGCCTAAAACCATATGTAAGAGAGCTGAAATCTATTTGGTTGTGTGAGAGACATACGTATGCGAATGCCCAGGCACTTACACACGTAACATGGTTAGGATTCATCTTTCCTCTGTAACAGAGGTTCTAAAACTTTTTTAGCATCGAGACCCACTTTTTAGAATGACAACCTGTCCGGGACCCACCAGAAGTGATGCCATCATGGTGACACCAGAACCTGCTGCCTTCCTGTGATTGCAGTAATAAGTTGTGTTATTTCTCAGCCGTTTTCCAAGAGCAAAGTGAATCAGAAAGAAAAAAAAGCCTATTTACAACCTTGACACAAGCAAAACAACCGCACAGCCCTTCCGCTTACCAGCATCTCATCTTCTCTTATTTTCAATATGGCTCCTCTAGGGGCTTTGCAACCCATCTGAAATTGGCTCATGACCCACTGGTGGGTCCTGACTCAGTTTGGGAGCCACTGCTCTATAAGGAACTATTGCAAAGCCAACCATCATAGTCTTTACTTTCTACCATGTCCTATTGAGGCTATATGTGAGCACAAAAGCATTTTACACAATCGTCAAACACTGATGTTCTCTCTGGCCTTAACCATATTGTGATCACTGCAGCCAAATTATCATATGCTGTTAAAAAAAAAAAAAGCAAAGTATTGTGAAGGGCAGCCCAATACTGACCTGAGTTGGAGCAGGCAGCCCAGATCTGGACTCCACGCCCCCTCCCACGGGGCTGCCCTCCTCCGCAATCCCTGTTCCACCTTCCTCCTGCCCTTCTGAGCCCCCGTGCTGGCCAAACTCAGCCAGTGCAGGGGCAGCTCAGCTGCTGCCCTCTATGGCACAACTGGGCTGGCACAGGTCCTCACGCCAGGCCAGCACCCATTTCTTCAGCACAGCACCTTATGCAGTGGTGTCATTCAAATGGTTTAGGAACAGGAACTCACTTTTGATTGGCACTTGTCGGGAACCCGGAACCAGCCACGGAGCCCGTTAGGATCCAGAACACCCGTTCTGGTCCGTTCCCCCTGAATGACATCACTGACCTTATGGCATGTTTGCAACAGCACTGGCCCTATGCAAACAACTTATGTTGGCCCAGCACAACTACAGGTTCATGCTCTCAGCCATTAAAGAGAAGTTCAAGGCTGGGGTATTGATGTGGCTAAATTGCTGCAGTTCTTGCAGGAGTTTACTGCACCTCTGATGTCAGAAATTCTTCAGGTGCCAGGCACTTAATTTTCTAAATGGGACAAGTGCGCCATGTGGATTTTGCCTTCTCAAGGTGTAAGTGGTTCTCAGAGCTGATGTACATCGTACACCCCAGCACCAGGGTGGTTTGTGGTAGCATGAAAAGTTGCAATTTCCTCTCAAAATGACAAGGAAGGCAACCTATTTATTATAGGTGGAGGGGGAGGGAGAGTAACCAACATGAGTAAGGCAAACCTTTAAAATGAATGCATTTCAAATGAATTGTAAGGTAAAGAGAACTGCAAGCCCTTGCCACAGTTTCACCCCCTTTCAAGGAGTAGGCCATGGTAGAAGGGTGGTGGGGAAAAGAGGGGGAAAGGAAAGTTTGATGCCTTTTTGCAACCTCCTTTAAAACAATATTTAAATTTACTGTATTTGGAGTGCAATCCTAACCTGGAGTTAGGCCAGCACAGCTAGGCTAGCAAAGTTTGGCTGGCACAAGGGATACCGATACCGTAAAGTATGCTTGGACCCCTTTCGGAGCCAGAGAGGCCAGCACACAGATCCTCCCTGACTCCAAGAGTGGTCCAGATGCGCTTTACAGTGGCCCTTGTGCTGGCCTAACTCCAGGTTAGGATTGTGCTCTAAGAGATGGCTCGCAGTTTCTTCTACATTTGTGTGTGTGTACATGCAGTTATCATTCACAGCTTGGATGAAAAACAACCTTTGATTTTTGTGCAATTTGCTTAGCTGTCCTCCCTCACTGAAATTTCAAAATAAAAACTAAAACACAAAAATTTGCCTTGGTTCTATTTAAACACATCTTAGGGTTACACTGCAAAATACATGCAGACATTTTTTTTCCTTCTTGGATACATGCATCTTTTCAACGATTCATCAGCATTTTCAACAGATGATATGGTAGCGCCATAGTTTTCAGCGATGTTTTCCCTGCCCCTGTCTCTCAGCTTCCCAGCTCAATAAAAACACTCAGTTAGGAGGGCAGAACTTTCCAGCACTTATGGCAAATGCAGTCAACTTCTCCCTTACAATAGCCGATTTGGACGGCTTCTGTAACCCGGCCAGCAAATCTCATTTAATGGTTCTGCTGCTGTTGCTGGCTAACCCACCTTCCTGCCCTCTTAACCGGAATGGGCTGATAGATGTGTCACTCAGCATTGCCTCTGGTTTTCTCTTATTTATTTTGGATGAGATTTCCATTAGAACGCTTAATTCAATCTGGCTCATTTAAAAGCCATTGCGTACTAATGACCTGAGGATCTACAAGCAGACAGGCCCCACTTCCAGCCCTAAACAGCTCTGTTGCTGCGTGGGAGATAAATACTGACATTTCTCTCCCCTCGCTCCACCTTCGATTTTGCTATCCATTTCAGTATAAACTAATTTTGCCCATTTGGTTCCTTTTCCCTACCCACAATGTTTAAAGCCTGAGGTGGGTAGAGGTGGGGTAGTTTTGTTAAACACCACATAAGAACACAAAACACCACATTTTGGTGTTTATTTTCCAGAAATTAAAACAGATTATTTTTCCAAACAGAAACAATACTGTGCCTGCATCTGCTGACACTATGAGTGCAATCCTAACCCGGAGTTAGGCCGGCATAGTTAGGCCAGCAAAGTATGGCCTATGGCCAGCACAAGGGCCACCGAAAAGTATGTTTGGACAACTCTCGGAGTCAGAGAAGTCAGCCCACAGACATGCGCCATCCTCTTTGATTTCCAAATTTATGGAAGCTTTATGGTATTGTGGAAAGCAATATCACAAAAAGAAACCCAAATCACACCCCTACGTATAGGGGAGTCATGAGAACGTAAGTAGAGCCTTGTTGGAATAAGAGTCAAACCAGACAGGTCTCCAACTCAGGGTTGGCTCCTCCATGAGGCCAAGTGAAGCTGTTGCTCTGGCAACAGATGGGGGGAGGCACTCATCTCTTCCTCCTACTTCCTCTTTCCCCTTCCACTCCCTGACTGGAAAAGGAAGGTGGGGGCAGGGAAGAGGAGGAAATGTGGAGGGAAGGAGAGCACTGCTCTAGAACTCAGAGGCTGGCACATAATCGGGGAAGGAGGCAACATCAGTGGCGTAGCTAAGCCAGGGCTGGGGAGAACATTCCCCCCCCCAAACAGCAGAATGCCGGTTTTCCACCATCATCACTGATGGAGGCTGACAGCTCTCACCTGAGGCATGCAGCAAGTGCCACAAATTCTGCCTGCCTGCCCTTGTCCCTGTTCGGCTCCAAATTGAGCCACTTCTGGGGCCATGGCTGCACATGTGCAGGGGAAGGGATGACAGGCGCAGGGGAATGTCATCGCGTTCACCTGGCCCCAGGCACCGGCTGGTCCAGCTATGCTACTGGGCCAGCATTTGGCTTGCCACCTTAGGCATCAGGGTATAGGGCAGTGATGGCAAACCTTTTGGGCTCCGTGTGTCAAAACTTGGTAAAACACTTAATCTGACTCTGCTGGTGGGGCAATCCCTCCTCCCAAACAAAAGAGGAACGATTCTTTATATCCATTTATGTAAACAAAAAATACAGTCCAATCACGTGCGGTGCAATGTATTGTATTATATAAAAGGAACATCAAATAATCACAAAAATGAAAAATGAATAAAACAAACTCAGTTTTTATTGGGTATTGATGAACACTGGTGTGTCACCCCAAGTGCTGTGGTGTGTAACCTTTGACATACGTGTCATAGGTTCGCCATCAGTGGTCAAGGGCCGCCCTCCTCCGAGGACATAGCATGTTTGGATTGGAGGAGTCGTTTTCTTGATAAAAGGTGCATTCAGGAGGGGGCTGTGAAATGTGCCAAAATTCCAGCAGAGGAATTTTTTTTACCCCGGTTTTGTCATTGTCGTCCCCAAGTCCATGTGCACAGCCATTACTTTCCTAGAGAAGTAACTGACCATACACTGCCTTGGAGATGTACATGCACAGTCTTGACTTTTGAAAGTAAATCAACCAACAAACAAACCTTGGCCCCTTGAAACCAGCTTGAAACACATTTGCAAGCTCTGGGTCTGGGTAATCCATCTGATGTTTTATTGCAAGGCCCAGCATTAGCTTCCAGTGCCAGCAGTGCTCAGGAGACCCTATAAATTTCAAAAGCTGATTCAGGCTCAAGCTCAATGGCCAGCTGCCAATTTACAGAGATGATACCGGGGATGGGACAGGTGTAGGTGGCACAGGGCTCCTGCCAATTTGGCAATGGTGCTCTTCTGGTTCCCTGTTCGTTATAAATCAGTCAAGACTCTGCAACAGTGCTCTGGCAGGATCTCAGCAGTGATTACAGCAGCAGGACTGACTTCAAATGTGCAGTGAATGGTATATCAAAGCTATTTTTACATAAGCTTAAGAGTTATTTTCTATCTCTAGGGAACCCAGGGAACTGTAGGTAAGAATCACTGGTGCGTACAGCAGTATGTTTGCATTGGTCATACCACCGATTTGTAATAACTAGAGTCACAGACACTTCTGAGATTCTTTGTAAGGCTTTTCTCCATCCTCCAGAAGGAAAGGAATTCCTGCTCTTGACGCTGTAGTTTTTCCTTCTTGAGCCAGAGGTGAGAGCTGCTCGTACCATTGTGAAATCCAGGATTTTAGCATAGCTATGATTAGTCTCTCCCCCCCCATTTTTTTTGCCTTTTAATGGCAATCTGGACCAGCTAAAGGGCAAAGCAAGCACATGGTAGGATGCCTAGACACCCAGTGATCCATGTAATATGACAACCTCACCAACAGCATTTTCAATTGTAACCCTTGACTGCTTCTTTTTGCACATACTCAGCTTCCAAGATGGTATGCCTTGATATACAGCTGCAGTTTCTCCCAGTGCATCTGGACATTCCTCTTATATCTGAAAGCACCCAATCACTCTTGAAGGTTGGCAATTCCCAAATAGCTGTCTCTGAGCACAGTCCGTTTATCACACGCGCTGTGATGTACAGCCAGTCTTACCTGCTGAGCTAGGAATTCAGACACTCCACCAAAAGATCCCTCCATTCCCAGAGTTCCAAGCCTGCAGAGAGTAGTTACTGCTTCCAAAGCATGGCTTTGCTCCTCTGCATGCGCACAGCACAGTAGGCGAGTGCAAAGACTTGGGCCTCCGGGGCACCATCTGCTTTGTGCAGAGGCCATGTGGAAGAGGAAATTTCACACAGCGAAGATAAACGGCTAGACTGTTGCTTCAGTCCAGAAAATCTCTTTTTGCGTTTCATTTTCATGCATGTCGCTCGACAAAGCCTCTTTGCTTTCAGATTACTGCTTAGCTCCAAGCTCCACATTCTCCTGGAAAATGCTCACTGATGACCTTTCGATAATGTTTCAGGCCTTCAACTGTGTGCAGCCTCTATTTCTGCCATCAGGCCAAAAATATTATTTATATTTATATTTATATTATTTTGGTTATTTGCAAACCACCTGATGATGGCGGGTGTTGTCTGAATATCAAGTCCTTCCCGAGGACCTAGGACAGTGATGGCAAACCTTTTGAGCTTGGCGTGTCAAAACTTCGGAGAATGCTTAACTTGACTTTGCTGGTGTGTCAATCCTTCTCCCAAACAAAAGAGAAACAATTCTTTATATTCATTTATTTAAACAAAAAATACAGCCCAATCATGTGTGGTGCTATGTCTATACACACACACACACACACACACACACACACACACACACACACACACATATATATATATACACATAAATATACATATATATATATATATATATATATATATATAAGAGAACATGTTTGTACGTTTGTCTGTCTGTACGTACGTACGTATGTTCCGCATAGGTTCCGTAACGCCTGGACCAATTGACACCAAACTTGGCACACATACACCTTGCGGCCTGGCGACAAACACTGTGGGCGTCAGACCCCCCTAAGGCCCCCGGGGGTGGGGGTGCGGGGGGGTGAAATATAAACATGATCGCAAACGGCCGACATCGGTGTCAAATCCATTGTTTCCAGGGTTGCCAAGATGAGCGGCAACGCCCCTGACGCTGTTTGACCCTGGGTTCGCCCCTCCTTGGCGTGGGGGCGAGAAGGGGTGCAAAACAAACTGTCCACCATGCCCTCCTGGAACGCCTGGAGAGACTGATGCCAAACTTGCCATGTGTGTGCCCTGCAGTCTGGCGAGAAATACTGTGGGGGTCAGACCCCCAACACCTCCAGGGGTGGGGGTATGCGGGGGGGGGGTCCGCGTGAAAACGGTCGAAAATGGCCAAAATCGGTGTCAAATCTATAGTTTCCGGGGTTGCCGGGATGAGCAGCGATGCTCCCGACGCCGCTGGAGTCTGGGTTTGCCCCCCCCCCCTCGGCGTGGGGGCCAAGAAGGGGTGCAAAACAAAATGTCTGCCATGCCCCGTTGGAACGCCTGGACCGATTGGCACCAAACTCAGCATGCGGATGCCTGGCGGCCTGGGGACAAACACTCCAGGGGTCAGGGCCCCCTCCCGCCCCCGGGAGTGGGGGTACGCAGGGGGCCCCATGTGAAAATGGTCAGAAATGGTCGAAATTTGTTTCGGATCCATAGTTTCTGGGGCTGCCGAGACTAACAGTGACATTCCCGATGCCGTTTGAGTCCGGGTTTGGCTCCCCCTTGATGTGGGGGGCGAGAAGGGGTGCGAAACAAAACATCCGCCATACCCCGCTGGAACGCCTGGACCGATTGGCACCAAACTCAGCATGCAAATGCCTGCCGGCCTGTGGACAAACACTGCGGGGGTCACGGACCCCTACCACCCCCAGGGGTGAGGATACGCAGGGGCCCCACGTACAAATGGTCGAAACGGCCAAAATCAGTGTCACCTCCATAGTTTCTGGGGCCGCCAAGAAGAGCGATGACGCTCCCAAAACTGTTGGAGTCCAGGTTTGTTCCCCCTTGATGTGGGGGCGAGAAGGGGTGTGAAACAAAACGTCCAACATGCCCCGCTGGAACGCCTGGAGCGACTGACACCAGTATGCTTTACGGTCTGTGGACAAACACTGCGGGGGTCAGATCCCCCTAGCACCCCCATGGGTGGGGATACACAGGGGCCCCATGTGAACATGGTTGAAAACGGCCGAAATCGGTGTCAAATACGTACTTTCTGGGGTCGCCGAGACGAATTGCGACACTCCCAATGCCGTTTCCATCCACATTCGGACTTGGGATAATTTGTTGCCCGGGCAACGCCAGGTAAAAAAAGCTAGTATTCTATAAAGAAATATCAAATAATTGCAAAAATGAAAAATGAGTAAAATAAACTCAATTTTTGTCAGGTGTTGGTGAAAACGGGTGTGTCACCCCAAACATTGTGGTGAGTCACCTCTGACACGCGTGTGATGGGTTCGCCATCACTGACCTAGGATATGGACAGCCCGATCCTAACCTGCACTGGAAACAGGTTGAGGTATCCAGCACACGGTTGGGGCTAGCCGCAGCACAACCCAGGGCCCACAAGGGCCTTCTGGCATGTTTGCAACACTCTAGGCTGGTGCAGCGGTTGCTGTGCTGGCCGAAGACATCCTTAGGATTGGGATGTGACTCAGGGTGCAATCCTAACTTGTGATGGAATGGCAAGGCCAGCGAGCCTGCATCATATCCAGTGCAAGTTAAGAGCTGGCTGGAGCCTCCCTGGGGCAAGGGTACATTAGTGTCCTTGCTCCGAAGTAGGTGCCAGCCACCCCGATGGGCTTGCTCGGATCTGCATGTGCTGTTTAGGGGCTGCACAGCCTGGAGACAGGCCTAATAGCCGGATCCCAGCTCCACCCCCTCCCCGGGCTGGCACGCCTCCCAGCCCGCCCAGTTCCTCCCTCCCTCCTTTCCCCTGCCCAGGACCGCTCTTGCTCCAGCTGAACCCGGCTGGCACAGGAGCTGCATCGTACTGGCGCCCTTGGGCTGACACTGCTGCTAGCATCAGCCCAACCGCACCAGCGTTGCCACGAGGGTGCCAGTCAGCACTTCCTTGCTAGCGCTGCTGCTATTCGGCTGACCCTAGCAGCTAACGCCGGCCGAACGGAGGGCGTTGGATTGCGCCCTCATTTATATTCCTCTATAGAAATTCACAGAGGACAACACTATCAGTGGCTACAAGTCATGGTGCAGAGGCAGCCTGCCTCTGAATACTCATTGCAAGTGAGCAATGGCAGGGGAGAAGTCTGCCTCTCCTGCATGTGAGCTTCCCAGAGACAGGTTGTGGACCACTGTGAGAAAACAAGATGCTGGACTAGATGGGCACACAGCCTGATCCAGCAGCGTTCTTTTTGTGTTTGAATGATCAAGAAACAATTATTTCTTTTATCAGACAACAGCCATCACAATGTCAAAATTATCAGGAATCCTGTAACTTCCGAAGAAGTTGGACCAGTGGTTCCCAACCTTTTTTTTTTGGCCATGCCCCCCTAAGCATCTCTAAAATCCTGATGCTCCTCCCCCCCGTGACATATAATTATTATTCAAAAAGTGAATTCCCATTCAGATGGAGGAAGCCTAAAAAGCCATTAACTTGGTTTAAACAAGTTTCCAAAGAACATGGCATCCATGAAAGAGAAAAATAAAAGATGGTGGAAAGAGGGGAATTTTAAAAAAAAACATTCTTAGCTTAATTTATTAATAATAAGATATAATAACAGTTAGCGGGCTTTCAATTTCACTGTTAATAGCTCATTCTCGAACTGCCCCCCCTAAAAATCAGATGTGGGGTGTGTGCCCCACGTTGGGAGCCACTGGGTTAGACACAGACACAGAGTCCATCTAATGCATCTATATTGCCCCATAATAACCTAATTGTAGTTTGAGCCAGTGATCTTGCCCTGTTGTGCCTTAGCAACCTCTGACAGTAGTGTCTTTACTTCTTTAATCGCCTTTGAGTTTTCTTTGTTATCCTGTTGTTAAGGCTGCCCACACAAGAAACCATATTCTAGACGCTCCCCACCCCCACCCCAGGTTCGTAAAAGCACACAGTCAAAAGGCAGTCTGCTCCACTGTTATTAAGCAAAACATATGCCCACGCTTCCTGCGTTTGACTTTTGTGCTTGCAGTGTTCTGTCTGTTAAAAGGTCTCTTGTATAACTGTACCAACAAGCAAACAAACAAACAGAAAATAATCACACAAACACAGAATCTGACTCACTGGTTCAGTGCAGGAAGAACAATGAGACTGATTGCAAATCAAGTCATATCACGTTTACAAAGCAAATAGGCTTCTTCACACCTTAGAGTGCACTGTTCTGTGTACTGAGATATGAATTAATTTGCAAATACAGCAAGCCAAAGGTTGCTTGTAATTGCTACATACTCAGCTTGATGAAAATTGCAACTTTTTCTGAGTGAGAGCTTCTGTAGTGTACTGGCTAAAGCTGCAATCCAATACACAAGACAGTGGTTTTATGAGTGTGGTTCTGCAGGAGCACATAAATTTGATGCACACACAGCTCTATGCATGTAGAAAACCTGTTCTCTGATGCTGAATGCATAAGGAAAAAGAGTAGGATTAGAGGGCGGTAATCCTAATCCCCCTCTGCACATTTGGTGAACTTGTGGAAAGGAATACCTGCAAGGCCCTCCACTGTCTCCTCTGGCCAGAATTAAGAATATAAGGGGGCTGTCACAGACATAATGCAAGAACTGAATAGTATACATGCAATACAAAAACAGTGGGATAGCTGGAATATTGTTAGCCTTGAGTGCATTCCAGACAACATACACAGTTAAGTGGACGCTGCCCTATACAGTATCCCAGTATCCACTGGGATTCAGTTCCAGACCCCACTGTGGATACCTGAAACTGTGGATACTGGGGATGCCTTTTTAAAGATAGGGGGACATCAGTGGTTTTGCTGCAACAAGGTAAAAAAAAAAGATTTGCTGAATGTTCCCTATCTTTTTCATGGGCGTCTCAGTATCCATGATATCCATGGATAGCTGAAACTGTGGATACCAAATCAGTGGATACCGGGGGCGCAATCCTAACCTGGACTTAGGCCGGCACAATTAGGCCAGCAAAGTTTGGCCGGCACAAGGGACACCATAAAGTACGTTTGGACCGCTCTCGGAGTCAGAGAGGCCAGCACACAGACACGTGCCATCCTCCCTGACTCCGAGAGTGGTCCAAACGTGCTTTACGGTGGCCCTTGTGCAGCCAAACTTTGCTGGCCTAACTGTGCCAGCCTAACTTCAGGTTAGGATTGCGCTCTGGGGCATGCCTGTACTCCCTTTCATTCCAGGGCATGTAGAATAACATGCAGGTTCTGAATGCCTGCCTGAAGAGCATGTGCCAGACCAGTAATCGGACTATTTTCTGGACTGCTGGTAAGAGGCCTCAGGTCTACAGGCCAGGAAGGCCTCACTTTTAATGAAATGACTCATCTTACTCTCCTTTGATTGATCTGCAGGACTGAGCTATGGATGTTCCCAGTGTTCCCAGATCCATCCCAGTGGATGGATCTGGCTGCTCCAAATTCAAATGGCATGTAGTGGCTTTTAATCCTGGTAGAGCAGCAAAAACATACTTTGGAACCCCAGCCATTGCCAAGAAGCGCCGGTCCTTGGGAAAAACAAGTTTCGCAAAATGAAAGTGGGATCCCTGACTCCAAAGATCCTCACCAACATTGTGATTAGAATTTAATCGAGGAAGCATATTAACGAGCCAGTGGAACACCAAACTATCCAACAGAATCTCAACAGGGTGTGAAAGACAAAAGGCAGAATCCAGCAGGGGGCCTCAACTAGAAAAGGTGGATCTCTAAGGGCACAATCCTAACCTGGAGTTAGGCCGGCACAGTTAGGCCAGCAAAGTTTGGCTGGCACAAGAGACACCATAAAATATATTTGGACCAGAGTCAGAGAGGCCAGCACACAGAAGTGCGCTATCATCCCTGACTCCGAGTGGTCCAAACGTGCTTTACAGTGGCCATTTGCCAGCCAAACTTTGCTGGCCTAACTATGCTGGCCTAACTTCAGGTTAGAATTGCACCCTCAGAGTGAGGGAGGCCGGCGCACATCCATGCAGCATTCCTGGGCTGGCACAAAGGATTTGTGCTGGCCCAACTCCAGGTTAGGATTGCACCCCATAACAAATCCCAAAAGATTCTATAGGGCGAAAGATCCATAAAAACGTGGAGAGCTAGAACCTTGTGTCCTTTTATTTGCTCCTGTTCTTGCTTCTTTGCCTACTGTTGCTGTTAAACTGTGACGCATTAACCAACAGGTGCTGCATTAAGGTACCGCATTTCCAGATGCCATCCAAGGACCACTGTTGTAGTAGGTGGCACCCAGGCTTGGTAACACTCCACTTCCCCTTTCTTTTCCAACCTCTCTCTCTCTCTCCTACCATCTCCCTGAATGCAACCAAAGCTATCAAGGCAGCATGGGCTGACCTCTACGGGCCACTTTTCAGTGTGCCCTTCTCCCTCCTGTAAAGCAGCTTGGCTCCTTTGCCCTGCATTTCCCTTTGTTTAAGGCAATATTTTTCAGCCTGGGGGTTGCGACCTCCCCCGGGCAATGTGAAGCAACATCTTCCCCCTAAAGGGGAATAGCAACCCTGCAGTGACGGCAGCAGTGGCACTTCCGGATTTGCGCCGCCCCCCTAAGTTACAAAGGTGTTTTCTGACTTACCCAGTGGCGGCTAGAGAATTGGCAAAATCCAGGTTCTCACTGTCATTGCTGCTTGGTAAGTCCAACCTCCCCTTTAGTCTGTGGTGGCGAGAACCTGGAAGTGCCGTTGTTACTGTTGCCGCCAAGTCACTACCCCCTATAATGGTAGTATAATGGTCAGGGTTAGTGGCTTCCCTACCTTTCCGTAAAGGTTGGGAACCACTGGTCTAAGGCTAAGGCCTTGCTTCATAGTCCTCTTTGTCAGAGGCGTTTCTACAGGGATGGCAAAGCTCTAAGTTTTGCAAGAAGCTTTACCCTGTCGTGTAAATCCCTCCTCTCCCTTGCTGCTGTAGCCAGTAAGCAACGCCAAGATTGGCTAAAATGGTGCAGGAGAGGAGTGATTTCCACTACAATGTAAGGCTTCTTGCAAAACTTAGAGCTTTGCCATCCCTGTAGAAACGCCACTGCTCTTTGTGTCTGGGGTAAGGGAGGTATACTACAGTTGCCTGGATTTTTCTATCATAAATTAAATAGCACCCGGGGAACACTTGAGATTGGGAGAAAAGGGTTAAACATGCCCAGCTCCCCTTGGGAGATCAATCCCAGATGTCCCAGCATAACACATAATCTGGCCTTTAGTTTTACTCGACTCAATAGATTCAATTAAAACCAGTATTTTAACAGATCACCCCCAGAGATAATACTGTGAAGGCATATATTCAAATCATTTTTCTTATGTATATTAAAAAAAGAAAAAGAAAAAGGAAGTTTAGCTTTAATCTTTGCTCTGGCATGGAAATTTTATCTCTGCCTGAAGGCAAGTTCCCTTTGAAACGATAATAAACTGTATACTTATGGAACTGGAAAGCAAAGAATTATTTCCAAGCAGTTGCTTTATTCTGAAGCCCAAGTTGTGAAAGTCTGTCAAAATATATATTCGGATGAGCCCGAAAAGCTCTTTATCTCAGCAATACAGTCAAACCCATTTAAACAAATGCTTCTTCGGAAAGCACTTTGCACCGGACCAAAACCCATTTAGGAAGAGAATGTAAACATTTAAATTAACTCCAGGCTGCACAAGCCCAACGACTAAGTCTCAGGGAACTGAAAAGAATATATATCAAGAATTGAACTTACTGAAACTAGGAAAGTGCATGGAATATTTTTATCACTATTAATTTCATATCTGAAATGTAGATACCATTTGAGAATTTACAGAAAATGTTTATAAGGAAAACTAGTTTTACACCTTAATCCAACAGCTGCCATCTCATGGCAATTGGCTCTCATAGTATTTTAGTTAAACCTAACATGAATAGAAGAACTCAAGCATCTACCTTGCACATTTATCCTACACATATGCGCCACTATCCTACCAAAGGTGTTGACACTTGACTGCAATCTCGGAACTGCTGAAGCACTATCCTGTTCCCTACACTGAACTATTAGGTTCCCTTTGAAACCCGTTTCAAACAACCATTCCATGCACCATTCCCAACCTATAAATATCCATTTTAATGTCAAAATAGGGCCCTCATGCACACACATGTATATGCATAAGGGTTCTTTCGACATATTCAGAAATGCTGCTTTTTAAGGGTTTCTGATCACCCAGAGAATGCATGCAGGTCGGGAGTAGGGAGAGCACATGTGATCCTGTCCACATGCTCACAAAATATATGGACGCAGCTTTAGTTGTGGATATAAAAGCCTTGACTGAGCACTTGGATTTGATTATGAGGCAAGTCAGATCCAAACTTCATAAAATGTGGTTTTGCTCAAAGTGGGGTGTGTTTCAGAATGAAACAAGCTATATGAAAATGAAACATCCCTGGCAGAAAGCTAGCTTAGGACAAAATAACAGCGAACTAAAAACAAAATTAAAAAAAAAACTCACTTGAAAATTCAAAGTTCACAAAAGGAATATAGCAAGAGTAAAGTTTTCAGTTTCCAAGATGGCTGCTCCCAGCTTCCAAGATCCACCTGACATCAGGTTGCGACCCACCAAGGGATCCCAACCTACAGTTTGAGAAACACTTCAGTATAGGATAAAAAGGAACTATAACAATGGTTCCCAAACTGTGTGCCCCAGACCCCGCCCAGTGATGTCATGCAGGAGGAACGCGGGGGAACTCAGTTCCACTAGTTAAAATTAGGGCTGACTCCGCCCACTTCTCTCTCCCTCCTCCCCCCTCCCAATACCTCTGCAAAGAGCTTTTCTTCTTGGTTGGCCGGCACTCAGAGGGTTAAAGGGAGCGACTCCGGATTCCTAGGGGGGCGAAGGCAGTGATGTCATTCAGGGGGAACGGACCAGAACGGGCGTTCCGGATCCTAACGGGCTCCGTGGCTGGTTCCGGGTTCCCAACAAGTGCCAATCAAAAGTGAGTTCCTGTTCCTAAATCATTTGAATGACACCACTGCTCATAGGTGCACTATGGGATACCCTTGGTGGCCCCTTCCTTCCAGCTCTCTCAAGGACTGCCATCTGGCTGGACATGATTGCATGAAATCCTGTACAATTGTGAAGAAACACAGACTGGCAGGAGCACTAGATTCCCAGATGGGTCCCCACAAATGGATGTAGTAGCACAGTAGCACAATGAACATGCTCTTCATTGAGTTTTTAGGTACACCTCAAACTGTATTAAGACAGAAGCAAGGAACTCCAGGTATTTTCACCACATACGTATTTCACCCCAACCAGCAGAATGAATAACTGGACTGTCCATATTGCATGCAACTTCTGTCTTGCACGCACAGCTCTTTGAGGTGAGAGGAAATGAATGAGCAAAGAAGCTTTCTACAACAGCTACAAATTCCAATTCCACACACCTGCAGGTGCTATTGATTGGCTTCTTAAGCGAAAAATGCAATTCCTTTTCTGGGGAGAACCTGCCCGTTCTTGCCCCCTGTAGTGCCACAAAGTGTTTTCTGTCCACATCTGTTACTTCAGAGATTTTTTTTTTCCTAATCACAGTCGTGCAGGCAACTCATAGGTTTAGCCTAATCAGTGGTTCCCAAACTGTGGGTCAGGACCCACCAGTAGGTTGCGAGCCAATTTCAGGTGGGTTCTGAAGCACCTAGAGCAGCCATATTGAAAGTATGGGAAGATGGAATGCTGGACAGTGAGTGGGCTATATGTGGTTGTTTTGCTTGTGTCAAGGTTGAAAACAGGTGGTTTTTTCGTTCTGATTCACTTTGCTCTTGGAAAATGGCTGAAAAATAGCCCAACTTATTGCTGCATTCTCAGGAAAGCAGCAGGCTCTGGCATCATAATGACAGCACTTCCAGCCATGTCATCACTTCTGGTGGGGCCCAGACAGACCGGCATTCTAAAAGTGCATCGCAGTGCTAAAACGTTTGAGAATCACTGGTCTAAATAATACTATACAAGCTCCCCATTTTCTGAGCAGTAGGAGTCTACGGGCAGCACAGCAAGGTTTTGTTTCCTAAGTTCTCAGTGTGCACACTGGAAACCTAGGGTGCCTTTCTAATTGGTTTACTTACAGTACAAATACACCAGCTGAGTCAATTGGAAGGAAGTGAGTTCTTAAAACTAAGCAATTGCTAGTCTAGCTCCTGCTTCCCAAAAAGAACGGCTGCACTCCCAGGCACTTTCTCTTCAGACAACTCTCTCCTTAGGCCTCTAAATTCATACTGCACATGCTCTGAGCTGTCACTCAAATATTTCCCCGAACTCTGAAGAGCATCTCAGTCCCAAGTTGGAAAGAAGTTTCAGGGCTCAAATTCCTGATCTAATCACTCCAAGGCAAGCTCAGGTGTGCAAATCAAGACATCCAACCATATGACAATCTGTTATACTGTTGATTGATTTATTTAACAACCTGCAACAAGGGTGTAGCTACGAAATGCAGGGGGTGCAATTGCACCGGGCTACAAGTTTTAGGGGGACAACAAACTGAGCTCAACACTAGTGGCCAAAATTGTGAAAACCTTGGTATGTATGAATAATACCATCATGTTCTACTGCATACCATTCAATGCAGAATTTAATGCAGAATGCAGTGAAACAAATTGGAATGTAATATCTTCATTCTATCAAACGTTATGGCCAAAAAGATAAGAAAATGAAAATACAACTGTGATGTCACTTCCTGCCGTTATGTCACTTCCGGGGCACCGTTTTGCCCTCTGCACCAGACTACACTTTCATTAGCTACACCAGTGACCTGCAGTATTCCAACTCACTGCTGCTCTGCCAATTTAAATACTGGTTTGAGGGCATTATCATTCTAGGAACACATAGAGAGCCATATGAAGACGATCACAACATTTGCCAAGAGATAAAATGCAGCACTTACCTCTCAATCCAGTAAACAAAGGGTAAAATGTAACATTCCCAAGCCTTTAGCAGTAATTCAGTTTTGCAATCATGAAATGTTTCAGTAGGAGCAGAGTGGCAGAAGTGTGGGCAGGTCGACATAACACCTATCACAGCAGTCCAGGAAGTCGCTACTCTGCATTTAGTTCACGGATCAAAAAGCTCAGTTGTCAAAGCACTGAACCTAGTCATTTGGTGTGTGTTTGGTTGTTTTGGGGAAAAAACCCACACGTATAGTACATTCTGAAAAACACTATGGCCAGCCTGAAGAGGGAAAATTACTTATTGTTTGCCAAATTGACATGACCCAGTCAAATCAACCGTTTGCTAGTAGTTACCTAAATAGCAATACAGGCTGAGTATCCCTTATCCAGACTGCTTGTGAAGGGAAGGTGTCTGGATTTCAGATTTTTCTGGATTTTGGAATAATTGCATAACTATAATGGAAATGCTTCCTCTTGCTCTTTTCACTGCTACCAATTTGGGTGTCTGCTGGCCTCTGACAGTTTTCAATAATGTCTGTATAGGCACACACCACAGAGCAGAAAATAGAACTTACAGCCCATACGTGGGAATGAGCACAAGATCTCTTTCTGAAGAAAGTTCTTTTTTTAAAGTCTTGGACAAAGATGTCTGGATTTTTGAATAGACTGGATGTCCGGATAATGATCATCCACCAGTAGATACTTGGAATGACAAGGGCAAAAACTATTTTGTTAATTGGTCTATTCTGACCAATTAACCAGCAATGTCTTAACCTCTAAATTTGATTTTTAAAGGTAATGGACCTTCTGGATCTGATAGTTCTGCTCAACTATGCCACACAACTAGATGGTCCAGGACAGGACATCATCAATGCACATAGCTTTCCAAAGAACAGAGGGAAAAAACCCAAAACATAGATTACCCAAGTGCTTATCCCAAGATCTTTGTGAAGGTATTATAGCCTTAATGTAATATGAACTACAAATTGCTTCTTAGTAGTCCTTGAAAAAATTATGGCCTAGACTAGAGACATTAATGCATGTCCCTATGCAACCTTCCCATTTTGCCTCCCATTGAGCCTAACACTTTTTTGCTAGGTTTCTTTGAAAAATATTCAAGCATCTATGAGAGCATCTATGGATGACATTTCTGATCCTGCTGTCGAAGAAGTGCTGGAACTCTGTTCACCCTTACCCATATTCAAAGAGATCCTAGGTCAAAAATGAAAAACAGATTCTAGATTTATCCAAAGTTTAAAAACAACATAAAATAATTCTGTTGTACATGAAATAATCAGCCCAATCCTCTCGTCTCTCTTTTGTACCCCCCTAAAAGCGTCCAACACAAACCGTACATTCATAGACCATCCCATTGCAGTCCGAGTATTCAAAAAGGAGGGGGAGCCACACTGATTACAATTAGAAAAGCAACAGCAGAATTCCCCCATCTCACTGTGTGCAACATGATCTGCCACGCAGCCTGACACCATGTTAAAAGTCTGACTGAGCTTACAACAGCTGCTACACAGTTCCCCAGAGAGCTGAAGAACAACCTTCCGTAAGGAGCAGCAGAGACAAGCCATCAGTTAAAACATTTCTGCATTTGAATCAGATAGGAATGCAGTTAAACAAAAAAAATGCACTAGTGCGAACGGCACTCAGTGTTTACCATATACAATTCCTTTTCTATCCCATATTTATACATGATAGAAACTGCAGAATAGAGGTTCAAAACGCAGCCTACTGAAAACAAGAACTTCAGACTGTATCCGCTGGGCTTTTATGCATGACACAGGGAAAGTCGACATTCCAAATGGAAGCTGAGTGGCAAGCAAAACTTAGGGCCAAACAATATGCAACATTGGAGACCCATGATAATGATGATTATCATCAGGGGTGGGGCCACGGGCACTGGCTGAGAGCTACATCCAGACATGGCATGTAGCGGGTACGCAAGTACCCGTTCCTAGGATTAGGGCTGGCCCCGCCCATTCGCCTGCCCACTCGTCGACTCCGTCGGCACTCCGCCCCACCCCCTGTAACGTTTGAATTGCCTGCACATTTGAGTTGCCTGCACGTTCTAAAAGCCAGGCAGGCAGGCAGCGGAGCGAGGGAGCCTGACGGCAGCAGCAGTGTGAGCAGGTAGGCTGCCTGGGGCTCCCTCCCGAGGAGGCGCGGCAGTTCCTTGGGGGGGGAATCGGTAGCCCACACAGCGGCCCCGGGGAAGGCCCGGGACTCCCAGGTCTTCTCCCGGGCCACCACACGGCCTACCGAGGAGGCGCGGCGGTTCCTGGGGGCAGTTCCTGGGTTCCGGCTATGACCTCACTTCCAGTGGGCGGGCCCCGACACACAAGTGCCAATCAAAAGTGAGTACCTGTTGCTAAATCATTTAGATGCCATTACTGGCTACATCCACTAGGAGCCCGTGTTGCTAGGGTGATCCCCAAACCTTCTGTGACAGTGGTCAACGCCCCACTAGGGGCAGGCAAGACTTGGTCCAGTGCAGGGATTGGCCACCCAGCAATCTGATGCCAGCATTCACACAACCCTAACATTTTCTAGGTACAGTGCAGAGCTGCGGAACCGGAAGAGGAGGTGCTCACATGCTCTTTCCCCAATGTAAACTGCTCCCCCCACCATGTTCAAGGTGATGAAAGAGAGAAATAAATATTCCAGGGCCCCCCAGTATCCACTGATTTGGTATCCAGGGTTTCAGTTATCCACGGATACTGTGATACCTATTAAAAAGATAGGGGAACATTCAATAAATCTATTTTTTTACCTTGTTGCAGCAAAACCACTGATGTACCCCTATCTTTAAAAAGGCATCCGCAGTAACCACAGTTTCAGGTATCCACAGTGGGGTCCAGAACTGAACCCCAGCGGATACTGGGGTAGACCTGTATTTTTTTTCTCCTTTGCAGATAATAGCAGCTTTGAAGTGGGCAGGGGCTTCCTCCAAATAGCAGCTTTAGGTGTGCCCTCTCCCCCATCCTTATGGCATTATTGAAATCATGCATACCTCCCACCATGGCTGCTTTTAAGGGAGATCTAATCATGGTTCTTCCGCCCCGCAGGCAGTTTGGCCCTTAGAGCAGAAAGATCCAGGTTCAATAGCTTGGTCCTGGTCCCATGCTGGTTAAGTCAGAAATCAGTCCCATCTGTACAATGGGACTTGCTTCCAAGTAAGAGTGCATTGAATTGGAGCCTAAGAACACTGCCACTATTCAGCCAATTAGTTTTGCCCCAGGATGCCCAGTTATTAGAAAGCATGAGACCTGCTGCATTTGATTTAGCAACAGTGCGACATTCATTAACTTCCTATTAGGTTGTCAGGATTAATAACACATGGAAGATTTAATCCCATGCATTTTGTTGTGGTTAATAAGAACAGCAGTTCTTCACAATGCAAGAAAACAAGCCGATGTTTAAGGGTTGCCGCAGAAAAAAAGGACAAAGATGCAATACTTAAAACCTGGCTAAAGGATATTACTAAATCCTGCAGCATAGTGTTTTTGTCTTCCAAATTTATAGCACAAACCAAACTGCTAGGGAAGCTAAAGTTGATCTCAGTAAGTTCATTAAAGTTAATTAATGCTTAAGTGGCTGCCGATCCTGCTCCACGGAAGAGAAAGATAATTATATGCTACGGATGTAGATCACACTAATGTTCCAGGAGAGCCATGAGTCACTTCTAATTAGGAGGCAATGGCTCAGATTTATGTAGTGGAATTGTGAAAGTTTTTTTTTTTAAAAACTGTTTTAAAAGACCAAATCATCACGTTTTTGGAGATAGCCAACATTCTAGCTCTTTCCTATGAGAGCTAGTTGATTTAGGGTGCAATCCTAACCCAGAAGTCCCTTGTGCCAGTCCAGGAGAGTTGTAAATGTGCTTTATGGTCCAAACGCACTTTACAGTGCGTTTGAAGCACTCCTGGGCTGGCACAAGGGACTTGTGCTGGCCTAACTCCAGGTTCGGATTGCACCCTTGGTCACACATTACATGCCACAAGCATGCCACCTATGTGCACAATTGTTGATGTGTTCTGGGAGGAGGGAGGGCGGTTCTGAGTGCTGAGTGGGCGGGCTGGTGGGTATGCTGGCATGTGACGATTAGGCTGCATCCAAGCCTCAGTTCCCAGGCCACATGGCCCTGATTCATGCCGCACGGCCTCCTTGCTGTTTAGCAGGCACAGTTCCGAGGAAACGTATGGGGAAGTTGGAACCTCCCCTGGGACAAGGGTACGAATGTGCCCTTGCCCTGGGAAGGCTCCCCAGCGCACCTAAGGTGCACTGGTTATGGCTGAGGCCCGCTGGCCTCCCCATTCCAGCGCACCTTAGGACAGCACTCTGGAAAGCGATGGTGAAAGGTTTAAAGGCCACGGCTGAAAAATTCTCTAAGTTTGCTCACAGAAGTTCAAAACAAAAACCTGCCATCTCTCTCCCCCCAACACACACACACACCCCAAATAGCCAAGAAGAAATACAGAGAGATATAGCACGACGTTGAGGTAATGGTCTTTGAACTCCATTATCACTCCAGGAGCAGAGCAGTAACTCACAGCTACTGCTATTTTCGTGACATTTGCAGGAAACGAAGTCAGAAGTAACTGCTGCATACTAAGGGCAAAGCCGACATCCCACCGAGGTCAGTGGCAGCTCTCCCATCAATATAGATGCAAGTGGTTACTTTAAACCAATTGACAACACCAAACTCCTCCTTTCTCATACTGACTAGGATTCAGTTTACAGGATCAGTAACTTTGTGAAAACCACCCCTGAACTCTCTTCGGCTTCCTAGACCTCCAATGAACATGCAAAGATGCTGAAGGTTAACGTTCGACATAAGAGAGCCAGAGTGACCCCTGGAGAGATCAGAGCCTTTTGACCAACCCTTCCCAAGGGGTACTTCACCTGCAAGGCTTTCTCCAGGGCCATCTTATGCATACTCACACAGGTGCAAGTCCCACTCAGTTTATTGAGACTGACTTCCTAGTAAGCAAACGTAGGACTGCAGCTATATAGCTCAATCCATGCAGCTCCCCATGTGGCAATGAAGCAGCATCCACTGAATCCCGCAGGGGAGTTTCTGCTTCAGAAGGCCTCCTAGGAGTAAGGGAACATTTGCTCCCTTGCCTTGGGGTAAGCCCCCGTGTTACCACTGGCGCAAGTCCGCAATGACCTATGAAGATTGTTGCCACCAAACCCGCCCCTTCCCAGGCTCGATCCGCCTTCCTCCCTGCCCCTATTGCCACCTCACCCCACCTATCCTGCTCCATTCCACCCCTTCCTGGCCCTTGCACAGACTTCCCTCAGGTGGCGGGCATCCGGCACCTGTTGCCACTTGCCGCTTCCAGTGGTGGCCAGGATGCATTCTCTGGCAGAGTCGCATTTGCGACAGCCACAAAGCTGTGGTTCTGCAAGCACAGTGCACTAACACCACAACCTGAGTCATCTAAAGTAATCCTGAGATGACAGCCTCTGGATTTTGAGTGAATTTTCAGCAGACTTACAGCAAAGTCCTTTGTATCAATCAATCAATCAATCAATCAATCAATCAATCAATCAATCAATCAATCAATCAATCAATCAATAGTATTTATATACCACTTTTCAACACAAAGTTCACAAAGCGGTTCACAGGCAAATAGTAATAATGAAGTTAAATGGCTCTCTGTCCCACAATCTAAAAGAATGGAGAACACCACCAGCAACAGCCAGGAGAAAAACACTGTGCTGGGGTGAAGAGGGACAATTGCTCGCGCTCTGCTAAATATGAGAGGACACCACTTGAAAAAGTGCATCTGAGTTCAATGGATGTTAGTTACTTCCAGGTCAGTGTGTGTAGGATTGCAGCCCTAGATCATTTCAAATCCCAGTGGCTTCAGAAACAGTGGGCAGCCGCAATGAAATGCAATAGAGAACACACCATGCTTAACTTTAGGATCCCTTCCCAATAAATCTCCTGTTTGACAGCCCTGCCAAGTCCAAAGGAGACACCTGGGAGGACAGTTCCTCAGGTTTCACCAAGAGAGCTAATAAGCTTGGCTGACACCGACCTGCCACGTTCAATGAGATCAGCACTAAATTGATTTTAACTCCTTGGGCAGAATAATCTACACTGGCTCACAGATGACACTTCCCTTTTGCAAGAAAAATAGGATCGGCCGAAAACTTGCTGACTGAGGTTTCTGCTTTATCACCGGCTGAAAGAGAAAAATGAAAGCAATCTGGACCCAGGAAGGGACCATTGGTCTCTCCTCCTTCCGGGAGAGCTGGCTTATGTTCAGTGGTTCACTAGGGCTCCAATCCTTTGCACACTTACAGGAAAGAAAGTTCTATTGAACTAAATAGGACTAACTTTTGAATGTGCACGCACAGGATTGTGCTATGAGACACCTAAACCTTTTTTATGTGTGCTGCTGCCAAGCCAGATCTCCCCCATCCAGTACCTTCACCTCAAACCTAAACACGGGATTTTTCTTTGTGACCATCTTAACTTAGGGCCTGCTGGCAGCGTAAACATCCCGTGCTGCAGAGGTAACAGAAATGGATAATTCCAAGGAGAATTGCGTATGAGCAGCAGAGCATCGCTTGGTTCAGTCACTTACCAAGGAAATGAATTCTCTGCATGCTACGGAGAAGCAATTATGCCTCCCCCTCCACAATCCTTATATAAGGTAAGGCATTATCTTATGTGGGTATCTATGTATAGTCAATCCTCATTAGGGTTAAGGTAAAGGTTTCCCCACGACCGAATGGTCTAGTCGTGACCCACTGTAGGGGGCGGTGCTCATCTCCATTTCAAAGCCTGTAGAGCCGGCATTTTGTACGAGGACAAACTTCGGTGGTCATGTGGCCGGCATGACTATACTCTGTAGCACACGGAACGCCGTTACGTTCCCACCAAAGTGGTCCCTATTTATCTACTTGCATTTAGGTGCTTTCGAACTGCTAGGTTGGCAGGAGCTGGGACAAGCAACGGGAGCTCACTCCATTGCGCAGTCTTGAACTCCCAACCTTCTGGTCAGAAAGCCCAGCAGCAGTGATTTAACCGTTGCGCCGCCTAATTCAGGTTAGGTTCCTGGAAATCCTCGCAGATAGCAAATTCGCAGATAACGAATAATTGAAATCATTATCAATGGGGTTAGATGCCCCATTGGGGTTAGAGACCCATCCCGCCCCCCAGGAAGCAAGCAGAGTGTAGCAGGAAGTGCCAAAAGAACTCTGAATGTTGCAGAGATCTTCCAGAGGCTGCAGGGACCTTCAGAATGGCACCTGCAACCAGTATGGGCCCTTTAACATGGCCGGCAGATGCTTCTGCCATCCCTTTTAAAGGAGTCAGTGCAAGTCACAGGTGCCATTCTGAAGGTCCCTGAAGTCTTTTATTTGGAAAGTCCCTGCATGGCGGATAAGTACATGAATTATACCTCCACATGTAACTCCAGTTTACCCTGCAGCAATTTACCCTTCTTCCCAAGTAAGAAGGAAAATTAGTTGTAAGTAATTAAACACTAAATCGCTGAAGTGCAGCCCATCTGTGTCAGTCCTCTTGCTCTCCTCCGAGTAGTTAAAATGATCGTAACTAGAACAAAGCCAGCTGCAGCCTTTGCTGTATGTCCTGAGCAGGCGCCTTTTGTCAAGGAACCAGCTGAAGCTGAAACTGCAAATGACATGCAGTCCTGTGTCACTTTCTCTTCACTTAAAAAAAAATCAAACCACTCTTGGGAATGACTTTGAAGCAGAGGGCGGAGAGAGCTACTTAAAACCTAATTTTTTTTGCTCAAAACTGCTTCCCCCCTTGCTGCTTTTTCTCTCTCAAGGGAAAAGATAGCGGGTCTGTAGCTATCAAACAGAGGAAGTCAGACCTCAGCACACTTCCGAGAGTTTCAGGAAATGCGGCAAAAGAAAAAAAAACACAATCAAAGCCTTGAGGCTTTCTGGGTGTTTTTTTCAGTGCAAGCTCTTGCAAATGGTTTTGTGGGAGAGGTATTTTCAAACAGCACTTGCATATTGGCATATGCTTTGAATGCCTGTGTAACAGACATGTATGTGCACAAATGTATCTGGGCACATGGATGCCACGAGAGTAAGAGTATTCTGCATGCACAGGGCTACCAACTTTCAGAACTCAAAACCTCTGATTCTGGGGTAGGGCTTGAGGCAGTGAAGATGGAGCCAAAGACATTGGCACTGCCCTGGGTTGAGGTGCAGCCCTGAAGGACTGAGCAGCGTAGTCACAGGAACAGCCTCTCTGGATCAGGACAAGGCCCATCTAGTCCAGCTTCCTGTTATCTCACAGTGGCCCACCAGATGCCTCAGGGAGCACACGAGACACAAGACACTTGCATCCCGCTGCCACTTCGCTGCATCTGGCTTTCTGAGTAACCTATCATCCTCACACCCCCACCCCACCCCACCACAAATGAGGACACCAAACTATGGGTTGGCTTTAGTTTTATTAAATACAAGTAACCATTAAAAAAAACATGAAACCTACTAGACACACTGACCCTTCCTCGTCACCTCGCCAGGGTAGGCAAAAAAACTGCCATCCACGGCCAATTCAGATGACAGAAAAATTTTTTTCCCGGCCCTCATAATGAGTGACCAGCTAATCTCAGACTGGACAAACCCATCATAGCTTGTAACCTGTGATGGAGTTTTCCTCCATAAATCTGTCCAATCCCCTTTTAAAGGCATCCAAGCCCAACGCCATCACCACATCTCGTGGCAAGGAGTTCCACAGACTAATTACACACTGGGTAAACTTTTTCTCTGGGTTTCCAATTCATTGAAGGTGAATAGTTAAAAAAAAAGCCACTATGAAATGGGGGGGGGGAACTTGCCTGTTGCTTTTCTGACAACTGCTCTCAAATCAAAAGAAAAACGAAAACAGCTAGGTCTCCTTTTTTCTGGTCAGTAGGCAACTGCAGGCACATTTGATCCAGAAGTTAATGTATTCAGCTTTGTGAACCTCAATCTATCAATCACTTGCATGGGCCAGTGCAGAACTATATTCGTTTTGAACTCAAAAGATTAGAATATTTGTAGAAAATGGTAACTGTTTTGTTTGGTAACTGTTGAACCCAGGGTCAACATTTGGCAAAGGTATCCAAGGTTGCATATTAATAAAAATTCGACGTTTGCTGGATCAGGCCAAAGGCCCCTCTAGTCCAACTTTCTGTATCTCACAATGGCCCACAAGTAGTCATAGGGAGCCCACAAGACTGTAAGATACCTGTACACTTGTTGCCATTCCTTTGCATCTGGCATTTAATTCTTAGATAGTCTACTTTTAAAACCAGGATACATATACCCATCTTGGCCTGTAAGCCATGATAGACGTTCCCTCCATAAATATGTCCAATCCCCTTTTAAAGGCATCTAGGCCAGGGGCCATCACCACATCCTACAGCAAGGAGTTCCACAGGTTAAATTACTAGCTGTGTAAAGAAATCTGTTTTAACTCTTGTATCAAGGTCAGTTGAATCCAGAGTTAGCCCTCTCAGATGACCTTACAAATGGGCTTACTTCTGAGTAGACTTGCATGCGATTTTGCTGTAAAAGGAATACATCTTCTCTCAGTACACATAAGCAGGGGAAAGATAACCAGGTCAAGAAGACAGCAACTGGCTTTTCTAATAAATCCTCTCTGGTGGAGATTAGCTCATTGTTATTCTAAGCAGTCAACTCAATTTAGTAAGAGCTGACTTCAGGCCCAAACCAGATAGGGCAACAATCCCTTACATTGTATAGGTAAAGGTAAAGGTTTCCCCACGACCAAATGGTCTAGTCGTGACCCTGGGGGGGGGCAGTGCTCATCTCCATTTCAAAGCCTGTAGAGTTGGCGTTTTGTCCGAGGACAAGCTTCTGTGGTCATGTGGCCGGCATGACTATACGCCATAGCGCACGGTACGCCGTTCCCTTCCCACCGAAGTGGTCCCTATTTATCTACTTGCATTTAGGTGCTTTTGAACTGCTAGGTTGGCAGGAGCTGGGACAAGCAACGGGAGCTCACTCTGTTGAGCAGTCTTGAACTCCCAACCTTCAGGTTGGAAAGCCCAGCAGCAGCGGTTTAACCCGCTGTGCCACCACGTCCCTACATTGTATAGGGTGGCAGGTTTTTTTGTGAGAATTCAGCAGCTCCCCAGTCTAGTTACTGCGGCTACCTAGGCAGCCACAGCTCACACTTTGGGAATCGGTGG
This sequence comes from Lerista edwardsae, assembly GCA_029204185.1. Classification (NCBI taxonomy): domain Eukaryota; kingdom Metazoa; phylum Chordata; class Lepidosauria; order Squamata; family Scincidae; genus Lerista; species Lerista edwardsae. The sequence continues at coordinate 9,185,933 of JAJKFI010000043.1, read as the reverse complement.
TGTTGGTTAACAAACCCTTGCAATTCTAGGCACATCTACTTTAAAGGGAATCTCACTGAAAACAGTGGGATGATCCAGTGCACATAGAATTGGACCAAACGTCCAACTTGTCCAACTTGCTTCCAACTGTGGTCAACTGATTGTCTCCAGGAAGCCAAAGCAGGGCAGGAAGCTAATACCTGTAGATTTCTCCTATGCTGTTCATTGATATTCAGAGCCATGCTGCTCCTGAAAACGGCGTTTCCATAGATTCACTGATTTTTTAAAGTGAAAAACTTGTTAAATTTCATCTTATCAGTGACACAAAACTATCTGAGCAGGGTATTTGCCAGTAAGAATGGTTGAAATGGATTTACACAAAGCAATTTTACCATCTGCTAGTTCCTAACCGGCTAAAAACTAACCTAAATTTACCCATCAGGTATCAGACATTAACAGCGCAAACCAGGCCTGTCAACTCAGAAATAAGCGCTGTTGAATTCAATGGGATTTACTCTCCGTTATGTTTAGAATTTCAGCCTTAAAGGACTCCTAATAATCTATTACTTCTATCCTTTAACACTATATTATCCACACAAGATTATTAAACACGATTTTTTTTAAAAAAAATCATGGTTACCATGAACATAATTATCATTACTAGCTCTTTCATACAAAACAAATAGTAAGGTCTTCCATTTACATAAGAAGTTCTGAAGTCCCTATCTGGGCATAAACAGACTGCTAAATTGGTTAGCCTCATTAAGGACCCAATCCTATGCAATTTTCTAGGACCAAGGCAGCCAACTGCAGCCCTGTGGTAAGGGAACAAAATGCTCCCTTATCTTCGGGGAGGAAGTTCCATGACTACTTGTCCACCACAGGATGTGGCACATGCCCGATTGGCACGGCTGCCTCTGCTCTGGAAAATTGGATACGACTGGGCCCCTGATCATCACTTTTATTTAGCCATTCCACCTTGGATGGTTTGCAACCATTCTACACAATACTGTGTAGCAATTGTGTAGCACTTAATACGCACCAAAACAGGTCCTGAACCTATTTGGAATTTTATTTTATTTTATTTTTTGTTACAAAATTCAGAAGACAAAGCTAAACAGCTGGCACAGGTCCGAGAAGACTCATTGGTGAGTGGACAGTTTACAGGGGGGTAAGGAGAAATATGTTCCCTTATCTCCCCCAAACCACTCAATCTGCCCCCCCCCTTCGGCAGGGTGCATTTCAAGTCACATTACATCAGCAGGGGCAGGGAAGGAGAGGATTGGGCCTTTAGTCACCATTTAAGACAATGCAGTTCCTGTCATCTTAGCAAGCCTGAAAATTGAGAGACTTCTTGGAATAGACATTCCTAGACTTCCTCCAGGATCTCTTCCTGTAAATCTTTTCCCCTATTTAATCTGAAATGGATTCTGGCTAATCTTCTCTCTTGGTAAATTATATATCTTAGGACAGCAATTTTTCCCCACATTCCTGAGAAAGAAGCATCTCATATTCGGTTTTTATTGTAATTCCCCCTTCACAATTTTTCTGCAAAATGTCTTATCTGTAAAACAACCACCACCACCTGATACATAGAGGATCTCTGTCCCATTTTTTAAAGAAATCCATGGATATGACAGTACCATACTATTTCGCACAGAGTTATCGTAAGCACCCAGACAATACTTTTGCCAAATCTTTAAAATTACCTTATTGCTAATGTACGTTAAACTTCCTTGCACAAATCAGGCTGAAAGCGACTGATGACCTGTGCTCATTCATCGGATTGGCCCTTAAATGTAGGTTCTTAGCAAAGCAGAGAGGTTCCCCCCTCCACAAGGATTCCTCAGGCTGAGCCAACTTGAGCCAACTGCTAATGACCACATTAAAACTCCCTCTCTCCACTGCACAGTTCTAAGAGACTCTTAACATGATGGGCATTGAGTGCAACAGAATAGGCAGGAAGGAAGTGTTTCAAGGCTAGGAGGTCAGGCAGCTCTTGTTCCTTGCAGAAGTTCTTGTGCTTTTGTACTTTGACAACTCTGGTTAATAATTTACTCCAAAAAAAAAAAAAATTCTGACACACAGTTCCCTGCTACAAAGTGGAGCTTGAAATAATTGCCATGTAACAGGGTTATTAGCTAGCAACACCCCCCCCCCTCAATGGATGAGTTTCCAGCATTCTGACAGGATTCAGGAGCAAGCTGCAGTTTGACAGACATTTGCTGTATTACAGTCTGATAACGGCCAAGAACGCTCTCTAAACAGTTGGCAAAGGAATATAATGTATCACCTGTCATCAGTCATATTCCTTCTGGTTTTATTTATTTGGGGCACTTCATTGTTTCTTCAAATGAAGAGAGGATAAATTTGAAATGAGTATCCGCTGCATTTTTAACTTTTTTTTTTAAAGTGGCCATGAGGGAGGGCAAACCAGACTGGGATTACAGCACCAAGTGCTCCAGGGCTAATTCCTGTACCCATTTGCACCCCGGCATATACCATTAATAAACCTACCCCCTAATAGATCTTTAATAAACCTACCCCCAGCACCTTCGAACTTTACAATGCTTATGAGAATCTATGCTTATAAGAATCTCTCTCCCATGTTACACCTGATTTCATGCCTCAGTTATAATATAAGGCCATTTAGCAGACAGTGTGGGTTTTTTTTAAAGCAGTTTGCCTATAAACATTTTATCCTCATCCTGTGGGTCAGGTGTGCCCCTGGAAGCAATTTATCTGCCCCCATTATAACTGGGCTTTCCCAGAGCTGCCCTTTCAGCAGCTCCACTTCAGCAGCTCTCAGAAGCTCTGGGAGAGAGAGAATGAAGGAGGAAGAGTAAATACAGCCCGCTATCAACCATGATAATCAGGTCTCATGATGCCATTGACAGGTACGTGCCTCTGCTTCTGTTAAATACTGTAAGTCAGTGGTTCCCAGACTGTGTGTTGAGACCTACCAGTGCATCACAAGCCAATTTCAGGTGGGTTGCAAAGCACCTAGAACACCATATTGAAAACATGGGAAAATTAGATGCTGGAAAGGGGAGGGCTGTGTGGTTGTTTTGCTTGTGTCAAGGTTGTAAATAGGCTTTTTTAATGATTCGCTTTGCTCTTGGAAAATGGCTGAGAAATAACCCAACATTGCTGCATTCTCAGAAAAGCAGCAGGCTTTGACATCACAATGATGGCATTTCCAGCCATGCCATCACTTCTGGTGGGTCTCAGAAGATTGTCATTCTAAAAAGTGAGTCCCAGTGCAAACAGGTTTGAGAATCACTGCTGTAAGATCATGCCTAGAAATTGTGGAAGGAAGTCCACACAGCTAGAACAAACAGGTCAAAATAATCAAGCCAGGGCCAACAAGTGTGCTCATGAGGACTAGTTCTTTTTACTCTATAAATCTGTCTGAGAACACAGTGCTCAAATTTTCATCCAGAAAAGATGACTGACATTGCAAACCAGCTTCATTTTAAAAATAGGTTACATTTCTGCTCCGAAGTGACCCACTTGGAAAGTTTTCTAACACATACAAATGTGTTCTGAGAATGTGGGCAAGAGGGGGAGGAGATGAAAAATCCTACACACTCTTTTCCTGTCTTGCAAATGTCACAAGTCTCAACCTCTGAAAAAACTATACACAAAGGCATTTTGTTTTCCTACATTTGGAATTCATTTTAGTTACTACCATCTTTTTATTTAATCCAAAAAGAAAAAGGAATAAGCATTTGTTCACTCTAAGAGCGCAATCCTAAACTGGAGTTAGGCCAGCATAAGCTACGCCAGCAAAGTTTGGCCAGCACATGGGCCACCATAAAGTGTGTTTGGACCACTCTCAAAGTCAGGGAGGATGGCGCACATCCTTGTGCTGACCTCTCTGACTGCAAGAGTGGTCCAAACATACTTTACAGTGTCCTTTGTGCCGGCCAAACTTTGCTGACTGAGCTTATGCTGGCCTAACTCAGTTTAGGATTGCGCCCTAAATGTTGCACTGTTGTCATCTGGTTCACTGTCAGCCTGTGACATAACATCCGGCTACTATTTCCAAAACAAGGTGTTCTATTTTTTCCCCAGTTTTAACTTGATTGCACAATTGGAGGGTTCAATGGAACTATGCAAAAAATATATTTAATCTTTGGTCCCTTGGGGTGCTTTGATTGAGAATGGTGCATTTAATATAAAGATACTGGCTGGGATTGTCTTCCATTCTAGAGCAGTGGTTTCTCAAATGTTTTAGCACTGGGACTCACCTTTTAGAATGACAATCTGTCCAGGACCCATCCAAAGTTGTGTCATGGCTGGAAGTGCTGTCATTGTGACGCCAGAGCCTGCTACTTTCCTGAGAATGTAGCAATAAGTGGAGTTATTTTTCAGCCATTGTCCAATAGCACAGTGAATCAGAAAGAAAAACACCTATTTACAACCTTGACACAAACAAAACAACCACACAGCCCTCCCCTCCCAGCATCCCCATATTTTCAATATGGCTGCTCTAGGTGCATTGCGACCCACCTGAGATTGACTCATGACCCACTGGTGGGTCCCAGCCAACAGTTTGGGAACCACTGTTCTAGAGGATCATTCAAAGAAGGAAATTTTCTCTTCAACAGAATCTGCAGATAAGTTTTGCTATGAGCTTCTGTTTCTAGTATCTAATCATGTCACCACTCCAGTGCACAGATAAGATTGCAGCCCTGCACACTGTCCTGGGTGGGCCAGGTCACTCAGGAAGGACTCCAGCATGAACTCAAACTTCTAAATGTTGCGTAGGACCAAGTTGGGTACAGAGGTTTATCAAGTATTGAGCAACATCAGCAGCACCTTAAAGCTGCCAAGCATAGGTCCAGTTTATATGTGGCATGGTTGGTCTTCTACTAAATGGGCCATGCATGGACTTTACGCATTGCATGAAATCCAGAGGGATGTAGAAGATAGCACATCAAGCAAAAGACATGGAAAGATTCAGACTGCAATACTAACCTGGAGTTAGGCCAGTAAAGTATGTTTGGACCACTCTCAGAGTCAGAGAGGCCAAAAGACAGATGTGTGCCATCCTCCCTGACTCTGAGAGTGATACAAACATACTCAACGGTGGCCCTTGTGCCAGCCAAACTTTGCTGGCCTAACTATGCTGGCCTAACTCCAGGTTAAGAGTGTGCTCTCCACAAGTCTACTCAGAAGTAAGTCCCATTGTTGGCAATGGGTCTTACTCTCAGGTAATTGTGCATAGGATTGTAGACTTAAATGTAATTGTAAATTGATCTGGCTACTGAAATGCTGGCTGCCTGTTAGCAGTCTGTCCCCTTCCAGCTTTCCTTCCCCCCCCCCCAGTATTTCATGAATAAAGTCTATGCACTGTACTGGTTGATTATTATTCTGTTCATCATGCCAAGCAGTTGTCTTTTTCTTCTTTTTACTACAATCCTATGCACAATCATGTAGGAGTAAGACCCATTGCCAACAATGGGACTTACTTCTGAGTAGACTTCTTTCTGCATATGACTTCTTTCATAACTGTTTTTTTCTGTTGCTTCCACCCTCCTTTCCACTCAAGTGCCTCCTTAGGACACGTGGAGGAACCGGAAGTGAGGGTGGATTGAAATGCCTTGTTCGTTAAACTCTTCATTGGAAAGCCTCCAAATAAGGAAGTGGGTGGTGACCTGACATCATTGCAACTCCAAGAGCATACAGCCAGGTGCTGGTGGTGAGTTTGGAAAGGGGGGCGCAAAATATTTTCTGGCTCCAGGCGCTGTTTTCACTCTTACGGCTCTGCACATCAATGTAATAATTAATTTGCTCATGTGAATCCTTTCTATGCCAGCATCAGTCACCTCAAAAGGAGGGGAGGTGCTTGCTTCAGCCACATGAACAGCCTTACAATATCATTGGGAACTGTCTCTAGTTTTGCAGCTGCAACTATGGCACAAAGACTTATAGCATAGATGATTTTAGAGAACGTGCTGAGGAAGCCAAAAAGCCTGGCCTATCTTAGCTTAGAGTTCCCAGTCAGGGTGTTGCAGTGAAAGAACACCAACTGTTAAACCATGAGTTTAACTGGAAACTTTGCTTGCTTCTTCCTGTGCCATGAGTGGAAAGCACAGAGCCACTTCCTGTGTAACAAGAGTGGAAAAGGGTGTGTGTGAAAAAATCACATTCCTAAACTGGGTGACCACAGCCAAGTGGAAAAACTATTCACACCCAGATCATGGAGTATTGCCAAAGATGAGTGTTCTGTTGCAGCAAGTTTTTTTTAAAAGATTAAAACCCTGGTTAATCCATAATAATAGCTCAAACTATACATACTCTGATTGATCAGCCTCACAATATTAAGGATGTATGTGCTCATAATATACACATGTGCTAATTCGTCCCCTCTTCCTGGTTAGCTACTTTAATGGGGTGTGGGATAGACCATCCAACAACACCCCTCAAAACACGCTGCTGAACCTACCTTAGATCCGGCAGAGTATGCAATTGAGGGCACAATCCTAAACTGGAGTGAGGTCGGGACAATTAGGCCAGCAAAGTTTGGCTGGCACAAGGGCCACTGTAAAGCACATTTCGGCCACTCTCGGAGTCAGGGAGGATGGCACACACCAGTGTGCTGGTTTATCTGACTCCAAGAGCGGTCCAAACACACTTTACAGTGTCCCTTGTGCAGGCCAAACTTTGCCGGCCTAACTCCAAGTTAGGACTGTGCCATAAATTCAATTAAAAGAAACCAACCAGGAAATGGTGGGGAGGAATCAGGACTCGCACACATTGTGAGCATGTGCATCATTCTTAAATCATTTGGGGCTAGTTGGGCATGGTATCTTCCAAACTTGCTCAGATATTGATATGATACTCATAGTGACACAGAAGAGCAGTGATTAATATACTGAATGTGGCTGTGAATCAGGCCGTGAAAATAGGCCCAGATACATATAGGGCTGGTTCAGATGATACTGTCATATCTGCCCCCACCCCTAACTACATGATTTAGAGAACCTCCCTCCATTACTCTCCCTGGCACATCATTACCATTCTTTTCATCACAGATGGGTGGTTCACCTGAACCGTACTCTCACTTGTGAGGTAAATACAGTATTATTTCTAACACTCAGTTTGGGGCAGCTTCTCTACCATTCTTCACAATACAGAACATTGGTTGCAGGCGTCAAATTCAGAGGTTCACGTTGCTACTATTTATAGGAGGATAGAAACAGTTAAGATATGAGGTTAACCATTATATGAAGCCAGTGCAACTGCTGTATAGTATGGTGACAGAAGCACGACAGGATTTAACACATCTACTTACTCTCACTCAGTGGAAACCACAGGAAGTTACCCTACACTGGTTCAGTAGGCAGAATATTCACAGACATGGGGATGTGCTAGAGGTGCCATTAAAGATAATTGCAATGGTTATGTAGAAGTTCCACCCACACACACCTCCTAATAGCCTCCTGGGCAGAGGCCACTCAAGAACACTCACAAAGTAGGGATTAGCTACCCTTCCATGATGATGACAACGCTGTTTTAGAAGGTCTTTCAGAGGAATCCTAGGCATGTCTACTCAGAGGTAAGCCCCAGAGCTCAATGGGGCTTACTCACATGTAAGGGTGTATAAGATTGCAGCCTTTGTGTCACAGTCACAGAATTCCTATGGTCAGAACACATTTTCCCTCATCATCAAGGAGTCATAGTTGACCTACATCTAAGCCAGGAATGGAGGTTAGTTTTCTAGGTATGACCCGGTTTCCTTGAGCTATGGCATGCCATTTTTTATAAGTATGGCTCTCTCTTCATCAAGAAGGTAAAAGAATGGTTAGCTGGAAGAACCTTCCTTCTTTCTAAAAAATACGCCTTCAAAAACATTATAAGGGCAGTTTTAAAGAGCATTAGCCATTGCAAGAATATTTGAAATGCAGCAAGTCACACAGATTAATGAATAAGTGTCATGAAAAGCAAAAAAAAAAAAATGGCACAGATGCATTCTCAAGTCTAGCAAGCTATAACAATATTATTTTTGTGGATAGCGTTAAGAAAAATGAACACGGATGAAGTCAATTACACTGTAATAAGCTGGTACAATGGTTCTCAAACTGTGGCTTGGGACCCACCAGGTCCCAGTGCTAAAAGGTTTGAGAACCACTGAGCAAGTAGGTTTTGTGGCAAAGCCTTTGGAAAATATTGGCTGAGCTGCCTAATGGCATGAAAGGGTAGAATGTGCTGAAACATCTTTGGTTGCCAGGAAGCTGGATTGCTCAGTTCCTAGAACAGTCCCTCTTATATTTAGCAGAAATGGCAGTAACTGTCCCTCTTCACCCCAGCACAGTGTTTTTTCTAGTGGCTGTTGCTGGTGGTGCTCTGCATTTTTTTTAGATTGCAAGTCCTTTTGGTACAGGGAGCCATTATTATTATTATTGCTTGTAAACTGCTTTGTGAACTTTGTGTTGAAAATACTGATTGAATGATTTTCAAAACCTGGCAATACTTTGTAGTACTGCACAGGAGGTGGCATTTTGCCCTACTGCCATGGGCAGGGGTGGCCTAAGGTGATTCTGTCACTGCCCCACTGCGCAGAAGGCCTCCCTCCTACCTGCTTACTCTTCTTCTTCTCAGTTCCTTTGAACAAAACCGAAAGTGCAGAAGACATTCGGAATGTGTGCCCCACACTTCCCACTTTGTTTAAATGGACAGCACAAAGGAGAAAAAAGTAAGGGGAGTAGGAAAGACATTGCCTTCAGATTTGCTTTTATTTCTAAGAAACGAGCAAGAAGCAGATCAGAGCAGGTCAGCGAAGCGGACTGCTTCAGGTGCCTCAGGACTGACTCAAGGTGAAACGCACACCAGCCTTTTTCTACTCTCTACTGCTCAATGTAAGCCACAACAGTCACCTCACTTTTGGGCTGCTCCCTGCCTATGGGGATGATATGACACTGTTCCACCTGACCCAACTTGCCAGAAGGGGAGATGGCTGGGGAGGCCATCGGTTGAGCGGTGGCTTGGCTCTTCAAAGGAGCCACGGGGCGCAATCCAAACCTGGAGGCTGGCACAGTTAAGCAGCAAAGTTTGGCCGGTACAAGGGCCACCACAAAGTATGTTTGGACCACTCTTGGAGTCAGAGAGGCCAGCACACAAACGTGTGCCATCCTCCTTGACTCAGAGTAGTCCAAACGCACTTTATGGTGGTCCTTGTGCCGGTCAAACTTTGCTGGCCTAACTGTGCCAGCCTAACTCCAGGTTAGGATTGCGCCCACAGTCAAGTAAGGAGGGATTTAGTGCTTTACCCAGTCTGTAAGCCACTGAACAAAAAGCAAAATGAATAAAATAAACAAGGGCAAGCAGAAGGCCCTAGAGAAGGGAAGAAGCCGTAGTGTAGGAGAATAGGGTGGCAGGGACCTAGAGGAAGTAAGCCAAGGAAAAGACTGGCGCCAAAAAAGGGTGGGATGAATGTGTCAGCTAAGCTGTAGGCTGCAGTCAAGTGGGATGGGGGCCAGGAACGAGGAGCCAAGCTGGGAGTCAGAGCTGAGGGCCAAGAACCGTGACCACTGCACAGCCCGGACAGGAAGGTTTTTAGATCTTCCTGCTGAGTCAAGCCAATGACTGGCCTGGATGCACGGTGCCATGCCCACACCTGGGAATGCTTTGGTGGCCATAGAGTGGAGTACAGCAGCCGCCGAGATGTGAATTGATTTGCCACACCTGCAGGCCATAAGAAAGCATTTTGAAGGGTACAGCGACTATGCCCCGGGCAGGGCACTGCTTGAGCAGGAGGAGGGCAGCTAGCCTCTCTGCGAGGCTAGCGTTGTTTGGCCCACCTGCCACCCCTTGCTCCCATATGGCTCCCATATGGAGTCTTGTGTGGTGATGGTGGGCATATCAGTGGGCGGAAGCTGGCCCACTGAGCACTAACCTGGTCCTGGGACAGAGAGTGGGCAGGGTGCGCCACTGATTATTTTTCATGATCTGGACTCGATGCCTCTGCTAATGCGACCCAACAATCCTGTACCTTTTTTTTTTCTTTTGCAGCTGCAACACACTGCTGGCTCATGGTCATTGGAATTTAGGGCGGGGGATACATTACAGAGAAAAAAGAAAATTCTCTTATTTACCATGTCTTCCTAGAAAGAAGTAGTAACACCAGAATGGGCAAAACGAATACAGTATTTCCACTTTATTGCACACTGCTTTTGCACATTTACTATTGTATCTGCAAAAAACAATAGGAGTTTTCATAATGAAAATTTAAATCACTGTTTGCATCGTGCACGTATTATAATGTTCAGGAGGCAAATTATGCTACCCACAGACAAGCACAGACCTCTCTCTAATTACACCACAGCACTTCTCAAGTATTGCTGTGTATCAAATTGACAACTGGCTTTAACTGCAAATTGCTATTTTTCCTTTCTGGATCCAATGGATAACATTCTCAAATCTACAGCCTGTTTTGGAGCACAATCCTAACCTGGAGTTAGGCCAGCACCAGGGCCACTGTAAAATGCATCTGGACCACTCTTGGAGTAAGGGAGGATGGCGCACATCTGTGTGCTGGCCTCTCTGACTCCGAGAATGGTCTCAACGTACTTTATAGTGCCCCTTGTGCCGGCTAAACTTTGCTGGCCTAACTCCAGGTTAGAATTGCACTCTGCAAAACAAAATCTGCACTGCAAGATGAATGTTCATGGATGTTGGCCTCACCTAAACCTATAATGTTCTCAAAAGAACACAAAACAAAATCCAGGTTTTAAGTGCTGAAAGTGATATTTTTAACAAAGGTGAGACAAGACGGAAATTAGGATTCCACTGTGAACTAATGACAGTTTGTATTGCTGCATCATTTTTGATTTCTCAAAATGCAAGAATTCCCAAGAAGCTACAGGAAGTTGCCTAGAGAAGCCATTTTCAACCACTGTGCTGCAGCCCAGTGGTGTGCCATGAATGGTCCACAGGTATGCAAGGGTCATTTGTTTATAGGGCCATTGGGGGATGTGATCAGGAAGGTAATGTGCCTTGTCGTCAAAAAACAGATCATGTTCCTTGGGCCTTGGCCTGATCCTATGGGCTCTTCCTATGTTCCTTAATCTCTTGACTTCTCCAAGACTGAAACCTCAATCCAAACTATGTGATATGCTGATTGTATAACTAGGATCTTGGAAACCTTCCTCAGGTATAATACCTTCCTCTGGGGAAGTCATGATCTGGACTGTAGCAGAACAAGGGGATGAATCCCCCCCCGGCATATAGTCATGCTGGCCACATGACCACGGAAACTTGTCCTAGGACAAACGCCGGCTCTTCGGCTTAGAAACAGAGATGAGCACCGCCCCCTACAGTCGGTCACGACTAGAACATTCGTTTGCAGGGAAACCTTTACCTTTTATAAAGAGGTCAAGTCTAAGTGCACAGCTTGCAGCAGAAAAATCCCACAAACTGCCACAGCATCTTGCTGAAATCCCATCTATTACCCATTAGCAGTCCAATTTCTTAACATGTAGATTAGTTTCTGTTTTATGAGATCCCAATCTTACATCATGCCTCTCATGGTCCATCTGGAAAAATGGTCTGAGATCTCCCCCCTACTATTCTAGCTATTTGTTTTCATGTTTGCCTCCACTATATTCCCCCTACATTTAAAATAGATAGCCTATGTTCTTGACTGTTCACCAGTTTCCACTTCTGCAAAAAAACCCAGTTCCTTCACAACTTCATAACAAGTCCTTTTATCCTTCTATCTTGTATTCTTTTAATCTTTTATCTTGTATCTTTTAATGTTGTGAGCTGCCTTTGGTGCCCCAATGTGAGGTAGAAAGGCAGGATAAAGATTCTTCAAATAAAGTTAGATCAGTGGCTCATCTAAGCTTAATACTGTATTACTGAAGCAAATGACCCAATACATTAAAATGGTGGTTCCCAAACTTAACGAGATCATGGCACCCTTCTTTTGTGGCGGCCTCTTCTTCTCAGCTCTCCCAGATGCTGCCATCGAGGATTGCACAAGATCTCCAATGATTCAAGATGGCGGCACCTGGGAAAGCTGGGAAGAAGGGGCCAGTGGGGACACACTGCAGCACCCCTGGGAGTTCACCATGGCACCTTCAGGCGCTGCGGCACATAGTTTGGAAACCACTGCATGGAAGGCATGACCTCTGCTGCTGACCTTCAGCCTGTTAGTTTCTGCCATACACTGAAAAGTATGGTCAAAATGACCAGGTGAAGTTATATAGCTCGCATTTTCCACAATGCATGCATTTCCTTTGTTCTAAGCCCCACAGCATGTTGGCATGTTGCTCAGTAGGGCCAAATCTTAAATCAGGACTGTAAACTTAAATCAGCTGCTGAATGAACTGGACCTTTAAATTGCAAAATTAAAAATCCAGCCCGCTCCACCACCTCACCCCAATGGACTTTGTGGGTCAGAAGCTGATGGACTTCGCCTACAGCTAAGTAGGTTTCATTGTGTGTGTGTTGATTTCCTCCTCCCTCTGCCAAATTATGTAAGGCTTTGCCTCTCATTTATTTCCAAAGATAGCAGATGTTTTGCACTTCAAGGCAAAATTTACAAGTATTTCTGACAGACAACCATAGCTAACAGCGTTCAGTTGAAACCAATTTCAGTGCATCTTATTAATCTGAATCTTTGCACAGTACTGAAAGGCTTAGTTGTGTTCATTTTCAAAAGCTATTTTGGCTGCAATTGTAAGAAATATTCTGCATCAGTTCCCAAATTGATTAAGACAGTATCGACAACGACCTTACCTTCTAGCAAGGAGCCACAGCAGTATTTGTTTATTTCACTGTTAATTTATTATTACATCTTAAAAGACATTATGCCCTTCCTTAAATAATGTCAAAAAAGGCACCATCTTGAAGTTTGGTCTCACGTATATTTACTTAAAGCTTAACAGCTTAATTAAATCAATTGGAATACAGATGATTAATGAAGTGAATGTTCTTTAAGTCGCTTGACAGCCCTCATAGCCTGCCTTCGGCTGCCAAAGTCAATGACATTCACAGCTAAGACGGCTGCTGCGTCCTCAGGTCTCCCTGTTACGATCTGGCAACCCAGCGCTCACAAAACAGATGGCAACTTTAAAACAGACTCCCTGCTTGGACCATATGAAAGGGGAAAAAAAAAAATCCATGAGCGTAATTCAGCTGAATATTGAATTCTGTAGTGCTACAGAAGAACAAGCTACGACAACCATTACAAGCACACACGTATTTGTTTAAGCCAACCACTTAAAATGAATTCGGATGCAGCCCAATCCTATCCACCCCCACCACTGATGCAGATATTCCCAAAAGGCTTGCACTGCATCCTGCAAGGAAGAGGGGGTATGTCGCAGAGGTCATAAGGAGCATTTGCTCCCTTACTCAGGGGTAAGCCTCCAGTCAAACCTATTCAAACCTGTGAAACGAATTGTTGGCAAAAGTCCACACGGACCTGGGGGGGGGAATCAGACCTGGGAAAGAGGTGGATGCCACTGCCACCGAGCCCAACCCCTTCCACCCCCTCCTCACCAGTTTACCTGGGTTGAGAGGCCTTCACAGAGCCATCATGTGCAGGGGGCTGCTCTGGCCTCTCCAGCAGCACACAGGTAAGTCTTTCTGACTGCCATAAGGCAGTCTCCGCTGGTGGAATGCTCGCTCCCCCAGCAGATTCCACCATTAGCACTGGGCTCCTACAGTTACTTAAAAGCAAGGGAAATGCCCCCATACAGTCAGAGGCAATCTTTTTTGCCCCCAAGTGCTCTACTGTAATTCATGCATGAGATTGGCCATGGGAACCTGCCTAATACTCCGTCAGCATATCAGTCCATCTAGGTTAGTATTTGTCAATTGCTGGTAGGAGCTCTCTAGGGTTCAGGCAGGAACCTTTACCCAGTCCTATCTGGAAGTCCAGAAACTGAACCTGGGACCTTTAGCTCTGTGGAAGAGCATGTGCCTTGAGTATCCAATTTAGGGATGTCCAGCCTGCCGGGCAGGCCTTGGAGCAGATCTTGAACAAAAAGGAACCAGGTGACAGATTCCAGGCAGCAAGACCTGGAAGCGCTTCCTCTTGTCCGCGGGGGGTGACATACTTAGAGTTTTGTCAGGAGCTGAAGTTAGATGAAAAGCTAGGCAGACACTGTGGTTGTCAGGAAAAAAAAAATCCCCCAATGGATTTTTATGGGCACATAAATACTAAGAATGACCCTAATTTTTTTAAAATGGTTTCTTGTTTGCCCATAGCATCCTCGAGTTGCACCAGCTAACTCACGAAAGTCAAACATGTTTCAGATAGTGGACCGAATAGCATTCATCAATCAATCAATCAATCAATCAATCAATCAATCAATCAATCAATCAATCAATCAATCAATCAATCAATCAATATTTATATACCGCTTTTCAACACAAAAGTTCACAAAGCAGTTTACAGGCAAATAGTAATGATAAAGTTAAATGGTTCCCTGTCCCAAAGGGCTCACAATCTAAAAATACGCAAAACACCAGCAGCAACAGCCACTAGAAAAGACACTGTGTATGGGTGAAGAGGGACAATTACTCTCCCCCTGCTAAATATAAGAGGAATACCACGTGAAAAGTGCCTCTTGCCCAGTTAGCAGGGGTAACCTGCTAATTCATGATGCCTGCTGAGGGCTAGAAGTGACATCATTTTCTACCAATGATGCTTTAAAGCAGCATTGGTAGAAATGCGAACTCCAGTGCATCATTGGTAGAAAATAGGTTTTAAGCAGATGGCCAGAAATAAGCACTTTGTTTTCACACAGAAACGCATCAGCTGCAAGGGTGAAAAAAAAAATGTGAAAATCTTGTTCATAATTTCAAGATATGAGAGGGCTCAACTATCATGCTGGGAGAGACGAATTCTAATTTGGGTGTGTGTGCAGTGGTGTCATTCAAATGATTTAGGAACAGGAACTCACTTTTGATTGGCACTTGTCGGGAACCCGGAACCAGCCACAGAGCCCGTTAGGATCCGGAACGCCCGTTCTGGTCCGTTCCCCCTGAATGACATCACTGTGTGTGTGTGGATAAATGGCTTCTAGGGAGCGCATTTGGCCCACAGGCCTTATGTATGACACCTCTGAGCTAGCTTTTGGAATTATTGCAACCCCCTGAAACCACTTGAGGAAATTGCCTGGATGAAGAAAGAGTTTCTCAAGGTGCCGGTACTGACTTCAAGTGTTACAGAGAAATAGAGGGTCCACCATGAGCACAAAGAATTTCCCCCATGGCAATAGCTGCAAAGGCATAACATTGGTACAAATCTCTTCTTAGGGTCCACTTGCGTCAGGCCCCCTACAGTGTACGGCACAAAGATTACATCAAGGACATGCTGCCTCTCCTGCATAATCTCAATCCTGTCACTGTTCCTTTGATCTTGCCACCTTTGTCACGTGCTCACCTATCAATCTTAGGTTTAGACTGACAGACTCCTAAGTAGGGATTATTCTGGTTTTGTTTCCCTACAGAGCAGAGCACAATGGGCTTTAAACCCCTGCGGAAACCAAACAAACAAGCACCAGCATTTGCAATAGGATATGTGACAGCTCTGATAGATTTTCTTTTCCGAGGCTCTCTTTGACAATAGGGCTCAGATATAAACAACATCATAAATACCAAACAGCTTAATTCTTTTTAATGCTGAAATAAAACAAATCTCGTTTGTCACTTGCCTGAACCATTACAAAGCAGTGAACATTTTCACATATTTTTGTAGATTCCCAGGGCCACAATACATGACATATCAAACACATACTTGGTACTAAATATCAGCAGTGGGGGTGTTTAAACCTTTTACCCACAATATGATCCTGATCTGGATCGCTTATTCCAAAATACATTTTATTTTGTTTATTTCTGTGCTTTTACATAATATTTTGGCCTAATCTTGCTTTCTGTCTGGAATGTTTCATGGCTGTGCAACTGCTATAGTCCAAGAATGCCAGTTTGGATTTCAGGAGTGTCATTATGTTACAATGATGGCACTCCCTGCTTGATTATGTCATTTCTTGCTATGACATCACTTCCAGGTTAATGACATCACTTCCGGTAGGTCCTAAAAAGTGGGTCCTGGTCTAAAAAGTTTGAAAATTACTGTTCTACCCCATCCCAATCAGCTGCCCCAGCCAACTCCTCTCAGCATCCTTCACAGCATCCAGTGATAACCTCATAATTGCATTGGAATCAAGTGGGCAGCCAAAATAGCTTTGCATGCATCTTTCAACCCTATGAAGTGGGGCAGGACACCCTAGAGATGTGGTTCTCAACCCTTTTAGCACTGGGACCCACTTTTTAGAATGACAATCTGTCCCAGACCCACCAGAAGTGATGTCATGGCTGGAAGTGCCATCAATGTGATGGCAGAGACTGCTGCTTTTCTGAGAATACAGCAACAGGTTGGATGATTTCTCAGCCATTTTCCAATAGCAAAGGGAATCGGAAAGAAAAAAGCCTATTTACAACCTTGACACAAGCAAATCAACCACACAGCCCTCCCCCTTTCCAGCATCCCCTCCTCCCATATTTTCCCATATGGCTGCTCTAGACACTTTGCGACCCATCTAAAATTGGCTTGCCACTCACTGGTGGGTCCCAACCCACAGTTTGGGAACCATTGCCCTTGAGGGTTACACAAATATTGAAGAAAGTCTAAGAAAATCAGGATGACTGTCAATCAACACGAGATAAAGAGCATGGTAGCAAATCAGTGCTAAAGAAGAGGGGAGATACTACTATATTAATATTTTCTGCTATATGTTCATACAATTCCATCTTTTCCTATTTTTCTGTAATTAGGTTCCTTGTTAAACATAAAATAAATAAAATAAAAAATAAACTGTTCTTTTTTTTTACATTCAAAAGACCTTTAGATGTCACAACCCAATAAACTGAATTTATTTCTTTTAAAACTGCTTGCCTGCACTGGGTATAAAAAAGCATCCAAACATGTGTGACCGCTAGGAAAAACAAATGGGTTTTTCCCCTTTCTCATTATTTTCTACCTCATTTAGAGGATATAATCTTTCCTCCAATAATCCAATCTTTAAATCTTGGTATCTGATTACACCACAGTGTCCTATTGTCTTGTCTTGATTGAACAACTTGCGCCTAATGGTTGAAGCCAGTGAGGAAATATCTGGGCTAATCCTATTTTGCATTTTGCTCTCAGGTTCCAAACAATTTGTTGTATAATCTTTTGTTGTTCAGACCAACATGGTATTTCCTTTCAAACCAAACTACGCAAATGCTTCTAAAGGATCCAACCATAATTTCTGTTTTAGACTCAACTACAAGCAAATTACATTACAAGACAAGAGAAGTCAGAGATGAATTCCAGTTAAACAGCACAGCAGTGAAAGAGAATATTTGGTACAAAGAGCCCTTTCCTTTGTAGGGTTTTTTTTTTTTTTGCATTGTGTTTGTACAAGCAGCTCCTAATTTAATCACCCCAGAGGACTATTAATAGCCTTTTATCAAATCTTGAATAAAATATTGGGAAACTGCACAAAGAAACAAAAATAGAAGAAACTTTAGGTAAAATATTCAGCTCTACAGCTGATATTTTTTTCAAGCCGAGGTACCAACAGTAAAGCGAGGGAAAAAGGTGATCAAGGTTAAGACTCTTCCCTTGGGGGGTGGAGTGTATTATAAAAAAAAATGTTCTGGTTTCCTTTAGAACACCTCAGGTATTTCATCTGGAATAGAACTTCCAAATTCAATTTGAACTTTAATTCTAGGGCAAATAGTTTTCATTTTTCAAACATCATCTGCATAAATACAAAGAAAATGATGATTTATTACATAGTGCTATCAACATATAGTACTATCAATATAGGGATGTTGTGGCGCAGTGGGTTAAACCGCTGCTCCTGGGCTTTCTGACCGGAAGATTGGAAGTTCAAGACTGCATGACGGAGTGAGCTCCCATTGCTTGTCCCAGCTCCTGCCAACCTAGCAGTTCAAAAGCACCCAAAAATGTAAGTAGATATATAGCTACCACTTCAGAGGGAAGGTAATGGCGTATAGTCATGCTAGCCACATGACCACGGAAACTGTCCTTGGACAAACGCCGGCTCTACAGGCTTAGAATAGGAGATGAGCATTGCCCCCTACAGTCGGTCACGACTAGACCATTCGGTCGTGGGGAAACCTTTACCTTTACTATCAATATGTATAACACTTTACACAGAATGAAAACACAGGTCCTTGCCCCAAGGGGATCATAATCTAGATTCTGACACAAAATAAACAACATAAGAAGAGCCCTGCTGGATCAAGATCAAGGGCCCATTAGTCAAGCTTCCTGTATCTCACTGTGGCTCATTCAATATCCCTGGGAGGGCACAAGACCAGAAGATACCCGTATCCTTTTGCCATTCAGAGACAGACTACCTCTGGGGTACCCAGAGCTAAACCGGGAAATTTCATAACCTGTTTAGCAGGCACAGAGCCGAGGACACTATCTCAGTCACCCATGGCACCATGTCACATGCCAGCGCTGTGACAACAGGGCCGATGCCGACAGTAACGTCTGCCCAGCAATGCCGGCCGAAGTAGGTGCCGTGTCACTCCTGTGCCAACTGAGTTTGGTTGGCACAAGAGCATTTCTGGGCGGTGCATTTCTGGGTGGCGGGTGGGTGGGCCAGGAGCTGTGCCGGCCTGGGGAGGGGGGTGGAGTTGAGATGCAGCTGTTAGCTCCCATCCCTGGGTCACGCAAAAATAGCTGGCGCAGATCCGAGGAGCCCATTGGGGCGGCGGGCATCTACCCCAGGGTAAGGGTGCAAACATGCCCTATGGACGCTCCAGCCTGCTCCCAACCTGCCAGCTTGCCTGTTCAAGCGCAGCTTAGGACTGCGCCCTCAATTACTCACAAATGTACAGTGCTCGTTTCCAAAATTTCAAAAAAAATTAATTTCTTTTTTAATTTTGTTTTTTGGACACCACAATCAGCCACAACCTTGTGCAAGTGCAGTACTTCCATACTGCTTATGATCAAACCTAAGGGAACGGCACATGTGACTAAAGCTTTCTCTTACCTTCCTCGATATCATTCCTTAACGAAGCCTCCAGCAGAGCCACGCTGGCTTCAAAAGACACCTTCTTCCGGTTGACCACGTTCCTCTTCTTCTCGTGCTTCCTCTTCTTGTGCTGCATCTCCTTCTCATACTGCGCCCACTTCTTCAGCTGCTGCGCCCGGCGCTTCTGGGCTGCCCGGAGGCGCTCTAGTGTGGGTACTTTATCCAGCAGCTGGAGCTCCGTCAGTAGGTCCATGTGGGAGTCCATTGCCTCTGCAGACGAAGGAGTCAGCCACCCTTCTGCTGGACCAGCAGTCCTGTTGGGGCACTCTGTGTCCGCTGTCTGGAGCTAAGGGAACATCCTGTGGCTAAACTGTGAGCTGCACTTCCTAGAGTCCGAAGAGCACATGGTGAAATTCTGGAAAGAGAGTCATAAAATGACTGCTTGAGTCCCGAGTCCGAGCAAAACTGCTCCACACAGATACACAACAGAGAGCATCCTGAAGCAGTACATCCAAACACAAATATATTCATGCATCTGTCCAGCCCTTTGCATCTTAGCTGAATGCATTAAAATTCAGATGCAACTCAATGCTTGTCTCGTCTGCCCCTAGTTATCCTGGATCCACCCATCCTGAGCACACTGAAATGCATCCATTTATTCATGTAGCAAAACTGCAGGCAGGAAAAAAAGAAATATGTATGTACTGTATGTATATATGTATGAACAAGTCTGCTGTAGAATTTGGCACTAAATTAGGTCACCGTCCCTCTTACACTTTGCAAACACGTTGTGTGAAACAGGAACTGTCATATGCAGTAACAGTTTCACAGTGGCCTAGTTGCACATGGCAATTTTAGATAAACTCCTTACAAATGTAGAGCTCGCCATAGTAGGCACTGGTTGTTCCCCCACACTCCGAATAATAGCAACATAGAAGCCCAAACGGTCAATTTGGGGGCCTCCCATGGCCCCCTTCAGATGCAGCTATGTGGGAACTAAACAGTGCGACCCTATGTGAGTGTGGGTTACAAGTGAAAGATGCACTACATGGCCCAGAACATAGGCACAGGTCAAGCATGTACAAATTTCTGTGGAAATTAGCATTTCCAATGGAGGTAGTGTCCCTTTGAATACAAAATCCACATGGGTTCCAGTTGCCAAGAGGGTTCCATGTAGCCATGTAGATTCCCCCCATACACATAAACACATAGTAAGTTTTGGAGGGACTTAGCACAGCTTTTATTTTTAATGCATAAACCTGCAGATTGGAGTGAATGTTTAGTTACAAGTCACTCACAAATGTGAATCCCGGATGGGATTTTCAGGGATGTGCCAGAGTCACATTTTGCGTGCTGAGCCAGCGACCCCATGACTCGAGTCAAATAGCGAGTCATAGTGTGCATGTTTGCGACTCGACTCACAGAAAAATTTCAAGTCATTTTGAGAAATGAGTCAGGTCTTTAAGCACAACAACAAAAAGCCTTCTTCTTCCCCTCAAGCCCCCCAGCTCTGCCTCCTAGAACCATCTACTCTCCTCCTACCACGTCTGCTGATGCAGTTCATCTGAAAGACAACTTCCAGATTGCCCATCAGGGCAACACAGAAGTGACCAGAAGAAAAAAAAAAAAGCAAGCAAGCACAAACTTGCTTGAATTTAATCTAATTCAAGTCATGACTCTTTCCTGAGTCACTGGCCATGAGATTCAAGTCGCACAGAGCTGGTGACATCCATGACTCGAATCCAACCGAGTCACAAAACCCGGCATTTTGTGACTTGATTCTCCATTCTTGGTGATTTCCCACAGACATACTACACATTTGCACATTTCCCACAGACATACTACACAAGTCTTTCCTGACGGACCAGTACCTGGTTTGCATGGAGGGTGCAAAACACATAGCAAAGATCCCTTGAAGACAGCCCCACATATGTACCACACTGGAAAAATTCCGATGGACCGGATGGCTCACCTGCATAACAGGTGAGTGCCAGACGCACACTCGAGCAAATCTGATTAATTAGAGCTGCTACCTTTTCCGCTGTCCCCCCACTCTTGTGCCTTTAACAGCAGCTTGATTTACAGACATGAGCAGGTGGCAAAGCTCATCTCCATGCTTTGAAAAGCTGCAGCTGCTAATTTTTGAAACTCAAGCCGCTATCAAAGACTCAGAGGCAGGCCGGACTTCCAGAAAAATGGAAACGAATAGATTCCATTTGAATCCATGCTAGATTAGCAGAATGAATGCTAGAAAAACTTTTTGATGGGTTCTGAATGTCATATGTTCATTCAGTTCATTTGGCACTCATTCGGAATTCATCAGCTGCACGTTGCCGCTCGCTGGACTTTCAGGCATGCAGAACCTTTACCTTCCATCAATTTCAACAGATGAGGTTGCGCCGCTGAAATGAATGGGAGTTAGCAAGTCCTTCACATGCCTGAAAATGTTATGCCAGTTGAGTGGAAAAAGTAGAAGTTACAGACAGCAGAAGTGCAGCTGCGTTTCCCACTGAAAGCAAAGGGAAAGACAAATGAATGAGAACAACAAAAGAGATGAAACAACAAGAAGTTTTGAAGAACAAAGGCAAGATAAAGAGCTAAAGACTATTGCACATCCCTAATTTTTACCCCCAATAGCAAGTGCATTTTGCAAAAGCAAACGCTTCAGTTTTTAAAGTAGACCCAGTTTGATCTACTTTGAAATCTTGGAAATCTCCTTAAAAGTAGATGATCCTGAGCTCCTGAAATAAATCTTTGCAAAGCACTTCATTTTTTGGAGATCCAGCTGAACAATTAATTGAGGGGAAAAAAGAGAGTGTTTCTTACCCAGTGCACACGAGAAGGTGAACAAACATCATTACACCAGCGGCTCCCAAACTTGTTTGGGATTTGCCTAAAAAAAGTTTTGCTTTGCCAGCCACTCAAGCCTCTGTGGCTATAATGGTGGGGAGCACTGCTGCCCAATCACAAGCAACACGTTGTTTAACCCTTGATGCACATAGTCTAATCTGCCTTGTAAGTATTGCAACCCACCAAAAAAAATTGGGTTGTGACCCACTGGTGGACCACAGACCCACAGTTTGGGAACTGCAGTCCTAGACTATAAAGAGAAAAGCAGTGCTGAAAGCCCCAAGGGACCGTCTGAGTTGGAAGCAAACACAGACATAAAAAGTGCTCTCAGAGTTACTTACTCACCCCTCCTACACAACACTAGGTAAAGGCACCCGCAGGCAAAATTGGTTGGAGCCCTACTCAAGGAAATCGCTCTCCAAACTAATCTTCCCCCCTCTCCACTGGTGCTAGGATAATCCATGCAAAACATGTAGAAACAAACATCCTTTGCTCTTCCACAGCACTGTATTGAAGTGATCAGGAACTGCCCATGTTTTGCATACATGATCTTCTGGAGGTACGCATTGCTTATTGCGTACTACAGAAACATGAGTCAGTTTAAAAGTTCAGGATAGATTTTTCACCACCTCCACCAAGCAATTACATCAAATTGCTCTGTTTCACACCATGTCATGTGACATAATTGGGACTTAAACGCTTCCAAGTGCTTTTTCCAACTTCAGTTCCCTCCTCAAATTTTCATCATTTTCTTCGCCCACAAGGAATATCTGCTTCACGCTTTCTTAACAACATAAGAAGAGCCCTGCTGGATCAGGCCAAAGGCCCATCTAGTCTAGCTTCCATCTAGTGGCCCACCAGGTGCCTCAGGGAACACACAAGACAACAAGATGCCTGCATCCTCCCTTGCACCTGGCATTCTGAAGTAACCTACTACTAATGTAAGGAGGTTGCACAACCCATCATGGCCAATAGCCCACAATGGTCTTTTCCTCCAGAAATCTTTCCAATCCCCTTTTAAAGGCACCTAGGCCAGACGCCATCACCACCTCCTGTGGCAAGGAGTTCCACAGATTAATTACCCACTGGGTAAAAAAGTATTTCCTTTTATCTGTTCTAACTCTCCCAACATTCAATTTTAGTGGATGTCCCCTGGTTCTGGTGTTGTGAGAGAGGGAAAAGAACCTCCCTCTATTGACTCTATCCATCCCATGCATAATTTTGAATGTCTCAATCATGCCCCTCCTTAGGCACAGTGATGTCATGCAGGGGGTACGCGGGGGTACGCGAGTACTGGTTTCTAGGATTACAGCTGGCCCCACCCATTCGCCCGCCCACTCATCGACTCCGCCCTCTGCAACATTTGAATTTCCTGCACGTTTGAGTTGCCTGCATGTTCTCAGAGCCAGGCAGGCAGGCAGGCAGCGAGCGGAGCCTTTCCTTTCCTTGCCACTGAAAAATGAGTTGCTCTGGGGTTTTAACATGATGCCAGGCCTCCTTAACATGTTCTGGGGGTGCTGTGGAATACTGTTGCAACTGTTGGGTCAGTTTAAAATGGTCTGAGGCCTCAAAAAGGGCTTTTTTCATGACACATCCTGCCATGACATCACTTCTGGCTTATGACGTCACTTCCGGTGGGCGGGTCCCGACACGTGCCAATCAAAAGTGAGTACCTGTTCTTAAATCATTAGATGACACCACTGCTTAGGCACCTTTTTTCTAGACTGAAGAGCCCCAAATGCTGCAGTCTTTGGGGAGTATTTGGAGCTTTGGGGAGCATTTGGGGAGCAAAGGGAGGTGCCCCAGACCAGTAATCATTTTTGTTGCTCTCTTCTGCACCTTTTCCAGTTCCACTCTTGCTGCCAGCAGAGTGGATGCTACATTTGGCACAAACTTTTTAAGTGTAAATAGCAATGCTATTAGCACTGTCTTTTTTACATGGTTCTCCCTCAAATGCTAGAACTACTTTGGGGTATGTCACATAAGCATTGCCAGTCCCTGGAGCACCAGACTGGAGTCCTTTGTCACCTCTCCTATTAAAACCACCATCCCAGTTCCTTCCTTCTTTCACTCTCTCCCCATCCTAATAGAAAAGGATGCAGGAAAAACGGAGTGGTACCATGTTGTCTTCTTTTCCCTGCAGGATATCTATGGGGAGTGGTGCTGGGTACAGTGCTGCATCTGACAGTTGACTCACAGTCTGGGGCTTGAAGCAGACCTCCTCACTCAGCTCCATGAGCCAGGTCAGACCTAGTGTTCAATTTGTAGACAAGCTCTGCATTGAACTTCCTGTCTTGCTGCTCAAATGTCTGGTCTTACCAGAGTGATTTCTGGCTTATGATTAACACTTCCCTGCAAAACCAGAAACAGATCCTTGTTTCAAATCATGAGTCATCTCCATCCCAGAATCTCAAGAGTACATCCTGAGATTAACACTTTATAAGGTTGATCAACATAAGGGCCAAAACAATTTTCCAGCCCTGATGTCCCAAAGGGGTGTGTGCAGCAATCTGTTGTGGTGAGGAAGTCATGGAGGCCTCCTCAAGGTAAAGGAACATTTATTTGCTTACCTTGGGGTTGCATTGCAGCTGCACCTGCACCAGAAAGTTGAATAGGATTGGGCCCTAAATCAGCAGAAATCCTCCTGACTCCATTTAAAGACTTCTATAAAATGTAGATGTTTGGGGACCATTTCAACAGATCTCTCTCTCTCTCTTTCTGCTTTGCCTAACATTGAGCCTGATGAGGAGTTCTGGAGAACTCGGAAGATTGCTTAAGATTTTGCATCCTTGTGGTTTTCCTGATAAAAGTTTAGCAAAATTGTGGCTTGGGATTTTTCGAATGGATCAACAATTTTTATCTACAATTTTTATGGACTTCAAAATATTGTCTCAGATTCTCTTTAAAAGGGCAAGCACTAAACATCATTTGTAAATATTACCTCCACAGAATGCAAAATAACAGGAGCAACTAAATTATCACAAAGCGAATAAGATTTGGAGTCATCCAGCATTATCATAAGAATGTTAAAACAAAGAGATAAGCAGCAACAAAGCTGGAGAGGATAGTGAAGCTCCAAAGTCTGTCATTTGGAATTCCTCAGATGGAGTAAGCAGTTTTTAAGTACATGTGGAGTCTACTTAGGGAGCAATCCTAATCAACTTTCCAGCATCGGAGTAAGTGCAATGTAGCCCTGAAGTAAGGAAACAAATATTGCCTTACCTACAGGAGGCCTCTGTGACTACTATTCCACTGCAGAATGCAGAACAAGACCCATTGGCGCAGCTATGGCAGTGCTGGAAAGGAGTTAGGATAGCGCCCTCAAGACATGGAAACACATGTTTTACACAGGGACGCATCCAACCAGAAATGTATCAAAAGGAGCTGCATTGGTAGGAAGGGCACCTTCACTGATACTGTAATGCTCATAGAAGGGGAGGTTCACCTTTCCCAAACGTGCTGGAAGCAGGCATCTAGTTGACCATTAAATTAGCTGCTGCTAGATGCAAGGGTTAGTGAGCCAGAGACACACAAAATGACCATTACCCCATTTGGGCGTTTGTATGTACATCCCTCTCATTTTCTAGTGGAGAAGATGCTACACCCAAAAAGGAGGAACTCACATGCAATGTTCCTCTGTTTGGAGGGGGGGGGGGGTAGGGAGAAGACTGGTATCCCAGACTGAAATCTGCCATATCATATCTGTGCAGCATACCTGGAAAATAAGTATCCATCCACCCAATCATTCCATTAAAAAAAACAGCCACATGTCTAGAAAAATTTATTTGAATGAAAATAGCCATACTCATTTTGCTAAATGCAATCACTAGTTACACAAGTTCTATCCCTCTGCCTATTTCTCTCTTTCAGAACATCAACAAAATATCCAGCACACATTAGTGATACAAAGGTGTTTCAGTGGCCCCTCCACCTATACAGCCAGTATTATGGGATCCAATTCAGTGCTGTATAGTCCCAAATTTGTGACCATGTGGGTGAGGCCTAGGAGTGAGGATTGTGTGAGGCCTAGGAGTGAGGATTGTGTGAGTCCAAGGAGGCCTACAAGAGTGGATTGTGTGGGAAAGAACCACACAAATTTATCCACGCATATAAGCACATCTGCAAATAATGAATATTCACTGGATTTTCTCTGAATATTTTATATCTGGTAGCCCAGGCCTTGGAGATTTTATTTCCCCTCTCCTCAGGCCTTGTGCCCTCTGACAACATGCTGCCTGAAGCTCGATGACAAGCAGTCAGGAGAGAACCATACTGTGAAGGCTACATCTGGGACTGAGGATTCGGTGAAGGACAGAATAATGAAAAACGGTGGTTTAGACTAGCCTGCCCATGTAAGCTGCCTTGGGCATTTGCTTCGGCATGGGAAAGGCAGGATATAAACAAACAAACGACACAACTCCCTCAGTCGGCCTCATGAATGAGCTCTACACATGAACAGAAGTCATTTATGAATTCAGTACAAGTCTTGATTGGCAACCCACATACCGGAGTGATACCTTCGTCAAAACCTCTGCCCCAAACCAGTCAATAGTGTAAACATGATAACAAGGTCCATGCTTTTGAATAGTAGGCAATATAGCAATTATGTGCCTTTCTTGTCAGAGTTCTAGGCACTGCTACCAGTAACAGAACTAATGACACATCAAAGGGTCACATGAACATATTCCAGGAGGACAATCCTTAACCTGCTGTAGATCAACATGAAGGGAAGAACTCCAGAATTTTTACAGGGTTCGGCTCAGGAAGTAGTTTTGCAGAGACATGGGAGGAAGACGCTTGGATGTGAAGCTTATTCTGTTATTGCTCCTACCC
The DNA here is from genome assembly GCA_029204185.1 of Lerista edwardsae. NCBI lineage: Eukaryota > Metazoa > Chordata > Lepidosauria > Squamata > Scincidae > Lerista > Lerista edwardsae. Next base: position 9,159,249 of record JAJKFI010000043.1, on the reverse strand, counting down.
CAGCCTGATAGTTGGATATATTTTAGCCCCGAAACACTTTCAAATGCCATACAAAAATGTAGCAATATAGAACAAGGCAAACTGCTCTCTGGTCAATGTCAAAAGCTATTGTGAGAGGAGGAGAGGAAATGCCCTAAAATAATTAACTGTCGTTTTAGGGCAAACATAAATGCTATACAAAATGCAGCCAGGAATGGGATGCAAAAAGGAGCAGAATGATGAGCAGTGCGGGGTGGATGGTTTTAAGCAGTGGTGGGATTCAAATGAATTAACTACTGGTTCTATGACATCATAGCCAGAGCCAAAAAAACCCAAAGCCAGACGAGGTAAGCGAGTGGGCGGGGCCCGGCCATTTAACAACTGGTTCGAACCAGTAAGAACCTGGGCGAACCCCCTGAATCCCACCACTGGTTTTAAGGCTATTTCACCATTTTAATGCTAGATGCAATTTTTTCCCTTTATTTGCGTTCTACCAACTGTGGGGGGGGGGGGGGAGGACTTCCGAGGGCCAAGCTAGATGTTACATGGCCCAATGTGCTTGGCAGCTAGAGAGTCTGTTATATGGAAAAAGTGGGTGGGTGGGTGGGGAGCGAGGATCTGGAGGGCTTTGGATTTTCCCCCATTGCAATTGTGCTCTGATTATTCAAAAAGTTGTACGCAAGCCATGCAGTCTGGGACAGTAGACTTCAACCTTTTTGTGCCCTAACCCCAATAAATAAATATGTATGAGACTGGGGACAAATCCTGCCCCCCCCCGGGACTCAATCGGCCCAAATCCCTGCCTGTCACCACCCACCCAGTTTTCCCTTCTTCTTGTGTCTTTACTCAGCACCTACTCCCGGAGATACTATAATTTGGGTATTAGTCGGTAGAATAGCTTAATAATTACTCATTGGAGCATAGGGGGGGGGGAGCCTTAGCCAGCAGGCAGAAATGCATGTTCTATGCAGTCACTCAGCTCACCTGTTGTCAACAAGAAAGTTGGACAAGGTAGAAGACAAGGACAGATGTGAAGACTCCTCCACACACTCACGTAGACATTTCCAAGCACTAGACATTGTGCTTTGGTGCATATTAACACACGAACAGCATCAACAGCACACCAGGCAAAAACCTCGCAATTCATGTGTGGTTAAATACCACCATCACTCATTGATCGAGGTCAGGCTTCTGGCTTTCTTGAGGCAACCACTACGAGCAGCAACTGGGAAAAGGAGGGACGTGAGCGCATAATGTGCATGCCAACCCCAAGAGAAGGGCAGCCGGCCAGCTCCTCTCCGACTTCGATGCAACTCATTAATTAGCACTTGACATGGTTGAGAAACTCCATGCGGATCTCGGCTCCGCTGCGCAGGCCGCCCGTTTTCAAAATGACCTAGTTTCCTTCCCAGGTTCAAAAAAAAAAAAAAAAAAGAATTACACTTGCCGGTTTCATTTTTTTTTTTTTTTTGCACAAACCTGTCAGGCTAATTATGTTGCAGTTTCACATCTCACAGTCCAGAACTGGCTGAAACTGGCAT
>JAJKFI010000043.1:9141436-9157719 GCA_029204185.1 Lerista edwardsae | reverse complement strand
GGTCTCCAAGCCCCCAACTCTGCTACTATTTACACAAATACACAACAAATTATAGCACAGCCAAAAATGCTCACTTACCTGTGAAGCAGCAGCACAGGCCACGGGAGTTCACAAAGCGTTGCATTTAATTGTAATTGCACTCTCTCTCCCCCCACGCCTTAAAGAAGGGCAATGCTCTCTATGAGCCCATCTCGGTTTCCGTGAGCTCAGCACTTCCGGTTCTTGAGAGGGGCTGACAGAACATCCTGCAAGCTGTGAAGCAAAACTAGAAGTGTAGCAAGGAGCAGGGCATCTACCGCAGGCATGCCAGGGAATGAGGGGGGGGGGAGACCATTTTCTAGCAGTTGAACTCCAGCCTTTGCAAAGTCCCATCTAAAACCAGAAGTGGCTATGAAAAGAAAAGTCAGATGTTTTCATCTCTCCATAAAATGAAGATGATTTCAATGTGCAATTTAATAAGAACATAAGAAGAGCCCCGCTGGATCAGGCCAAAGGCCCATCTAGTCCAGCTTCCTGTATCTCACAGCGGCCCACCAGGTGCCCCAGGGAGGCATGAGACAAAATGCTTGGATACTGTTGCCACTCCCTTGCACCCGGTACTCTGAAATAGCCTACTACTAATGTAAGGAGGTTACAACCCATCATTGCCTATAGCCCACGATGGACTTTTCTTCCAGAAATCCGTCCAATCCCCTCTTAAAGGCATCTAGACCAGATGCCATCACCACCTCCTGTGGCAAAGAGTTCCACAGATTAACTACCCGCTGGGTAAAAAAGTACTTCCTTTTATCTGTTTTAACTCTCCCAACCCTCAGTTTTAGCAGATGCCCCCTGGTTCTGGTATTTTGAGAGAGGGAAAAGAACATCGCTTTATCGACTCTATCCCTTCCATGCATAATTTTGTATGTCTCAAATTTCTGCCACAGTTCGTGTGAGAAGCACTCTTCACTTCCTGAACTCTGTGACTTCCATCCTGATTTTTGATTGCCTTCTTGGCTCTGCCTTTCCACCCTGCTTGGTGGTACCAACTGTTCACATGAAACCAGTTATGCAAGTGTCAAATTTTGCAGTTTGAGAAACCCCCATCTGTGGAGTCACATTCATCAAGTCACATAAAGAGTGTGTGTGGGGTGGGTGGGGGAGGATTTGAAACATACTTCCCACCTTCAACTTCTGCCCCTCTGGGCAGGGTTTGGTATTAGCTGGCACAGATAAAATACAAGACCCTTATACCCCCTTTAAGGCTGCTGATGAAACAACATGCTTTCATTGGCATGCTCATCAACATGCTCACAATGGCAAGTCAAATTAGAAACTGGATGGGTGGTGGTTGTAAAAATCCTTGTTGCTTCTGTCCTTCAGTCATCCATAGGTAGTCAGAGTCACGTGCCATTAATACCCTCCTTTCCCCCACAGTATTCAGTGTGCGGCAGTAATTAAGAAGGCCAATTCCATGCTTGGGGTAATTAAAAAAGGGGTTGAGAATAAAACAGCCAATATTATCATGCCATTGTACAAATCGATGGTAAGGCCGCACCTGGAATATTGTGTCCAGTTCTGGTCGCCGCATTTCAAAAAAGACATAGTGGAGCTGGAAAAGGTGCAGAAGAGAGCAACAAAAATGATTACGGGGCTGGGGCACCTCCCTTATGAAGAAAGACTGCAGCGTTTGGGGCTCTTCAGTCTAGAAAAAAGGCGCCTGAGGGGGGACATGATTGAGACATACAAAATTATGCATGGATGGGATAGAGTCCATAAAGGGATGTTCTTTTCCCTCTCTCAAAACACCAGAACCAGGGGGCATCCGCTAAAACTGAGGGGTGGGAGAGTTAAAACAGATAAAAGGAAGTATTTTTTTACCCAGCGGGTAGTTAATCTGTGGAACTCTTTGCCACAGGAGGTGGTGATGGCGTCTGGTCTTGATGCCTTTAAGAGGGGATTGGAAGGATTTCTGGAGGAAAGGTCCATCATGGGCTATAGGCAATGATGGATTGTGCAACCTCCTTACAAAGGTGGAGGGCTATTGGTACCGGGTGCAAAGGAGTGGCAACAGGATGCAAGTATCTTGTGGTCTCATGCCTCCCTGGGGCACCTGGTGGGCCGCTGTGAGATACAGGAAGCTGGACTAGATGGGCCTTTGGTCTGATCCAGCAGGGCTCTTCTTATGTTCTTATGAGGCTAACTGGGCTTTATACTGCATTAAGGGCACAATCCTAACCTGGAGTTAGGCTGGCAAAGTTTGGCTGACACAAGGGACACTGTAAAATATGTTTGGACCAATGTTGGAGTCAGAGAGGCCAGCGACTCTGAGAATGGTCCAAACATACTTTACGGTGGCCCTTGTGCTGGCCAAACTTTGCTGACCTAACTGTGTTGGCCTAATTCCAGGTTAGGATTGTGCCCTAAATTGCAGCAGCCACAGAGCCAACCACCACCTCCTGCTAGACTCCACTCTGCTTGGCTTGTTGTCCTTACTCAAGCAATCCAAACTGTGGCTTTTCACCTACCGCCTTGAAAACTCATCCAAGTACTTTACACTGAAAATGAAAGCAGGGGACTTTTTATGGAGCTGGGGAGGTGGCTGTAACTCAGTGGTAGAGCACCTGATTTGCATGCCGACTGTCCCAGGGTGCCTTATCTCCAGGTAGGGCTGAGAAAGGTCTCTGTCTGGAACCCTGAAGAACTGCTGACACCCTGTGTATTCAATACTGAGCCAGCTGGACCAATGGTCCGACTCCAGTAGCAGTTTCCTACAGTCAAACACATTTACTTTTAAGAATGCCATTACATGGTGATAACATTAAACTAACTGAGCCATTTCTGGCTACTATCCAGGTTGCACCCGGAATTGTTGTCCTTATTGCCTCTAATAAGGCAATATAACTCTAGCTGTGTGACTGCAAGTGGCCTCTGAGCAGATTAGGCCCAGATCCTGGTTATGATCAGGAAATAAAGCTTAAGAGCAAATATTTCTTTTGGGTTCAAAAAGATTAGCTGGCGATTGGTTTCAAGAACAAATAAACCTGATAGGCGGAGACAGTGGCGGAAGGGTGGTGGACAAAGCAAACACAAATATCTAGCTGCCAATCTACTCCCAACCTATGAACCATTGCTCTCTTCCTCTCCTGCCCCGGTCCTGAACAATGCTGTTTTTATCCGAATCAAAACACAACCAGGGAAAAGGTATCATTGTCTGGAGCTGATGAAAAGGACAGCTGACCAACAAGTCATTGAAAATAATATTTTTTTAAAAAAACCCAGCTGCTGGACTGCTTAGACTCCTTGCAGCAATATATAATAATCATGGCACAAAACTCCTTTTCAGACCAGGGTGGCTCCAATATTAAAAGGCTGGTTAAAGTCCACATTTTAACATGCAATTTAACATGCAAATCAATTATTTGCTTGTGTACATTCATGGTAATATCCCCTGCGGTTTTCAGCCTCACCAGCAGCAGCAAGATACGGCTATCAAACGGGATGAAAAGGATGAAGGTTCTGAAGTAAACCAAGTCAAGGTAAATTTGAAAAAGGAAAGTGCTAGACTCTCCCCAAGAAGGAGCAGGAGCAATAGATACTGTAGATATCCACACTACAAATTTAAAATGTCGAGAGAATGGAACATTCAGGAACATTCGGGAATTGGGACCCACTACTCCCCGTGACCCATGGTCTGTGAACCTCAAGTGGTCCACCAGACCCTGAAACAGCGGCGGCATTCAGCCGGTACGCTGGGCAGGAGGAACGGGTGAGCGGCAGCTTGCCTGTAGCTTTCCACTCTGTTTCGCCGTCTTCCCCGCCCCCCACCAATCCTAACCTGAAGTTAGGCCAGCACAGTTAAGCCAGCAAAGTTTGGCCGGCACAAGGGACACCATAAAGGGCTTTTGGACCACTCTTGAAGTCAGGAGGATGGCTCACGTCTGTGTGAGAGTGATCCAAACGTACTTTACCATTTTTTACCATACTTTCCCTTAAGCCAGCCAAGCTTTGCTGATCTAACTGTGCTGGCCTAGCTCCAGATTAGGATTGCGACCTCAATTTGGTAGTCTGTGTGGGAATGCGTGGCAAAGTACTGGAAGTGCCAGCAGTTGCTGCAAGAAGTCTGTTCTCTGCCCTCTTTGGTGGTCCATGGAGGCCTGCTTGGGGAAGATGGCAAAATGGAGCGGAAAGCTACGGGCAAGCTGCTGCTCACCCGTTCCTCCCGCCCAGCGTACCGGCTGAATGCCGCCGCTGCCCTGAAAAGTGGTCTGAAAGGTCTCAAGAAAAAAATTGATCACACCCAGTGTCTCGCTAAGCAGGCCTCCATGGACCACCAAAGAGGGCAGAGAACAGACTTCTTGCAGCAACTGCTGGCACTTCCAGTACTTTGCCACGCATTCCCACACAGACTACTAAATTGAGGTCGCAATCCTAATCTGGAGCTAGGCCAGCACAGTTAGATCAGCAAAGCTTGGCTGGCTTAAGGGAAAGTATGGTAAAAAATGGTAAAGTACGTTTGGATCACTCTCACACAGACGTGAGCCATCCTCCTGACTTCAAGAGTGGTCCAAAAGCCCTTTATGGTGTCCTTTGTGCCGGCCAAACTTTGCTGGCTTAACTGTGCTGGCCTAACTTCAGGTTAGGATTGCACCCTGAATTGTCTTTTTGTGTGTGCAATTTTTACCTCAGTTGTCCATGGGCTCCTAAAGGTTGGGAACCACTGAGATTTATGGATAATAGGGTTATTCTATGGGAGAAAAACTTCTGAATTCTGCAGGGTTATGCCATTTTAATACTTTATTCTTATAACTACACCTGTTCTCTTGCAGAATTTGGCTGTTTAGTGCAAACTGTGAAAGACGAAAGAGAGTGACAACTTAAATATGGAAATGGACCATGTGGCTTGGGGTGGAGCTATGTAAGCCAGACTGTGTGCATCCTGCCTATGTGAGGCAAAAGAATGGCTGTAGAATTCATTATCAAAACAATCTAAGAGAGAAGATTAGCCTAATACCAAGAGAAGCTCATAGCACATCGCTCAGCTGCAAGGCAAGTTGAGCCCAGTGGTGCCTCAGATTCACAACTGAGAAGACAGACCCAGCAAAAAAAATAACCGTTCTCAGACTTGCCTCTCTTCTAGTTTCGTAAGGGATGCCTGCCTTTAATTTAGGACACAATCCTAACCTGGAGTTAGGCTGGCACAGTTAAGATAGCAAAATTAGGCCGGCACACGGGCCACCGTAAAACATGTTTGGACCACTCTTGGAGTCAGAGAGCATGTATGCCATCCTCCCAGACCCCGAGAATGGTCCAAACGTGCTTTACGGTGGCCTTTGTGCCAGCCAAACTTTGCTGGCCTAACTGTGCTGGCCTAACTTCAGGTTAGAATTGCACGCTTAATGTCGTCAAATATCACAGATACAGTTATCTGCTCATTCTTTCCCCTGTTAATAAACTAGCCAAATACCACTATGCACAGGTAGCTTCTGCTATAAAGTTACAGACCTCTTCCCCCACCCCAGCATTTTCTAGTCTGAAGGCACATGACTCAGAAAACATTCCCAAAGCTCAGCTGACGCGAGTCTGGTTAGTGCTTGGCTGAGAGATGGTATTCAAACTTTTTAGACCAGGACCCACTTTTAGAATGATGTTCCGGCAGGAAGCGACATCATCAAGCAGGAAGTGCTGTCATTGTGACATGATAAAATGACACTCCTGAAATGCAAGCTGGCATTCTTGGACTGCAGCAATTGCACAACTATGAAACAACCCTGACAGAAAGCAAGATTAGGACAAACTATTGTGTAAAAGCACTGAACTAAAAACATTTTTAAAAAACCCTCACTTGAAAATTTAAACTGTGAACACTCACAAAAGGAATATAACAAGAGTAAGGCCTGCAGTTTCCAAGATGGCTGCTCCCAGATTCCATGACCCACCTGACATTAGATTGCAACCCACCAAGTGGGTCCTGACCCACAGTTTGAATAACACTGGTGTAGAAGGCCCCTGTGCTCCAATCTTGTGTTCCATGATAGAGGAAAGGGGAAAAACAAATGCAATAAATAAATAAAATAAAAATTATGCCTACAGGTTACAGAATGCAACTTTCCACAAAATGGAATTTCAAAGTAAAAGTATACAGAATCTATATACAGACTGGAGAGGTGAGACTGCGGTGTGCTTACCTGTGCTTGGTAAACATAATGCCCGTCTTTGAAATGTCATGCCCCAGAATGCCTTGGGGCCTTACATTCCAGGAGCAATCCGGAAGCCGCAAGGCATTCTGGGGCACAATGAACTGCTGTGGCCAATGAAGTATGTTGCAGCAGTAAACAGTGAGAACCACTGAACAAACACACGGGGAACCTGTGCTTTTCAGGGATATCCACTACATAAGCCATTGTTTTATGCGAACACATGAAACAGCCTTATAACAGAGTCTGACTACTGGTCCATCAAGCGCAGTATTGTCTATGCTAACTGGCAGTTGTTCTCTGGGATTTGGGCAGAAGATGCCAGGGCCTGAAACTAGGAGCTGCTATATGCAAAGCAGGAACTTTGGATAAAAAAAATAACACCACAATTTGCTATTTTAAGCAAGAAATTTTGGGGAAAATATTACCAAAACCCCCCACCACTAGCTATAGGATAGGGTGGCAGTATAACGTGGTGGTGCTGTGGGTTAAACCACTGAGCTTTTGAGCCTGCTGACCAGAAAGTTGGCAGTTCAAGACCACATGACGGAGTGAGTGCCCGTTGCTTCTCCCAGTTCCTGCCAACTATGCATTCCGAAAGCACGTAAAAATGTGCGTTGATAAATAGGTACCACTTCGGTGGGAAAGTAAATGGCGTTCCATGCACCTCGGCATATAGTCATTCTGGCCACATGACCACGGAAGCTTGTCCTCAGAAAAATGCTGGCTCTTTGGCTTAGAAACAGAGATGAGCAGCGCCCCCTACAGTTGGTCATAACTAGACCATTCAGTCGTAGGGAAACCTTTACTTTTTTTAGCTATAGGTCAGCAAGCAGTGCATGGAACAAGTGGGCTGGCCAAAGCATCCCAAGCAATAAGCTTAAAATTGGGTGCCAGTTCAGAGAGACCCCACCCCTCAACACAGTCCCCTTACTCTCCTCTTCTGCTAAAAATAAAACACCTCTGAACATCTTTCAAGGTTGTTTACTGCATTGCTGAGCATCGGCATGAGCCTAGATGGCGCACAGCCCTTCCCATTAGGGCCAGAATCTGTCATACAATGGTATGCAGTACCAATAAGCAGGTGTTTGGGAACCAGTTTATCCTGCTGTAGGCAATGGAAATCATAGGAGCTATAATCCCTGGCCAAGCAATTGGCACGCTCTTTGCAGTCCATGCCAAATTCCAAGGGCAAATGTCCAAACATTGTTAACACCTGTTTTGCACTTCCTCTTGGCTGTCTATTTATTTGTTGTTGTTATTATTATTTTAATCCCAGAGGTTCTATGTAACATGGGGAAGGCAAGTTCATATGGAAGTTCTTATGATTGTTCATATAAAGTTGATTTTTTTTTTTAATTTGGGGGACGGGGAAAAGAAAGCCATAGGCCACTAGTCTGCTTCAATTCATTATTTCTAAAAACCATTTCAGTCCAAGCTGTAAGTTGTTAAGAATGTTTGTGTACCACTTCTCAGCAAAACTAGACAAAAAGACCACAGAGTGGCTCACATAGCAAAGTTACGGAAAAGGAAGTTCCCTGTCCCAAAGCACAATCCTAACCTGGAGTTAGGCTGGCACAAAGTTTGGCCAGCACAAGGGACACCATAAAGTATGTTTGGACCACTCTCAGAGTCAGAGACCAGCACACAGACGTGCGCTGTTCTCCCTGACTCTGAGAGTGGTCTAAACGTGCTTTATGGTGGCTCCTGTGCCAGCCAAACTTTGCTGGCTTAACTGTGCCAGCCTAACTCCAGGTTAGGATTGCGTTCTAAAAGGGACAGTTAAAAAAACTAACAGCCGAACTATAACTGGGTTGCCCGCAACACTGAAACAACCACCGCTATATCCCACATGGGCAGGAAAGCAGCCCTACCCACCCTCGTTCTGCCCTCCCATGCCTCCCCATCACACTGGCCTTACCCAGATCAGCAGAGGCTGGTACAGGCTTGCTGGCGCAGCCCTCTCCACTGGCAGCACAGGCCTCCATGAGATCGCAACGTGCTTTATGGTATTTTTGCAATTGTGCACGTTCCCATCTTGCTGGAGGGAGCTGGTTTAGGATTGGGCTGTAAGATCGATTCAGGGTCCAATCCTATCCAACTTTCCAGTGCTGATGCAGCTGTGCCAATGAGGCATGAGCTGCATCTTGCGGTGGGGACAGTCACAGAGGCTTCCTTAAGAGTACAGTGGCTCTCTTCCCTCAGGGCTGCATTGCAGCTGCATTGGCACTGGAAAGTTGGATAGAATTGCACCCTTAGTACCCCTGGCAACTGCCTGACCTTGTCATTCCCTGGAGCCAGTCTACACAGCCAATCAGCAGCTGATCTGAGGGAGAAAAAAATACCCACCACAGTTGCATGAAATGCACAAAGAAAACCCCACCCAAACCTCATAGGTAACCAGAAAAAACACACACACCCCAAAGCCACAACTTGGCATACCCTTATTAGACCAGCTAAATAAACACAAGACCTTAAGCAAACTTCCAGGTTTTCCAGAACTTTGCTTAGGCTAGATGTTGAAACACAGAAGAAGAGTTTAAGGAGGGAGGGATGGCAGTTCATAAATCTGAAGTTTGTAAAAGTGCTAAACTGGAGTGCAGAAGACATTCAGCAGACACACCAGGGATTAGATCGCTGCTTCTTTTCTTTCCCTTGCATACTACGTGGAAAGACTAAGCCCATCTTGCTACATAGCGCAATCCTAAACTGGAGTTAGGCCGGCATAAACTAAACCAGCAAAGTTTGGCCAGAACAAGGGCCACCATAATGCGTGTTTGGACTATACTCGGAATCAGGGAGGATGGCGCACGTCCTTGTGCTGGCCTCTCTGACTCCAAGAGTGGGAGTCCAAAAATACTTTGCGGTGGCCCTTGTGCTGGCCAAACTTTGCTGGGTTAGCTTATGCCGGCCTAACTCAGTTTAGGATTGCACCCACAGTTTGGCTCCTCCAGTTTAAACCACCCTCTTGCAAAGCCATCATGCAGCAGAACAGCAATTACACTCTGTGCTCCATGAAGATCAACAAACAGCACCCAGTAGAAAAACTCGCCTGGCAGATTCAGAGTTTCTGGAAGCCTGCAGACTATGGCACAGCTACACCCACCTCCGCATAATGTATGTGAATAAATACTTGGCATATCTAGCCCTTCCCACATCAGCCACACAGTGTAGGAGGGTCAGAGACTAACCAGCAACCTCAGTTCCTGAAGTGCTGTTAAGTGTTACAATAACTTTGGCCTCTCAATTCACTAGCTACCTACCCTTCTTGCTATAAACACTCCACACCAGTGATGTCATGCAGGGGGAATGTGGGGGAACTCAGTTCCACTAGTTAAAATTAGGGCTGACTTTGCCCACTTCACTGTCCCTCCTCCCCCCTCCCAATTCCTCTGCAAAGAGCTTTTCTTCTTGGTTGGCCGGCACTCAGAGGGTTAAAGGGAGCGACTCCGGATTCCTAGGTGGGCAAAGGCAGTGATGTCATTCAGGGGGAACAGACCAGAAGGGGCGTTCCGGATCCTAACGGGCTCCGTGGCTGGTTCCGGGTTCCCGACAAGTGCCAATCAAAAGTGAGTTCCTGTTCCTAAATCATTTGAATGACACCACTGCTCCACACGCATTACAAACCAGCACTCAGGTATTTGCTAGTCCTCCAAATATTGCCTACTCATTGAATACTAATATGTCAGGGAGGATCCACAGGCTAGAATCTCTAGCTTTCCATTTGGAAAACTGAATTTTTTTTTCCTGACCTAGAAGAGTTCTCAAATACGCAATTCCCCCATTGGCATTCTAAGATGTTACTGTCCCAGGAGGACTGTCTCTATGACTAAGCAGAGGCAGAATTATGTTCTGATAAATAACCAAATAGATGCAAATTGAATTTGCAATATTTATAAAGATCACAGACAGCAGCAGGTTGTTGCCGCAAAATACAAGTCTACATTTGCACACATTTTAATATTCTTTTAACATACAGAAGACGGGTGCACATGAAGAAAAAGAAAAAAAATGCCCTTCCTCAGGATGGGTTGTGGGAATGAAATAAAGAAATGACTTCTTTTAAATCTGAATAATAGAAAGATAACAACACTGTGTCGTTGCATAGTGTTCCCACCTAGTACCGATTTCTTAATGGGCATTATGCAACATGCATCTAGAGCAGTAGTTCTTAATCTTTTGGGGGGCTCGTGGATGCTTTTTTCCTTTAAACTGTGTGGCTGCTGTGTGGCCAAACCCTGGGAAGCTGAGCTCTTTGCAGCTCAGTGCTTGGTGTTCCCAGAAGTCTGGTAATGATGTGCGATATCGTCATTGTGTGTTGGAAATGTCACAGGGCTCCAGCATGGCAGGTGAAGAAGACTTCTCATGAGAAGAGCCCTGTTGGAACAGGCCAAAGGCCCATCTAGTCCAGCTTCCTTTATCTCACAGTGTGCTCAGGGAGCACACAAGACAATAAGATATACGTACATTGTTGCCATTCCTTCGCATCTGGCATTCTGAAGTAGCCTACTTCTAATGTAAGAAGGTTACACAACCCATCATGGCCTATAGCCCACGACAGACTTTTCCTCCAGAAATCTGTCCAATCCCCTTTTAAAGGCAGCCAGGCCAGATGCCACCACCACCTCCTGTGGCAAGGAGTTCCACAGATTACTGACCTGCTGGGTAAAAAAAAGTATTTCCTTTTATCCGTTCTAACTCTAAGGCGTCTGCACCACTGCAATGATTCTCAGCCTTCATCTTCTCATGCCATACTGATAAGAAGGCACTTACATGGTCAAGGCACCCCATCCGTTTTTTTCACAATTGACAAGGCACATCATGCTGCTGGTGGGGAGCTCACATTCCCCAATGGCCCTACTAAACGACCCTCCCCCAACCCCCCGTGGTGCATCTGCAGACCATTTACAGCACACCAATGTGACACAGCAAAATGGTTGAAAATCATTGCCTTACAGGGATTTTTTTGTCAGAGATCCCTTTGAGAATCGGATGGAAGAGGAGGAACTTGTCCCCAGGACAATGCACACAAACACATGCACACATCACAGATGCACTGAAGCCCATCTATGGACCCCAGGTTAAGAACCCTTCTGCAGAGAACGCTGTTGAACACTAATCTGATGCCCTGGAGAAGAGCACTTGGGTGCAGCCAGTAGCTGGAATCAAAAACTACAGAACCATTACTAATAGGAAATTTTTTACATTAATAATGTGTCTTTCGAGTCCCTGGCCCCCAACACACGTTTGGCAGCAGTGGTTTGTAATTAAGCAGAAAGCAGTGTATTGCAGAGCAAGAAAGTAAGCCAACGTTGACCAAAAGCCAAACATTGATTTGTGAGATGTGCCTGGAAATGTTCTCCATGGAGAACGAAAAAATGATTTGAAGACAAAAGCAGAGCTTCTTAAAATGCCCTAAATCAAAGGCGGAAAAAATAAAATAACCATTTTGCTCCATTCTCCCCAAGAATGCACCTTTTCCACAGGAAGTTGCTTTACTATAGTAACAGTGTTTTGTGGAAAATTCACCAATTATTCATGCACATCCCATTTTCACAAGTCTTTCCAAGGCAGCCATACAAAGTCTGAGCACTTTTTATAAACAACCTATTTCACAATAGGTTCCATGTGGGGCTCAGTGAATGGACTGAGAACACCAGCTGCTGCAGAGCTGCTAAACTTGGGCAGATGAGGACTTGGGCAGCCTGTTCGATGGAAAACCATTGGATCAAAACGTAACAAATAAATAATGCACCACCTTCCAACCCGAAAGCCTCAATGCAGTTTACATAGCAATAGGAACGGAAAGAAGGATCTTTGTCCTCAAAAGGCTATGCTGAAAAATAAGAATTACCAGCAAATATGCTGGGGTGAATAGGGACACTTCCTTCCAGCTTCCCCCTTTCCTGCTTTTTCGCTGCACTTAAAATATATACAACAGCCCAACCCAAACCTAAGCCACATGGCCTGTGCTGTATCTGGCGCAGGTTAGGAGGTGGTTGGCGGTCTCCTTGGGCTAAGGGGATATTTCCCCAAGTAACACGTCAGCCAGTCCAATGGGTAGGGGTGGGGTGGTTTGGTGATATTTTCCCCAACATTTCTTGATTAAAATAGCAAATGGCGGTGTTATGTGTTTTTATCCAAACTTTTATTGAAAATTGTACAAACAGAGCAATAAATAAGGGTGAATGGCCCTACAAAGGCAAGCAATCACTGGCACACACACACCCCAGCCCAAAATGACCTGCTCCAAAGTTCCCAAGTTGCACCCTGGTTGCTGCTTGGAGCATCAAGAAACTGCTGGTTACTACTTCCACATTCCATTAAGTCGCCCCAGCATGCACTGTGAACAATGAATTCCTCAAAACGGTGTCAAAAATATACAAAAGTGGTGTTATTTTGTGATTTGATCTCAATTTTGTTTTATGTAGCATTTTAAGTAGAAATTCTCATTATTTAATGTTCTGTGTTGATCACCACAAAAAAACTCACCCCTACCTATGGGGCTGCTCAGATCTCGATCAGCTATTTAGCTGGCATATCTGCAAACAGGCATACCTGGGAGGAGGATGAGATATGACAAAGGCCTCCACTTACCCTGTCCGCTCCTTGGCCTGTCCTACGTCCATTGCACCCTCCTGACTTCCACAATGTCCTCCCACCATCCTCTCCCAGCCCCTACAACGCCCAGCACAAAACTCACCTCTGGGGGGTCATCAGGCTGGATGAACTGCTGGCAAGGCAGTGGAGGCTGCTCCGCCAGTGCTGCTTACCCGCTGGGCGTTGCAGTGCGCCTTCTGTGACACTGGCAATGCAGTAGCACCACTGGAGCACGCGTCCCATCCTGGAGCCCAGAAGGCAGTCCCAGAGGTTTCTTCTGTCCCAGTCCCAGAGGTTGCGTGGGGCTAAGCTTCTGCTCCCAAATGGGTCTAATGATCAGACATGCTCCAGCGATTGTGGGTCCACTATTTGCAAGTGGACCCAGAAAAGCAGATTGAGGCTTGGAAAGGTGATAGGCTATCAGTTGTGCCACTACCACCAGTCCCTGGCCTCAATACACACCTGTTCCCTTCCCTGCCTTGTTACACCTACCATCTGGCAGTGAGATGGGGGGGCACCTGGCATGCACATGTTTAAAAGGAGTACCCACGGGGCTTGTGTCCGAGGGTGCCCTCAAAACTGATCCTGCCCACTGCCAGGGGCATAGCTAAAGAAGTGTAGGGGGGTGCAGTTGCACTGGGTTTGGCACCAAGCTTTGGGGGGGGGGGCACCAAACTGAGCTTGACATTAGTGTCAAAATGGTGAAAACCTTGGTATGGATGAATAATACAATCCTGTTATATATCATTGGAAAGGTAATTTAATGCAGAATGAAATGAAACAAGCCAGAGTGTAATATCTTTACGCTGTCAAAACTTATAGCCAAAAACCCAGACGAAAATATAAGTGTGACATCACTTCCAAGGCAACATTTTGCCCTCTGCTCTGGTCTCCACTTTCATTAGCTACGCCCCTGGCCATAGCAGGGTATTGGGGGGATGTTTTGTTTTTGGGATTCCAGTCTTGGAAGTGTTGCCCAATGTTTTGACCAAAAGAATACTGTTTAAAGATATATGAACGATAATGTCTTCTGCACATTAATTACGGCTGGCCTTTTTAGTTCTCTCTCTTTTAAAAACCCTTCCTCAAACAAGTGCTCTTTCTCACCCAAGAATCTTCCAAACTGCATCATTCTGATCCTCACCCTGAAATCAGTGAATTAACTGCTCGAGTGCTGGCAGGCAGCTAACCTGTCAATTGTAGAATTGGCCGCTGCCCAAGGAAAGGATTAGCCAAATCATAAGATGTGTCTGCCAAGGATCCTCTAGCATTTTAGGCAGAGCCCGGCATCATTTTAAAAATATGAGCCAAGCATCTCTGAGCCGAGGCAGCCTGGGTTGGAGGCCCATGTGGAATGTGGATTGTCTGGTTCAGGAATTTAGAGCCCTCTAGTATAAAGAAAAATCAACACAACGAAAGGGCAAAAATGGATGTTTCTCCCTGCTCAATAATTAGGAGCCTGCTCCCTTTCTTGGCATAGGAGCCCAGGCTTCCAAGACAGCACCAAGAAAGCTCTGTAAATGATGCAGCTTCTGTTTAATCGGTGCTCCTATCTATGGCCGCAGTAACTGATCAGAGCCCTGGAGTGACACTTAAGCCTCAGGAAAAGGAATCCTGAAGTGGCGGCAGCTGCGGCTGCTCTCTCTTACAAGATGCAATAGATCTGGGAGGTTGTCGTCTGCGTTGCCTAGGCCCCGGTTGTGACCTGCTTTTGCTGGGCTCGGCATCGCCTCTGCGCAGCGACGGAAAAGCATGCGCAGCCGTGGACTCTGTGGCAGCCACCCTGCGATGCAGCATCCCCCTCAAGGCATCAAGGCTGGATCGAACGTAAGATCGCTGCTTCTGTCAGTGGTGCTCCTAATACCTGCGAGTGAGTCGATCTCGCTTGTCTGCCCCTTCTTGAATTGCTTTTTCAGTGTGGGCAGAGCTATGTATGGTCAGAAAGCCAAGAGGAACAGCTCGCTAACAGAGCTTGCACAGATAACCTAAAACTTCTCACTTGAAACAGTGGGACCACCACCCCCACAAGCAGAAAATCCCTCCACCAGTGGCACATTTTGAAGTGCAGGAGCTCATCATGATACATTGTTTTAGCCATGCCCCACTGACTGTAGCACAAAAAAGCCCCAACTTTAAAATAGTTTACAGTGCTTCCTTCTTCCTACTACTCATTTTGATTCCGTTAAAAGTGAATCACCTTTCACCCTTGGAATGGGATGCAACAAATGTGTAAAACTTGAAAAATGGAACTAAGGGCACAATCCTAGCCACCTTTCCAGCACTGACACAGCTGGGCCTATGCGGTGTGTTCTGCATTCTGTAATGGAGTAGTAGACACAGAGGCCTTCTCAAGGTGAGGGAATGTTTGTTCCCTTACCTTGGAGCTGCATTGCCCTTACCCTGGTGTTAGAAAGTTGGTTAGGCTGAGCCCTTAAAAATATCCCAAATAAGTATGAAAGGTCTATTATAGCCCAATCCTAACCAATGTTCCAGCATCGATGCAGCCGTGCCACGCCAATGGGGTGTGCACTGCATTCTGGGAGCAAGCACAGAGGACTCCTCAAGATGAGGGAATGTTTGTTCCTTTACCACAGAGCCGCATTGCACTTGCATCAGCGCTGGAAAGTTGGCTGTGCTGTTAGAATGCCAGACTATGACCGTTTACTCAGAAGTAAGTCACACTACGTTCAATAGGCCTTAATCCCTAGTAAATTGGGTCCTGACTCACAGTTTGAATAACACTGTGCTAGTGTATGACATACGCAGTCCTCAGAGAAGGAACTGTGGGAGTACGGAAAACATTCAAAGAGCAGCATTGGCACTGAAGACCTAAATCCAGAGAGCTTCAACAACTTGCGAAGGCGCTGACTGCCATGAGAATTGCGCACTCTGGTGCCAAAGACATGCGTGGGAGTGCTTTTCTCCCTCTTAAATTACTCCCTAAGCTCAAGAACTATTTTTAAACACTTTTGAAACCAAATTTTAATCAAAGGAGCAGTTTTTAATACTGCCAGTCGTGCGTCTGTAGGATTCACAGAGCAAACTTGCATAGAATTAACGTTGAGTCAGATTTTGAGAGTTAACTCGAGAAACTTTCAGAACCTCCTTATTCATTTGAAGGCACGATGCTGAAGACTTTTGAGCGAAGGCCAAATTAGGTGTTATAAGAGAGGTGGGAGCTGCTGTTGCTCACTGTCCCTGACACTGTTTGGGACTTGTATATATAAGAGAACCAGGATGGTGTAGTGGTTTGGGAGTTGCACTGAGACCCGGAAGATCCAGGTTCAAATCCCTGCTCAGCCACAAAGCTTGCTGGGTAACCTTCGGCCAGTCACTGTCTCTCAGCCTTACCTACCACTCAAGGTTGTTGTGAGGACAAAAGGAGGGAAAAGCTATGTATACTGCCCTGAGGTCCTTAGAGGAAGGGTGGTATAAAATGTGAAATAAATAAAAAATGCAAACACACACACACACACACACACACACACACACACACACACACACACA